>JBBGZY010000489.1:3000000-3462500 GCA_037952925.1 Lithobates clamitans | reverse complement strand
AACACCAAGGGCACATCACTTGATATCTTGCATGTTTCATTTTTAATTTTAGTTTGGATTTACTTTAAATTTCTCTCCAATGTTGATTTTTTAATGTCCAGTACCAAACTGCTATTTTGATTATCATCACTGAATTTTGCTTGGTCTACCACAGAGTGTCCAGTTCTGAAAAAATACAGAAACATGTTAGTTGCTAGCAGGCCTTTGGAAATCTAGCAGGTTGAAATCTGATGTGCCAAGCAACTAATCCATAAAACAAATCAAAGCATTTGTGGTTTGTTAATGTACTTTGTCTCCATCTCTCTGTTATTTAAATTGACCATTATGCCCTCTATCGACAAACTTTTAGCACACTTCCACCCCACTTCACATCTTTCTGGAATCCCTCTGTACCTATTGTAGGAACAATAAAAGACAATGGGAACCTCCCTGTATAATTCTACAGAAATCAAAAGGGTGCAAGGTCCAATACTTTGCTGCCAATTATCTAAAATCAGTGTGGCAAGAAATGGCGCATGTGACACTAACACTTTTTCTAAAACAGTTTATTGTGTAGCAGTTTGCTTCACATTATGATGGCCATTGTAGGCTGTCTTCCATTAAACGTGTGCTATCTCAGTAGTCAATTTTCTACTTCATAAGAGATAACTCTGATAGTTCTATTCCAAAAATGTAAACTTGTCACTCTTGATGTCACTCTTCCCTTGAAAGTAATTCATGCTATTGACCAAGTGACAGCTGTATGAAAGGCAAGTAAAATTAAAGTTCTAACAGAATCTAGCTTTCACATAGTATCCATTGTGCTCATTAAAATGTAAACATGTCTTAGTAGGCAGTTATACTCTGGAACCGTTTAAACCTTTTTTATTATGTAAAAGGGGAAATTATGTATACATATATACAGTACATTTTTTATATCACCCAACAAATTCAATTCAAAATACTAACAACTACTTACAAAGCCATCCACAACTCTGCCCCCAGCTACATCACTGACCTAATCTCAAAATTCCAACCAAATCGTTGTCTTCGTTCTTCTCAAGATCTTCTGCTCTCTAGTTCCCTCATCACCTCCTCCCATGCTCGCCTCCAGGACTTTTTCAGAGCCTCTCCAATCCTATGGAACTCCTTACCCCAATATGTTTGAGTATCTCCTACTCTATTAGCTTTTAAAAGATCCCTGAAAACCCTTCTCTTCAGAGAAGCCTATCCTACCCACACCTAACAACTGTATTTTTATTTTCTCCATCTGATCATCCCCCAGAGCTAATACCTTTTGTTCCACTTGACCCTCCCTTCTAGATTGTAAGCTCTAATGAGCAGGGCCCTCTGACCCCTTCTGTACTGAATTGTATTATAACTGTACTGTCTGCCCCCATGTTGTAAAGCGCTGCGAAAACTGTTGGCGGTATATAAATCCTGAATAATAATATATTAGATTATATATATATATATATATATATATATATATATATATATTATACAGTGGGGACGGAAAGTATTCAGACCCCCTTACATTTTTCACTCTTTGTTATATTGCAGTCATTTGCTACAATCATTTAAGTTCATTTTTTTTCCTCATTAATGTACACACAGCATCCCATATTGACAGAAAAACACAGAATTGTTGACATTTTTGCAGATTTATTAAAAATGAAAAAAACGGAAATATCATATGGTCCTAAGTATTCAGATTATTTGCTGTGACACTCATATATTTAACTCAGGTGCTATCCATTTCTTCTGATCATCCTTCAGATGGTTCTACACCTTCATTTGAGTCCAGCTGTGTTTGATTATACTGATTGGACTTGATTAGGAAAGCCACACACCTGTCTATATAAGACCTTACAGCTCACAGTACATGTCAGAGCAAATGAGAATCATGACGTCAAAGGAACTGCCTATAGAACTCAGAGACAGAATTGTGACAAGGCACAGATATGGCCAAGGTTACAAAAAAATTTCTGCTGCACTTAAGGTTCCTAAGAGCACAGTGACCTCCATAATCCTTAAATGGAAGACGTTTGGGATGACCAGAACCCTTCCTAGAGCTGGCTGTCTGACCAAACTGAGCTATCGGGGGAGAAGAGCCTTGGTGAGAGAGGTAAAGAAGAACCCAAAGATCACTGTGGCTGAGCTCCAGAGATGCAGTCAGGAGATGGGAGAAAGTTGTAGAAAGTCAACCATCACTGCAGCCCTCCACCAGTCGGGACTTTATGGCAGAGTGGCTCGACGGAAGCCTCTCCTCAGTGCAAGACACATGAAAGCCCGCATGGAGTTTGCTAAAAAACACCTGAAGGACTCCAAGGTGGTGAGAAATAAGATTCTTTGGTCTGATGAGACCAAGATAGAACTTTTTGGCCTTAATTCTAAGCGGTATGTGTGGAGAAAACCAGGCACTGCTTATCACCTGTCCAATACAGTCCCAACAGTGAAGCATGGTGGTGGCAGCATCATGCTGTGGGGGTGTTTTTCAGCTGCAGGGACAGGACGACTGGTTGCAATCGAGGGAAAGATGAATGCGGCCAAGTACAGGGATATCCCAGACGAAAACCTTCTCCAGAGTGCTCAGGACCTCAGACTGTGCCGGCTGTCCACCAACTTTTACCATCCAACCTGACAGAACTGGAGAGGATCTGCAAGGAGGAATGGCAGAGGATCCCCAAATCCAGGTGTGAAAAACTTGTTGCATCTTTCCCAAAAAGACTCATGGCTGTATTAGATCAAAAGGGGGCTTCTAGTAAATACTGAGCAAAGGGTCTGAATACTTAGGACCATGTGATATTTCAGTTTTTCTTTTTTAATAAATCTGCAAAAATTTCAATAATTCTGTGTTTTTCTGTCAATATGGGGTGCTGTGTGTACATTAATGAGCAAAAAAAATGAACTTAAATGATTTTAGCAATGGCTGCTTATACTCGAGTCAAGCACTTTTCTGCAGCAGAGAATGACATTTTCCGAACCAAATTTGGGGCCCTGTATCTCGGGGCCACTTGGTGCTAGGAACCCCAAATATGGTGTGCAAACCCAGTGGAACTAGCACTACAACATATCCAAAGCTGAGGTTCCTAGCACTAAGTGGCCCCGAGATACAGGGCACCAAAGTTGGTTCGGAAAATATCATTCTCTGCTGCAGACTTTGGGAACCCATATCTCGGGGCCACTTGGTGCTAGGAACCCCAGCTTTTGATATCTTGTAGTGCTAGTTCCACTGGGTTTGCATACCATTTGGGTCTCCTAGCACCAAGTGGCCCCAAGATACGGGGCCCCAAAGTCGGTAAACTGTGTCCATCCGCAGCAATGTCATTTTGGGACCTTTTGGGTCCAGAGACCCCAAATTTTGGAAGTTCGGGGGACCTATGGCTGCAAATGGGCACAGTGAGGCATGCAAATGGGCACAGTGAGGCTGCAAATGGGCATTGTTGACCCTCTTTTCCACTTACAGAAGCTGCGCATTTCTCACCCTAGGCTTATACTCGAGTCAATAAGTTTTCCCAGTTTTTTGTGGCAAAATTAGGTGCCTCGGCTTATATTCGGGTCGGCTTATACTCGAGTATATATGATATATATATATATATATATCCTTGTGTGTGGAAACTTGGCAGAAAAATGAAACAAGAAATATAACTGGTTAATATGCTTACCATAGCAATTGGTAGACATAGCCCTTCCAATTTTCCTCAAATACATAATAGTTTTTTGATTGAAAAACAGCATCCCATGTCAGCTTTTACAAACTGGATCGTTGCATTAGGAGCTCAGGAGAATATTAAACCCGCATGTGCCAGGTTTACACTGGCTCAGTGACAAAGTTCTTGGAACTTGTTGTCGGTAGCTTTTTAAATAATTCAGTAATTTGTGGTTCATTTGACCAATTTACTATTTTGCGTAATGTTTGTTATGTCAAGCGTAACTCTAGACATTTTATTTTAATTTTATTTATTTATTTGGATAGAGTGGGAAGGAGAATCTTTTTCAGTTTTTTATTACTATCGGACCTTCTGGGTCCCAATTTGGGATGGACCAGGACAGAAAAGGAGAAGAAACTTTTTCAATGGGGATGCAGACAACAAAGAAAATCTGACAGAGGTTTTATCACTTCCTCAACATACTAGTATATATTTCAGTCTCTGTACTATACTAATGAACATGGAGAGGGAGATGGGACTTTGTGTGAGGCAGGTGGCAACCAAATGGGGTAATACACGTGTAGCAATAACTCTCAGTGGAGCTGCTGTTTTAAGCGGGCTTGTTACCTTCACTCTCAATACCTCTGTTTCACCGGCACCGGGTCTAGGGTTCCGTTGAGTTTACCTCTGGACGATATAAGCACGAAACACTTGAGTAGGTTTTCCAATGCTTTAATAAAACGAACAAGGTAAGTAGCAGGAAAGAGGTAGTAGGAAAGCTGCAGGGAAGCTCAAATACCTTTCTGTTGTATTTCTTCAGAACATTCTTTGTAATTGAACACTTGCAATTGAATAGCCCCCCTTTCGTAGGATTTAATCTTTGCCCGCCTGGATAGACATCTCTCACTTGCCTAGCAGCCAGTACGTAGCACGAACAAAAGTTTCTGCCACAGACTTATCTGAAATAAAACCCGTACAATCCTCTGCCACAGGATGTATTGGTTTGTGATGAATGTCAGATACAGTACTTGAACCTTTAAGCCAACCCGGCAGTACTATACTGTAAGATTACTTCGGAATGCGTCCTCCAACCGAGTCACCAGGCCCCTCTCCAGACCAGCACTCTGTATGATCCTTCCATGACGGGTCCTCCCCTGGGATCTTCTTGGTTGTCCAGCTTCTTCACATAGGATAGACAGCTCAGGACCATTCCTCCGCTGCTGTGGTAGGCCCCAGACAGGCTTCTGAGCCCACCCACACGCCGCAGCGACGCGGGCTTCCGGAACAGAGGACCATGAGGTGGTATTCCTAGTGCATACCTGTCGGCCAGGAGGGCCAGCAGGTGGCTGAAAACGAACCCTAAAACATGGCGTCTGTCCCATAAATACCCTCTCCCAGAATGCAACTCGGAGGACCACCTCCACCGAGTTATCTCCGGGACAGAGGAGCACTCATTCGCTTCAACACGTTGCTTTTCCAACACCTGCCGATGGTGACAACAACACCCACCGGCACAATGTGGAACTGCATGCAACGTCAGCCAAGCTGGAACAGAGGCAAATCTAACTTCCTATAATAAGCGACCCCCTAAATTTACCTATCAGCGGTAGATAAAAATCTACTAGCACTACACACGTACAGGTGGCTTAGCAATGTTGTTTATTTGTCATAAAGAGGGTATAAAGAGGGTATAATGAATTAATTATTGCTACATGTACTCTACAATCTCTGTTACCTCTAATCCCTATACGGAGTAATACTACATATATGGATTACTGACATGTGCTGCTATTTCGCTTTTATTATGTGTTATATGTATATGAAATGTTTGGAATATGTAATTATATCCTTATTTATATGTATTCATAAACTGTACTTTAATCAATTGTGTGTATATATTCAATGGCTTTGCTATATATTTCATACTGAGTGCGATTTTATACCCTCTTTATGACAAATAAGCAAAATTGCTAAACCACCTGTACGTGTATTACCCTATTTGGTTGCCACCTGCCTCACACAAAGTCCCATCTCTCTCTCCATGTTCAATTGAATCAGGGATGGAGGCACATAGCACACAGTATGTTGCTTCATTTAAAGTCCCAAACCTCTCTCCCCCTCCCCTCATATTTGTACTATACTCTTATATATTTTACTATTTGTACTATACTAGTATATTTTTTCAGTCTTTGTGACCATAGGACTTCCTGTGTCAGTGACTCATGATGCTCCATACAGAACAAGGGTTCTTGCATGTGGCTGTGTGCTGGATGGCAGTACTTTGGGAATATGTCAGGATGACATCTTGGAGTGCCTGGTCTTTGGGTAATTAGCATGCAATATTGTGTGCACTGTCTATAATAGGATCACTGGTAGAAGTGTGTAAAGGACTCTCTGTGTATAATTCAATCTGTTATACTAAAGCAGCAACTTTCCTCCATTAAAACTGTATGGCAACCTACTCTGCTGCCCTATTCATCTGACTTGTCTAGCCAGCAGCTCCACATTTGTCAGCACCCATCTTGCTGCAGCAATTCACTAAGTGCACAAAATGACTTATTTTTGTTATTTCTGTCAGTGTCCTGATTAATGTTATACTGTGATAATAAACGCAAGCCGGGCATTGCCATGTTTGGTCAATCAAAGTTACAATTGCAATTCGGATCAAGTTGCAAAACATTTGCTCAATAAAAGAAATACAATAACTTAATATGATCAAAAATTATGATCCATTCCTTTCCATGGGTACCGCAGACTCGATGTCCACTGGCACCTGCCGATCATGAGGAAAAGACACATAACGGCAATCTGCCTATGTAAACAAGACAGATCGCTGTTCTGACAGAAGGGAAGGGATGGAATTTGTGTCCCTACAAAATAAAGTAGTAAACTTGTGTACCCCCTAATTTAAATATGACCCACCCCTTCCTGTCAAGGCCGCACCCCTTGCTGTTTAAGACCTGCTCTGAAATTTTCGAGTGGGGACACTAGTTCTGAAGGCCGGGGGGGGGGGGGGGCAATGGATTCCCTTAATTTGCATCGATTTCCTCTCACTTCCTGTTTGGTTATGTGGCAGGAAGTGAAGGGAAATCTCTGCAATGGGACAGGGGTGGTAAATAGTAAACTGACAGGGTCTATAACCCTTCCTTACTCTATCCAAAATGAAAAAGAAAAAAAAGTCTTGCCTATAGTTCTACTTTAAGCACAAATTTCTGATAATTTTATGGAGAGGACTAAGAAGATGTAACCATGCCAATGGTGTAGCAGAAAACATATAGCACAGCACAGTGAGAAAGGTTTGTGGTCCAAGATGATAGGACAGTCAAAATTTGAAGCGCCCCCCCCCCCAAAGTTGTGGAATGCTGGCCACCCGCATACCGGAAGCAGTGTGGCCACTTTATTGGGGCGCTAAACTAATTTGCCTCTCAGCCCAGTCCGCTACATAAGACTGGTGCTACACTAATGCCCTGTACACACGGTCAGATTTTCCGACGGAAAATGATTGATAGGACCTTGTTGTCGGAAAATCCGACTGTGTGTGGGCTCCATCACACATTTTTCATCGGAATTTCCAACACACAAAGTTTGAGAGCAGGCTATAAAATTTTCTGACAACAAAATCCGTTGTCGGAAATTCCGATCGTGTGTACACAAATCCGACGCATGCATGCTCAGAATAAATTAAGAGACGAAAGCTATTGGCTACTGCCCTGTTTATAGACCCGACGTACGTGTTTTACGTCACCACGTTCAGAACGATCGGATTTTCCGACAACTTTGTGTGACCGCGTGTAGGCAAGACAAGTTTGAGCCAACATTCGTCAGAAAAAATCCATGGATTTTGTTGTCGAAATGTCCGATCAATGTCCGACCGTGTGTACGGGGCATAACAGTGTAGCGCAAGCCGGCGGGGACTCTTTCCGTGCTGCCCCCTACAAAGTGCTGCCCTAGGCCTGGGCCTTATCAGCCTAGGCTAGGAAACAGCGTTGAGTTAGTGTCAGAATGTCTGCAGCAATATTGCAGTCCCACTATAAGTCGCTGATCACCGCCATTACTAGTAAAAATAAATAATTAAAAAAATAATTAATAATATATTAAAATATTAAAATATTCTATAGTTTGTAGACGCTATAACTTTTGCGCAAACCAATCAATATATGCTTATTGGCGATTTTTGTTAACTAAAAATATGGTGCAGAACACATATTGGCCTAAATTGATGAAGAAATTTGATTTTTTTTTAAATTTTTATTGGATAGGTTTTTTAGCAGAAAGTAAAAAATATTGGTCTTTTTTCAAAATTCAAATACCACCAAAAAAAGCTCTATTTGTGTGAAATAAAGGACATAAATTTCATTTTGGTACAGTGTTGCATGACCGTGCAATTGTCAGTTAAAGAAACGCAGTGCCGAAATGCAAAAAATGGCCTGGTCATGAAGAGGGGTAAATCTTGCGGAGGTCAAGTGGCTAAATGAAAGCAGTGTTGTGTTTGTCAAGCACAGCAAATGTAACAATAAATCATTGTTGATTGTCCACGTGAAGAATGTGGCAATACAATTCCAATTCATCTTGTATAAAAGAGATCTATGAAAGCAGAAAAGTAGTAAATTTGCAAATGAGAAGAGAAGAAAGGCCAAAAGCAAGGGTGGGATTAAAGCGGGAGAGGGAGGGAGGAAGGACCCTAGAGCAGCGGTCCCAAACCTTTTTGGCACCGGGGATCCGCTGCGTGGAAGAAAATTGTGCCGAGGCCTGACGGGGGAGCGGGGGCCCGGAGGGGGTATGCCGTTTTTTGTGGGCAATTTGTCGAGGCAATGGCTGGTGTGAGTGCTTCAAACATCACTGCACCATGGTTGATATGGTGTCAGGATGATTGAAGAGCATTATTTCTATTATTACATTGTAATATAAAATGAAATAGTTCAACCCACCATTATGCAGAATCAATGGGAGCCCTGAGCGTGTCACTTGCCACGTCACCTGCCACCAGATGCAGCTTGTCACATCCGCCTGCCACCAGATGCACTTGCCACGTCACCTGCCACCAGATGCAGCTTGTCACTTGCCACTGTTGCCTGCCTTTAGATGCAGCTTGTCACTTGCCATGTCGCCTGCCACCAGATGCAGCTTGTCACTTGCCATTGTCGCCTGCCTTCAGATGCAGCTTGTCACTTGCCACGTCACCTGCCTTCAAATGCACCTTGTCACATCACCTGCCTTCAGATGCAGCTTGTCACTTGCCATGTTGCCTGCAACCAGATTCAGCTTGTCAATTGCCACTGTCGCCTGCCTTCAGATGCAGATTGTCACTTGCCACATCACCTGCCACCAGATGCAGCTTTTCAGTTGTCACATCACCTGCCTTCAGATGCAGCTTGTCACTTGCCATGTTGCCTGCCACCAGATGCAGCTTGTCACTTGCCATTGTTGCCTGCCTTCAGATGCAGCCTGTCACTTGCTACATCACCTGCCTTCAGATGCAGCTTGTCATATGGCACGTCGCCTGCTACCAGATGCAACTTGTTACATCACCTGCCTTCAGATACAGCTTGTCACTTGCTACATTGCCTACCACCAGATGCAGATTGTCACTTGCCACATTGCCTACCACCAGATGCAGATTGTCACTTGCCAAATCGCCTGCCACCAGATGTGGAGTGTCACTTGCCATGTCGCTTGCCACCAGATGCAGATTGTCACTTGCCATGTCACATGCCACCAGATGCGGATTGTCACTATACTGACACCAGATGCAGCTTGTCACTGTTGCGGCCTGCCAACAGATGTGGATTGTCACTATTCTTGTCAATATGCGTCCACCAGATGCAGCTTGTCACTGTTGTGGCCTGCTACCAGATGTAGATTTTCTCTATCCTACCACCAGCTGCAGCTTCCCACTTTTGCCTGCCACCAAAAAATACTAGTTGGAGCTTGTCACTAATTTAATTTAAATGTAAAGGCAGTGAAAGTCCAAGCTGGCAAAACTTGCACATGCGCTTTTAATGGGATCTATCCCAGAGTGAGGGCGGGCGGTGAGAGATGATGTAATTATCTCTATGCTCACCCGTGCCTTCACCTCTGTCAAGAGCAGCCTTTGCAGCCCTGCTGTAAGGGTGGAACAGCGGTGATGCGGGGTGGGCAGTGAGAGATAATGTCATCTCTCTGCTCGCCCGTCGTACCACTGACAGAGCAGTCTTCCCGGCCTAGCTGCAGAGGCTCCAAGGACTGGCATCGGCCTGCGGCCTGGGGGTTGGGGACCCCCGCCCTAAGGTTGGTTCTAGCTACAGCTAAATAGATAATAAATAATCCTTAAATCTGGAGGGTTCAGAATAAGTAATCCAGGCTGGCCAAATTGTAATGTTATTTAGTCCATGATGAGTACTGTATGGATAAGGTTGTATCCCCATTCATTTTTAATGGCCATCAATGGAATCCAGAGGCTAAAAAATTCAACTGATTTTTTTCCAGCACACCATGAAGTATCACATGTGTTCTTTATTCCATGCTTTGCATACTGAAGGCTGGTGCATTTCTTTACACAGTATATATGCTTTGATGTGCCATTGAAAATGAATGGCAATGTACTAACACACATGATGCAGTGGGAATGCATCCTCAAGGATAATTGGAATGCATCCTCAAGAATAGTTGCACCTTCATTAAAAAAATCTATGACTTTGCAACAGGCAGCATGTACAGTATGTTACCAGAATATAGAAGGAACATAATAAAAAATATGGGAGGTGCCAATAATGAACTGTTTTAGAAGATGCAACCTCCAGAGCTGTCATTTTTACACTTACTTTAATATTTAATGAGGCCGGAACAAGCATACACTGGGAGTAGGTTGATATTCTTGAAAGGCATGTATTGTTCAAGATGAGCGTCTTACCAACCATTTTGGTTTTGTAAAGGTTGACTTATACTTTGACTGTTTATCCATGGTGCACAATATCACATACATGGCTACCTGTATGTGGTATGCTCAGCTAGGCAGCCTGCTCCAGTAGGGTTACCACCTGTCCGGGATTCACCCGGACAATTCGGGTTTGGAATCATGCATTCGGGTTTCAGACGACCTGCAACCCGGACACATTATTCAGACCAGACTATGGCTTACCAGCAGGGTTGCTGGCTGCAGTTGTGTAAGCCGAGAGTGTCTGTTACACTCTCCTTCACACTGCCCAAAGCCAGCATTAACAATTACTCCTCCCCCCACACAGATGGGAGAGGAGAGAGGGCTTGATTTGCTCCTCTTCCCCCACCCCTCTGTGTCTGCCCACACTTCGATCCCTGGCACTGTGCCTCAGAAAAGGAAAGTGGGGGCCAGAAATGTGAAGTCCAGCAGTCTCAGCTACATCTGGATGAGAGGTGCTGACTGCCAAGGGGTGAGTGAGCTCACCATCCATCCCTGTCTGTGACTGAAGTCTCCCCCTTCTCTCTCCTGCCTTTGAGTGAGTACACTAAGGCAAATCAGGGTTTTCAGAACACCCCTTACATCAGAGTTCCCCTTTACACCAGAGGCCACAGTGTTCCCCCTTACATCAGATTCCTCTCCGTACATCAGAGTTCTCAATGTTCCCCCTTAGATCAGGGTTCCCAGAGCATCCCTTATGTCAGAGTCCCCAGAGTTCTCCCTTACATCAGAGTCTGCAGTCCCCCGTCCCCTTACAGTGTAAGTGAACTCTGTGATGTAAAAGAGGAACTCTGTGGACTCTGATGTAAAGGGGGACTCTTGTGATGAATTTATTTTGATTAGAAATGTTATTTAATTGCAAATATATATGTATAGTTTATACTATAAAAAAAAATTGCTGTGCACTGCTAAAGTGTTCAGGTTTGACTTGAAGAAAAGGTGGCAACCCTATGCTCCAGTTTGACATCTATGTTAACAAAAATATCTAGAAAATAATGCTTGGTATTTATAACGTGGAAAGAAACCAACTGAGTAAAGAAAATATATTAAACATACTGACCCTACTAATCCACTGCACAAGACAACTACTCCTGTTTTTTCCCTGCTATAAGCATAAAACAAGCTCACCTCCTAACATCTGGGGCTTCGTCTGATTACTAAAACAACAGCTATCTTCAGCAAATTGTAATTTCTATTTTTATTGTTAACTGAAAAAAAATGACAAAAAAAATGAAATCTTTTTCTAAAGAGCCCTATGCAGCATTATGCATAATTACTGATGAATCTGGATTCTAGAGTCAAGACTGGGTGAAGCTGAAGGCTAATGAAGCACTGTCTGTGCAGCAGAGGGAGCTGTTGTTAACTCAAACTTCAAACAGAGTATACAGTATATTACATCGCTAATTACTTAATTAGGCAGACAGAAAGATAAGAGGATTGACACACTGCAGACCCACAGCCATGTTCATTTAGATGTGTGTGTTTTAAGCAACTCATTTGAGCAAAAGCTCATTCCTAGCACAGACTGCAAACACTCTTTACAATTCATTATGCTCATGGAAGGATGTTGAGGTGCTATCACCTTCTGATGCCCAGATCTCAAAGCTATCTTTGTAATATCATTAGCTATAATAGTCAGTAATTTCACAAATCGGAACCAGAGTTATTATTATATTATAATAATGGCTATTGCAATCAATGTAATATAAAGGCAAAGACCATTGAAGACAAAGTGAAATATATTACCCATAAGGAGCAGTATTCCAAGACCAACTACAGCATGGTAAATGTCAAGAACTTGAAGAGCCTGATTTACTAAAGAATATGTGACGAGGCACATTGGCTAATTTACTAACACATGTGGTTTGTTAAAGCAAACCTTCATTCACATCTTATCAATCGCAGAATCCTGAATTAACACATTTGGCAATTTTTTGGGGGGTGTATCAAGTACCTTTATAGGAGGTTCTAGCTCTCACTTTCTTATTCATAGCCTAGGTGAGGATGATGTCCCCTTAGTCCACACCTCCTACCTGTAGCCTTATGGAATCATATCACACACCCTAGGGGGATACAGGACTAGTCTCCCTGTAGTATGCATGTGCAGTAGAGGACAAATAGAAAAGGTGAATCCCCCTAATCTTCACTCTGTCCAAAGCAATATATATATATATATATATATATATATATATATATACACTGTATTGCATACATGACACAAAACTTTTTTTGGACATTTCATACACACTGTACATGGGAACTGCAACAAAAGACAATTACTATAATTACTGTGTCTTCTCATATCTTCCAGTGGTTATACTCATCACTAACAATCTTAACTTTGCCCCACCTCCCCATTGATTGGGTTCTCATTCCTATTGGTGCAGCATGAGAGGTTTCAATTTTTGGTAGATTATGGATATCCAAACCACCTGATAATTTCTTATATCTCCCAAAGACACTATCGGTGAGTTACCTGCTTAAAGCGGAGTTCCGCTTAAAAAAAAATAATTAAAAGTCAGCAGCTACAAATACTGCAGCTGCTGACTTTTAATAATCGGACATTTACCCAGGGACCAGCGACGTGGGGGAATGAAGCCCCGCTCGTCTCCCCCTCCTCTCTGCGGCACCAGCATTGTCACTGTGGGTGCCCAGCTGTGGCTTCACAGCCGGGCACGCACTGTGCATGGGCGAGCCGCGCGGGTGCTGTGACTGGCCGGGCAATCATCTGGGACCTGTGACGTGTCCCAGATGATTGCCGAGAGGGAGGGGGGAGAGGTGAACTTACTTCCGGCACTGCGGTGCCCCGGGAGGAGGTGAGAGGGTTTCCGCTCCCCCCTCAAAAAAAATGACATGCCAAATGTGGCATGTCAGGGGGTCACCTCCCTTAAAGCGGAAGTTCCATTTTTGGGTGGAACTCTGCTTTAAGATTACCTTGGTTTGCACACCTGAGGAGTTCTCACTCTTCCTCTATGCATTTGTATTTATTTTCTATTATGGCCAATGCAGCAAAAGCTGGAACACAGTCAGGAGCAAATAGACGTTGAAAGAACACTTAGATATTTCACCACACTGGTGAAATATCGAAGACATAAATCACTTTTGGCTGGACTGACTGATTAGATGTCCACAGGTAATGCCAAATAAGGGAGATGAGCTGAGAAATTAGGTAAGATAAGGACTCTCCCTCAAAGTTCACAAGGATAATTTGAAGCTGGTATTTCAAGCTAACAGCTGCAATTCAGAACTGACTAGATAATTTATCTGGTGCATATCCAAACTAAAAATGAGTTTTGTTTGGACTCATTCATTCTATTATTGGCTTTGCATTTTACTTCTACCCAATACACCTTCATATTATTTTTAAGATAAATGATACACATGCAATAAAAATGATCATCGTGCAACCTTTTAGCTACCTCTTGTGCCCAAAAAATCCTATTCGATATTGATGGCTTTTCATTCATAATGCACTGAACAAATCATGTTACATTTTTCATTCATTAAAGGCAATTTTTCTGATCCATCAGGTTAATTATTTTTACCTTACATCCTTTGGTCTTGTCAAAATGAAGCATTGGATTTTAATAGTTTTGGGTGCTTATTGTTAATTTCAGTTGCTTCCCAAGCACTCCCCATCACATATATAGATACGTGGTAGGTTAATTGGCTTCTGTTCAAAATTGGCCCTGGTGTATGGGTGTGAGTTGGGGACCTTGGATTGTGGGCTCTTTGAGGGTAGGGACCGATGAGGGTGTGCGGAGTGCTGCGTGAATTGGTGGTGCTATATGGGTACCTTAAATAAAAAATAGGGATGATTGTACACATACACCCACACTCACTCAGGTTGAACTGGATGGACTGGTGTCTTTATTCAACCTTACTAACTATGTAACTATGTATAGAGCTAAACACAAGCACTAAATAAAGTTTTAGATATATTCTGGTATATTCCATATAGGAATGTGTTGACCATGGACCCATTGTTTATCTGTATTGCTCTCCTGGTGGTCCCCTTACACGTTCAGTCTGGAGTACCTGAAGCGTGTGCTTTGTAAATTCTTCACCCTCACTTTTCTTCCTCTATCACTAATCGGATCTAAACTTCCAAGGCAGGTTTGAATCAGATTTTTTATTTCTTCCTGCTGACCTGCTTCCTCTATGTGAAAATAGAAAGGAGCCTGCTATGGGCTTACTTGGGAATTTCTGTTCTGCATCACGAGCAGGAGTTCTCAGATCATCAGATAACTAGCAAAAATGATTACTACATCTATGCTTGGTAAGTTATTCTTCATCTAAATGATAGTAACACATGCCAAAAGCACTATGTAAGAAGAATAAAGGTGAAAACAAAGTGAAGTCAGAGTAAAAATACCCTTATCTAGAAGTGCACAATACATGTTTGATGTATTATAGAACATTTCGTACAATCCAATAGATGATATATACAATACCCAAATAGCAATCAATGATTGACCCAGCTACACAGATTAGAACAAAATATAAACCTGGCCATACGCAGTATACACAATCTTTGCCAAAGAACCTTTTGAACCCTGCTTAGTATGCATACGAGATGAAAAAATGTCTACTGGAATGCTATTGTTCTTTATGGTACTGCCTATGAGAAGCAACCATATGATCATCCCGCATACAAAAAAGATGTCAGTTTTCTTCTTGAAAGGCCAGTTTACAACCTTTAAGCCTCTGAGGGGGACAGGTTGATATTAGCAGCCAAAAAAGTAATATCAAAGACACAACAGAAATGAATAGCTTTGAATTGAAGCGATCAGCACTCAGGATATAAGTAAATTGTAATAATAATTGTAACCTTGATTGTTGCTGGTTGTATGTCAAGAATGACTTTAATATAGGGCCTGCTAGCATGCATATTAAGTGTGAGTTCTTCCAGGAATAATATATATGGTGTGCATTCCTTAAGCATGACACTTCAATGCCCCTAGCAACTATTACAGAAATGATTTGCTTTTCCCTACACAAACCTACATAGTCATTTACGAGTACCTTCTATTTCTTAAATACAGATATTATATTTCCTTTCAATGTCAGATTCCAATCACTAGTTCAGTATGTGGCAGCAACAAAAGGATTTTTTCTAATAATAGCTTAAAAATATAACCCCTCCAGAAATTGGGGCAAACTTGCTTCCCGAGACACGCAGCATCATCAAAGTTCCAGCCTATGTCCTTCATGGCGTACTCAGCATCAGAGGCAGGAGTCATAAGTGAGATATTGATCTTTGAAATATAACAACATCTTATACAACCGAAAATCACATCATTAAATGACTGTGCCACAGTTGATGAAGAAACTGTTAACATTCTTGCAGTTATTTTTATGTTTTTTATTATAACTATTTTATACCATTACAAGTATAGCAAAATTTAGAGGGATGCCAATATTGTCAATTTATCATTAACCATTATTGGATCAGTATGTGTTAACAATTGTGCAAGCAACTGGGGTCATTTTAAATTATCTCATCCCTCATCCGCACGCATGGTCAGTTTTGTAAATGTATCTATAGGAAGGCTGTCTAAAGGAATATTCAAAGATAGACATCAAATTATGCAGTGTTACTATTATCTCCGACTGCCTCTGTAAGCATTGTGGCTTCACATACAAGCAATTAAAGTATAGGTTACATCAAAGTTTAAAATACAATGTTATTATGGAGTTAACTCCAGGTGGCCACTAAGGCCACGTTACTATTTATTACTATGAAGGTTCCCATTTAACCAGGTCAAGGTATAGCTCGTAGTTTAAGTATTCTCAATCATTCTGCTTTAACAAGGAATGCAATCATTCATTCATAAACTCTCTGCCTTAAAACGAAACCTATTCTATCTTCCATATTGCATAAGAAAGTGCAAAGAGCCATGATGAGTACAGTAACTAATGACATCAAGCCAGGATTCTGTATACTGTAGGCAGTGCAAGAGATGATTTCTGATTGCTTGCTGTCTGCACTTGCTCATCACCATTGCTCCTTGCATTTCCTTTCTGAGTAAGCCTGTATAAAGAAAAGCTATACATTTGTTAAGGGAAACAATAATGGATCATTTTAATAGTGATGCCATGTTTTCGTTTTTAATTTGAGTTGAATGATTATAATGTACTACACTAAAATTCTGATGAATTGTGACAAGATATAAATGTCCTTATGGATCCACCGGCAGCAGTGTCCTAGGCAAGAAACAAGATTATTGAAGTTCATTCATAAGTCACTGAGACGAGCAGTAAAAGCTGGAAGTAATTCCATTCCAAATTGCTCATGTAAAACATGACTGGATAAAAAAAAATCTTGATATGCATACAGTGTTTAGAAGAAAATAATTACAAAATGGAACCATTTGCAATGCCCATTCATCTCATGGACGTCACTGATCTACCCATATGTTCTTGCTGTGAATGACACACTGCTTGGAGGTTACACATCGCCTGGTACTGCTCTGCATGTGTGGCTGCACATCACTGATTTTGCACAGAAACTCTGCAACAAAAGTGACAGTTTGAAGCCTGCATGTTCAAAATATCAGTATGTTTTTAAGGTAGATCTAAACCCTACTTGATGACATTTCTTTTTTTAAAATATATAACACGTAGCATTAACATGCTTTTTTTCATAAAATATTGCTTTCACGATACATCATATATATATATATATATATATATATATATATATATATATATACATATATATATATATATATATATATATATATATATATATATATATATATATATATATATACACATACATACATATATATGTATGATGTATCGTGAAAGCGATATTTTATGAAAAAAAAATATATATATATTGTAAATAGATGTCTCAATGCTGCTATATTAAAGACATGCTTGCTGGTAGTCACTACAGAAGACCATGTCTGTGCAGCTTGTAGTTTTCTTCATGGGCATGCATGACAGGGTGACAATTTAGGAGTACAGTTCAGAAACAGTTGTCACCCCACAGAAAGAAGAGCCTGAACCAGGATCTATACAAAAGGATCAGCATATATTTTTTTAAAGAAAGCTGCCGATTTAAAAAGATTGCAAATGACTGAAGGTCTTAAAGTTCATATGAGATGTTAGTGATTGGGTTTAAATCTACTTTAAATAAACCACATGATGCGGTCAGGTAAAAACCCATAACTTAATGGGACTGTAGACAGAACCCTACAAATAAAATGTTATTAATTAAAATAAAAAACACAATTTCTTGTTAAAAAAAAAAATAAAAAACACAAAACATAAAAATTGGATTGAACCCTTTAACCCTGGAACCCTTTAACCCTGGAACCCTTTATTATTGGCAATAGATATTGAACCAATAGGTAGAAATAAATATATATATAATAAATTCCGATAATATTTAATAAATATGTAAATACATACCAGCAAATACCAAAATCTACAATTTATTTACTCAGCCATTACAGCTCAAGTAAATACAAAACAACCATTAAATTGTCCCCTAAGAGAAAGGGACTTGAAATGGCACATAACAAGGACCGCGACATGGGAGGGAGGGCGGGACAATCTTCTCCTCTTGCTGTCCCCGCCGACTGTCAAACTGATGACGCATTTAAAACCTTTATATTGTCTCTTAACCTGAGCAAAAACCGTCAATTTGACAGTTAAATATTTCAACCAATTATATACAATATGCAAATTAGGTAGAATTATATATTAAATGAATGCTAACTTATCAGGTCTGTCACAGTCCCATAGGTGTGGTAGTTCAAATTGCTTGCCCTCCCCCACCTCATAGTTTTTATAGAAAAGTACTATGGAAACTTTGTGCCAAAGTGCCTGATTGCTTATCCATCCTGACAGCCTGGTTCCTCTCTTGTGTGGGATGAAATAGTAATATAAGGTATACTCACAGTGAGTGAAAGTGGTAGTCACTAGGAGACCCCCCAGTCATTAAAGAGCCACTCTCCGCCGGCAAGACCAGTACTCCCCTTGGCTGAGGCAGAGGAGCCCACTGCCCTCCATTCTTTGCTAGCCATCCCCCGCGTTCCCCCACGTCTGGGAAGCTGACCCTGGCAGCGGGCAGCTCCTTGCATTTCCTGCCCTTTGTGGACATACAGGAATCCCCAGGGCTTCTGTGATTTCACAGCAGCGGACACTTGATCCAGTGCAGGGCAGATAGCAGTCCTCAAGGAGCAGTAGGAGGCAGCTGAGGCAGCAGGGCAGGTACACTCAACTGGTAAAGGATGCTGAGAACGTGTGCAGCTGGGTACCAACAGAGAACTGAAGAGTGATCACGATGGGGAAAGAGGAGCAAATGCAGAGCCACTAGCAGCTGCTCTTTTGCTTCTCTCCTCCCGTCTGAGCTCTCCTCCCCCCTTTCTGGTTCTCACTCCTTTTCTCACTGCCTGTCTTTCTCTCTTACTTAGCCATCAATATAACTCGTGCCTGGACCACGACATCATTACTCAGAGGCAAAGCAAAGTCACCCAGCACAGGATCTCCTGTTTATCAAATGAGACAGAAGGAGAAAGGCGTATTGGGTGGGTGCAGGAAAAGCATCTTCTCTTTAAGAAGTACTGTAACTAAGCTATGTGGAATCTGCAGGGTTAAAAGTGTCTGTGATATTTGTATCTGGAAGCCTGGAGCTCTCTGATGCACTCATTACATGAGAGGAAGCTCTGCATCATTCAACTGTGCATATTTTTTTTTTTTGAAAATTATTTTTATTGCATATTTTATACACAACAAAACATAAAACATTAACAACTTGCGCGCCTACAGTACCCATGAGTCAATGTAGTGATATACAATTCTACAAATGTAGTCATAATTGCTGAAGATACATCAAAAGCTTGGTATACTTCCTCTGACCCCAACGTGGCCCTGGACAAAGCCCTAATAACCTCTATCCAACTGTGCATATTTATTTAATGGTAACAGTATAGAGCAGATGAAACTATTTCCGGAATTGTAGGTAGTTCTGGACAGGTGGCATTGTGGTCTGATAGTTTAGGAGGTGGGTAAGTCAATTAGAACAAATAAATGAAAACCTTGTGAGCTGCCACACTAAACCTAAAACAACCTAAATCACCATAAATAAAGTATAACTATAATCAGCTGCCCTCACTTCCCATACTTTCCCAAAATGTGATAATACAATGTATATAACATAATATGCATAAAATGAACAAATACTAATACAAATGTATAAAACCTGTAGAGGGCTATATAAAGTATAAATATATAAAATGTGACATTCTATAGAAAAAAAAAAAAATATATATATATATATAAAGTGCTCGTGCTCCGTGAGTCACACTCAGTACTTAATAAGCAAAAGTCCAAAATAACATGTGATAATTGTGTCTTCATGCGGTGTGCACACAACCCCCACCGGTTGTACCCTCACCTTAAGGGCTTAAAAAATAAGCCTGTAATTTGATAGCAATAGCCTGCAGAGATCCTCCTTTGTTTCCTTTATCCTATGCAGGTTTATGGAATACTGATATGGACCACAAGCCACGTGCTCCTGATAGCCCAGCTCAAAAGTCACTATTTTCTCCTGGTATGTTCAGAGACTCTCCTCATATACATTAAATGTGAAAAATGACAGAGGCATGCAATAGCGTGATACTGTTTAAAAAAGATTCCCAGAAGTCTCGAGAGTGACCGAAACCGGTAGGAGGAGCTTAGGTAGGGAGGAAGCCTCAGGGCAAGGGTAGTTTTCAAACTTCTCTGGAGTTCAGCTTTAAAAATAATTTCTCACATGGGTAAGCTGTGGTTTAAAATTCACTTGGCCTGATTTTCTAAAGAAAATGGACGATCAGCAAAAAGTCGCTATGGTACTTTTCCAGTGTGGGCTCACGTTAGCAGCTGGATAAACGTGCAAATGTGCAATGCAAACTTAATCCCCAAACCTTTCTAATAAATGATGTTTAATGTGTATGGTGCAGTTCAAGTTTGCTGTGCATACTGAACATCCAAATAACGCTGCTTTGGTGTCTTCTGTTCTGAGCCTGAACTAGTCCGCCCCTTCACAGTCCAGCACTCCAGTGAGTGCTGGGGGGGGGGGGGGGGGCATAACAGAGAACTGGTGACTGACAGTCCCAGCAATCTGCTCAGAAAGGAGGGGGAGAACTGAGTGATTAGCAGTGTTTGATTACTCAGTTCTCATTGCAGAGCCGGCGAGGGTCAGATTGATTCTGCATCTAACTTCGTGAGTATAAATGTTTGTTTTTCTTTTTTTTTCTTACAAAGTCCATACATTTCTTTTAAGCACAACATGGCTTAGCTCGGGTACATTAGTATGCTTGAATGCACATGTCATAGCAAACAATACTTATTTTTAAAATCACCAAATGTACCATGAAGCCTTTGTGTGCATCCCCACATACCTCATGGTACCTAGTAAATACTGTAAGGATACATTACTTGGATTACTTGTATAGCAAGGTCCCAGGCCTCCTCTAGTCTAATGAGAACCTTCAGAGCCAAGAACTGCTGACATCCTTCCATATAGAGTGGGTTGTAAGGCATAGTGGGTGTAATGCAAGTCAGATCCATGGGAGCCAGACACTTCTTGAATGCAAATTGATTTTATTTCTTTTAAACAGAACTTTGGGAGAGAGGGTTAGGGCCAAGACACCCTTAGGTAGTTGCAATGTTAATTAGCAGACTTCGAGGCTTTGACAGGAGGACAGCCATTCAGGGAAAGGCATCCAGCAAGACGCCACATCTGCATGTGTAGGAGCGCTGTCTCCTATAGCAACAGTCTTTAACAGTTTCTAACACAAGGTGTAACAGTTCCGTCACTTCCACCATAGCTCCCAATTGTCCCTGATTTCGAGGGACTGTCCCTGATTTGAAACAATGTCCCTCTGTCCCTCATAGCTCCTCATTTGTCCCTCATTCTGGTCTGATCTATATAGTTGTATATAAAATGCAATATTTATTTTTCAAAAAGTGTTTCCCAAACCTTACTAAACCTAAACATTTCATCCAAATTCTAAATTGCTACATTTGTAAATTCCACAAGCCAATATAATGGGAATAGTAGTGGTAAAAAAGCATTTGTAGGTTTAACCAATCAATTTCTTTTGTACAATTCTCCTTTAAGGGGGCGTGACAGGGGGTGTATCCTATGCCTGCATACTTTTGCTAACAGGTGTCCCTCAGTCCCATCTCAGAAAGTTGGGAGGCATGCTTCCACTACAATCACTTCTTGTAGTTCTTCAACCCACTGAGCTCCCAGTCTCTCTCTCACTAGACTAGATGATTCACTGCCACTGAATCCCTGAGTTCTTCCAATCTTCACTGTAGTATCTTCCCCAAGCATCACCCCCGCTTCTCTGCTGGATTCCTAGCTTGGCACTCCAGATACTTATCAAGCTTCACCCCACTGGCCTGCTTAGTCCCTGGCTTGACACACAATGCTGCTCTGCAAGCGTCACCTCCGCTGGCTGGGTCCTTGGCTTGACACCTGTTGAAGTTTCCCGATTCTTCACCATCCCCGGTTGGTGAGAACTCTGCTCCAGTACTTGCTTCAGCTACTCACAGTGGTCCCTGGTAATAAGATGGTTGGTCCCTTAGTGGTGACAGCTTCCCTACTACCTCCGACCACGACAGGTTCTCCGGCCGGCAGAACCGTCAATTCTGGTTGGACTGCAAGCCACAATCCCAACCCTGCGCTGCTCTCTTGCTTCTGGATAGGCCCAGACAGCCCAGCAGCCAGATGTGCCCGGGATCGGCTCAAACTCCGGCAGTACAACACACTTCCACCCAGACAGCTGTCCAGGTGGCACAGAACCCTGATCACCTGACTCCACCCAAATATATTGATTCTCCCAGCAGGCCAAAGAATTCAATAAAACCCCTGCCCATTGGCTGAGATACCCCATATACTCCTGATCTGTCCTTGCTTTGCCCTTGTCTCATCTAATGTCACCAGGTACCCGGCCACCTAGCAGCAGAAGAGAGAAGTGCAGCAATTCTAGACTTAGGGTGAAATCAATTGATCCCTAGCAATGAGCCAAGGTAAGTACACCTGGCAGGTAAATTTAGGAGCAACCCTGCCTAAACATCAGGGTGCTACACTTGTCCATGTATAAATGATGTGCCAGGGTACGTGCGTAATCTTTGATAAGTCAACCCCATTGGTTTGGACATTTTCTTTTTAAATCTTTGTAGGCGGAAGTTGCACGGGTTCTGGTGCCATAGACACTGATCTGCATCTGGATACTGTAGATAATTATTTAAACCGGACTCAAATTATTAAAGCATAAATAAAGCAACCTTTTGTTAGACTGCAGCATACAAATACCCAGCAAAGGCTAGGTTACTGCTAAGCAAAGAGCTTAAAGTGGTTGTAAACCCTACACATACCCAGTGAAGTGACTGGCCTCAAGTGATACACAGAGATGAAACAAATCCTCCTACATAAGTTGTACCTGTTTATTTATAGCTGTCTTTCCCCTACATCCATTCAAAGTGCAAAATTTACACAGGATCTCTCAGCCCTGACAATAAGGGGATGTATAGCTGAAGTTACATCAGGGAGGAGAGCTCTGACAGCTGATTGGAAGGAAGGAAGGAAGGAAGGAAGGAAGGAAGGAAGGAAGGAAGGAAGGAAGGAAGGAAGGAAGGAAGGAAGGGACACCATGCCTCCCCACAGCACACAGGAACAGAGCTGAGGCTGTCAATCTCCTGGAGCTCCCTTCCCTGTCACCTTTTTTTTCTTGGTGTCAGGACAGAGGACAGAAATGACACTTAGTGCTCTTAACTGAGACAAGTAAACACTACAGGGGGATATGCTTTGCTTTCAAGTGGATGAACTGCAGAACCCAAAGCATACACTCAACATTGATCTATTACAACAGTTTCTACCATTAAATTATATCTAAAAGAGGTGGTAGCTAAGTTCCACCAAGTTCCCCCTGAAAAAAAGCCCTTCATAGAGGGGGATTTATCAATACTGGAGCAGCCAGTATCTGGGGAAGTATTGCATGGCAACCAAGTAGTAGTTTCTATCTTTATCTTTTATTTTAAAGCTCAAAACCACTTCACGGCTGACATATACGTAAATGTACATCATTGGGAATGGTGCGGATATCTCGCTCCTCACTTCAGCAGCAGCCACAATCGAGACATTATGTTTTAGATCCAGTGGTTCCCTACATGGTAAAAGTGATCCAAGCTGCTAAAAAAAATGTAAAGAAAAGAAAAAATTAAAGTGCCCCGTTATCCCAACACAATCCTGTGTGACATATTTGGTATCTATTTAATCAGCGTAACATCATCTTTTATATATTACCAAAAAATTGGTTATTATATTGTGTCTTGTGCACTAAAATTTATTAAACTGTATTGTTTCCTGAAAGTTTGCATTTAACAAACCGCTCAAAAATCATGCGACATAAAAAGTTGCAACAACAACCATTTTATTCTCCAGGTCCTCTGCTTAAAAATGTATAATGCCCGGTATTGAAGTGGTTAAAGTGGTTGTAACCTCTCACATGAAAAGTGAACAAAGCACACCTTTTTATAGTGTGTACTTGTCTCAATCCAAAGTATTGAGTGTGATTTCTTTCTGCTGCCTCATTCCTCTACCATCTGCATGAATCACTGCTTAAAGGTTTTTATGACTCCAAGAGATAGGAGCGGATGGGGGAGGGGCCCTCCAGAACACAGCCTGATCGCGTGTGCAATGCTAGGCTCCTGCAGACACTCAGTACAGCTGTCTGCCCATACCTTGTGCTAAATGGCAGGAAGAATCAATGAACTATGAGGATGCTCACCAGCCCTGAGCTTTCTGGTCTTTCTCTATCCACTCATCTAAAGGCTGTTCTGGCTTGACTTCATTGATACATTTCCACGTACCTGCTCTTATTAGCAGCATTTTCATCTCGTGTTTCCAAGACTGGAAGTTCTAGTTTGTCAATCTTACCAATGGAAGTTTTTTACAGCTGTTTTACTGCCCATTTTTTTTCATTCTTATGCAGTCTTCTTTCATTTGCTATATCTTGCACGTATCTACTGTAGCTGGCTATGACTGGGTTCTCAACTTTTCTCTGGGCTATGCCTGGGTGGGTGTCTGGGCTATGCCTGGGCCCACAACTTGTTGGAAATTCTGTATGTCTATAGCCCTGCAGATACATAAACAATGTATTCTGTGCAACAACTACATCCGCCAGTAGATGGCAGTGTTTATACATTTATACAGCTCCATCTATGGTACTGTATACTCTATTGTCTTTTCTCTGCATAATAAAAGTTCCTGTTTCCTGTTTGCAGTTAAAGCGGGAGTCCGGTGAAAATTTTTTTTAGATGTCAGCAGCTGCAAATACTGCAGCTGCTGACTTTTAAAATAAGGTCACTCACCTGTCCTGGGGTCCAGCGATGTCGGCACCCGAGACCGAACCGTCCCTCGATCCTCAGGTGCTGCCGCCGCCATTCTCAGTGAGGGAATCAGGAAGTTAAGCGTTGCGGCTTCACTTCCTGATTCCCTGATTCCCTACTGCGCATGCTTTCTCAATGGTCCCCGCTATCTCCTGGGACCTGTGTCTTTCCCAGGAGATAGCGGGGGAGTGCGGGAGGGGGCGTGACTCCCGCGGGAGTCTTTCCCTGGAAGTGGGTGAAGATACCTGTCTTAGACAGGTATCTGCACCCTCCTCCCCCCTGAAAGGTGCCAACTGTGACACCCGAGGGGGGGAGGAGTCCGATGAGCGGAAGTTCCACTTTTGGGTGGAACTCCGCTTTAAGCGGCAGATAAACCACATGTGGACTGTGCACTGTCTGTTCTGTAGGGCTATGTACAGGATTTCTAACAAAATGTTATATAAATACCTAATCCCTACTAAACAAGGAATCCTGAACATTAGGTCCTTGAATTCCTGTGCCCCGTGTGCCCCAAATTCCAACGAAATCTGATTTATACCTATCATCCCAGCTTCTTGGACTAAACACCTTGCCACACATGTTCACATTCCCTAATCCTCACTATTTAACCCATATCTGCAATAGACAGCCCGACTGGCAGTAGTAAGGCTAAGAAGGGTAAGGGGTGAGGCCAGGCATTCAAACCAGTAAGTTGTGATAAAGTAGTTCTAAAATCAGAAGGTTTTTATCTTAATGCATTATATGCATTCAAATAAAAAAAACCTTCTGTATGCAGCAGCCCCCCTCAGCCCCCCTATTAATTACCTGAGCCGCATCTTGCTCCAGCAATGTTACACAAGAGTCTCGGCTGTCTTGGACTATTCCTCCTCATTGGCTGAGACAGCAGCTGAGCGCCATTGGCTCCCACTGCTCTCAATCAAAGTAAGTGAGCCAATGAGGAGAGAGCGGGGATGGGACTGAGCCACGGCGCCATGTCTGAATGGACACACTGAGCATCGGCTCAGCTTGGGTGCCCCCATAGCAAGCTGCTTGTTGTGGGAACACTCGACAGGAGGGAGGGGCCAGGAGCACCGACGAGGGACCTGAGAAGAGGAGGATCTGGACTGCTCTGTGCAAAACCACTGCACAGAGCAAGTAAGTATAACATGTTTGTTACTTTTAAATGAAAAAAAAAAAACCAAGACTTTAGTATCACTTTAATATGTACATATGCTATTGCCTGAGGAATTACAGTTCTCAAGGTACTGATGGATAACAGTGCCTCATCTAGTCAGTTGATAAGCTAGCACCTCAGAAACTAATCTCAGACTAAAACAATCTCCTTGTGAAATATTGTTCTGTTGTGCTATCTCATAAATGAAAAATTCTTCAGTGATTAATCTCTTAGGTGTCTGTTTATAAAACAGAGATCAGCCGTGATCCTCAGGATGATCCAACATGTTCTCCGCTTCTCATCACAGTACATGACCGTTTTGTCACAAACAGCCAGTTTATAAAAGTGAGATCTAAAGATCTCACAGCCGTTACACTGAAATATCTCCCTTCCAGATTCTCCAGCTCAGAGGTGGAGAATCTGGGAGAGAAGCTGGTGCGATAAGAGGAAGAGGGCTTCCTTCTTCCCAATATCAGCAGCACCAGTGGGTTAAAAATGAATATTAACAACATATAAATATATACTTTAGACAAGTGTATATATATATATATATATACACACACACATACATGCACACACACATATATGTATATGTATATATATATATATATATATATATATATATATATATATATATATACACAGTATCTCACAAAAGTAAGTACCCCCTTCACATTATTGTAAATATTTTAATATATCTTTTCATGTGACAACACTGAAGAAATAACACTTTGCTACAATGTAAAGTAGTGAGTGTACAGCTTGTATAACAGTGTAAATTTGCTGTTCCCTCAAAATAACTCAACACACAGCCATTCATGTCTAAACCGCTGGCAACAAAAGTGAGTATACCCCTAAGTGAAAATGTCGAAATTGGGCCCAAAGTGTCAATATTTTCTGTGGCCACCATTATTTTCCAGCACTGCCTTAACCCTCTTGGGCATGGAGTTCAGCAGAGCTTCACAGGTTGCCACTGGAGTCCTCTTCCACTCCTCCATGATGACATCACAGAGCTGGTGGATGTTAGAAACCTTTCGCTCTTCCACCTTCCTTTTGAGGATACCCCACAGATGCGCAATAGGGTTTAGGTCTGGAGACATGCTTGGCCAGTCCATCACCTTTACCCTGAGCTTCTTAAGCAAAGTAATGGTCATCTTGGAGGTGTGTTTGGGGTCGTTATGTTGGAATACTGCCCTGCAGCCCAGTCTTCATAGGGAGGGGATCATGCTCTGCTTCAGTATGTCACAGTACATGTTGGCATGCATGGTTCGGTCAATGAACTGTAGCTCCCCAGTGCCGGCAGCACTCATGCAGCCCCAGACCATGACACTCCCACCACCATGCTTGACTGTAGGCAAGACACACTTGTCTTTGTACTCCTCACCTGGTTGCCACCACACACGCTTGACACCATCTGAACCAAATAAGTTTATCTTGGTCTCATCAGACCACAGGACATGGTTCCAGTAATCCATGTCCTTAGTCTGCTTGTCTTCAGAAAACTGTTTCTTGTGCATCATCTTTAGAAGAGGCTTCCTTCTGGGATGACAGCCATGCAGACCAATTTGATGCAGTGTGTGAAGTATGGTCTGAGCACTGGCAGGCTGATCTCCGCCCCTTTAATCTCTGCAGCAATGCTGGCAAAAAACTCATACATCTATTTCCCAAAGACAACCTCTGGATATGACGCTGAGCATGTGCACTCAACTTCTTTGGTAGACCATGGCGAGGCCTGTTCTGAGTGGAACCTGTCCTGTTAAACCGCTGTATGATCTTGGCCACCATGCTCAGATTCAGGGTCTTGGCAATCTTCTTTTAGCCTAGGCCATCTTTACGTAGAGAAACAATTTTTTTTCAGATCCTCCAGAGAGTTCTTTGCCATGAGATGCCATGTTGAAATTCCAGTGACCAGTATGAGAGAGATTGATAACACCAAATTTAACACACCTGCTCCCCATTCACACCTGAGACCTTGTAACACTAACGAGTCACATGACACTGGGGAGGGAAAATGGCTAATTGGGCCCAATGTGGACATTTTCACTTAGGGGTGTACTCACTTTTGTTGCCAGAGGTTTAGACATTAATGGCTGTGTGTTGAGTTATTTTGAGGGGACAGCAAATTTACACTGTTATACAAGCTGTACACTCACTACTTTACATTGTAGCAAAATTTTATTTCTTCAATGATGTCACATTGGCACATAACACGCACCCCAAGTTTAGGAGGGAATTTTAAGTAAAAAAACTTTTTAAGGAAAAAAAACTTACATTTAAATGCCCATCAATGCAGCCTTATCAGTGTCCATCTGCAGCCTTGTCAGTGTCCATCTGCATGCTTGTCCAGTGTCATTTGCAGCCTTGTTGTGGCATCTGCAGCCTTTCAGTGTCATCTGCAGCCTTGTAGTGTCATTTGCAGCCTTGTTGTGGCATCTGCAGCCATTCAGTGTCATCTGCAGCCTTGTAGTGTCATTTGCAGCCTTTCAGTGTCATTTGCAGCCTTGTTGTGTCATCTGCAGCCTTGTTGTGTCATCTGCAGCCTTGTTGTGTCATTTGCAGCCTTGCCCAGTGACACTGCAGACTTGTCAGTGTCACTGCAGTTTTTAAATATGGTGCTGCCGGGAGACACAGAGCCAGTCCTGTGTCTCTCGGCGGCTCTCGGCTGCTTTCGGCTCCTCTCATAGTCCTGTGGGCAGAGTTGAGCCCCGCCAACATTCATACATAGCCGAATGTACTCGGCTAGGTTCGGTTAGTTCCGCTCACAGTCACGCCCAGTCCCTGTGTTATGTCCATCTTAGGGCGGGACTGGGCGTGACTGTGAGCAGAGCTAGCCGAACCTAGCCGAGTACATTCGGCTATGTATGAATGTTGGCGGCGCTCGCTCCTCCGCTTACAGTCAGCAACGGATCGGCGGGGATCGGCATATGACACGCACCTGCGATTTTCCGCTGACTGTGTTGCTGACCACATTGCCATGAATCAACGGAACGTTTTTAAATTTTTTTTCAGAGCTTATTAACTTTTTTGCCCATTACAGAGGTGCACTTCCACTGTAACTCGTGACAGCGAGGTACATCATATCCGGCCGCCCGTTGGCTCCTGGGATATTAGTGACATCAATCCCAGGAGTCAATGGGCAGCCTAGGGGCAATAAGGGTGTGCCCCGCTTTGGACACAATGCGCATGCGCGAGATCGGCTAACCCGGAAGGAGCTATGAGTGGGCTTCAGATGCCCACAATGAAGATGAGAGCGTGCTTACTAAGGAGGTGACAATGAGTAATTTGCACAACTATCTAACAAAAAAGAGTTAATTTACTACATATGCCGGAATTTATTATGGAAGATGCGACAATCGCAGGGGTGTTTTTTTTTTTTTAAAAGGCTGGAACTCCATTTTAAGGTGTGATGATATGTCAGCATTAAATCCCTAGAATAATAACAAGCTTTTCTGCTTCAAAAGTCTGATACAACCAAAAACGTTAATCCTACCACTTTGTCCTAATATAGTTGACCAAGATATACAAATGCTTTACATGCCAGGAATCATTTTAGCACAAATAGTTTCACACTTTTTTTTTTGCTGTTATCACTCATATCACTCAAAACCCTACTGTGAATATGAAGACAGGACATATCACAGAAACATCAGCTATCTGGGGAGCCAGGGAGTGTGGAGAGAAGCTCAAGGACTCAAGCACTCTCTGGTGTAAAGGGATACTGAAAGCTGCATACATCCTATTACTTTTATTGATCAATTTCAGCTCAGGAAATCCTTATTTGTTCTACTTTGTACTTCATAGCTTCTGCTAGATCTTATTTACATCTGTACATTGGGCAAAAACGTTACCACACTTAGGCAATGCAAGGTAGCCAGTGAGCCATGTATCTATGCCATTCATTTTCAATGGCACCCAAATGCACATTTACAATAGTGGGCAGCATGCTGTGTGTTGTGGTTTGTTGCGTAAAAAAAGGGGTTCATTTTTAGCTCCTTTATTTGGAGACCGTCCTCCCCTAGGATTGGACTGAAGGCCCTACAGGAACCCTGGGGTCAGGGGGGTTTAGCTCTACCAGACCTCCTATAAATACTATCTGGTGGGTCAGGGGGTCTTTGCAAGGCGGCTGCTGGGTGATGATGGGGATTCAGCCATGGTTTTGGAGGCTGCCTTGTTAGGGTCATACAGGAGCTTGAAATTCCTGTTGTACAAAGGAGCCCATGACAATTTTTCCTTCATTCATAAGATGAGGGCCATGCTCAAGGCCTGGGAGCAATTCACTGCCTCCTTTCAGCCCATTCATATGGCAACGCCCCGGGTCTTTCCCCTTTGGTCAAACCCCCGCCTCCCCGAGTTTGCATTTATCTCGGACTAGGCTCAATGGACAGCAAAGGTGTTAAAACACTGAGAGATTTAACTTGGAGTGGCAGATTATTGACCTTTGATGAACTGAAAGTGCAGTTCACCTTGCCTAACCCCTTTTTTTCTAGATATCTTCAATTATGCTATGGGTCATTACACAATTCTGCTCCATTTAGACTCAGCCCTCCCCCTTACAGTTGTTTTTCTCAATTTGTTTATATTTTGGTATTTTTGGGTATGCTTCTTTTTGTCTTGGCCTTACCAATGAGCCCTGCGAGGCTCGTTTCCATTTTTCCTTCTGTCAATCCATTTAAGATGCAATCATGTGAAAAGGTGAGTGCACTCCATGGAAATTGTGGGCCTTTTCAACATATTTGAACAGGCAAACATTAGATCTTCATTGAAATGGTGCCTAAAAATAAAGTGCCTATCAAGAGTCTGTTGTTCTCTTTGCTGTTGATATGTGTGGTTGAGCTGAGGTTTTACTGCCCCCCAACCACTCCCCTTTTAGCTGTAAAGGCAGGTGTGTGCATATGCCAAGGCCATGATACTCTGCACCACAGCTTGGCAATAATTTTGCCTAGCTGTCATGTTCAGTGAGCAGTACCCCCCTAATTATGATCCATTCAACTGAATGGGGGTGCCCTGAAATTGCATGCAATGCCCATGATTGCAGCGTGCTATTGCAGAGATCAAGGGGTTAAAGCAGGCAGTGATGAGGCGATACAATGGCTACTCACCACCTGTCAAATGCTCTTTGAAGAGCATTCCAAATGCAGATAACTCTTCAGAGAGCTATGCTAGTGTAAATTAGCCCTAAGGATCTCAGAAAGAACACTGTGGATGACTATGAGTCTAGCAAGGAAAATAAAAATTGGCCAAACTATTTGAAATCAATCATACCATACACTGTGCATGGTATGGTGAAGAAAAATAATCTACATGTGGCATAGATTTATAATTGGCATCCATTTCAAGCACTTGCTAATTTGTCCAGGACTGGCCAGCCCAAAAAATTCAGCCCAAGAGTCAACTATTCGAAAAGAAGTCTATAAAGACCCCAAAATTTAAGGTTATTCTTGCAACAGTTGGAGTCAAAGTACATGCATTTACATGCAAAAGAGATTGTACCAATTTAACCTCCATGGTAAGTATGCAACACAAGATCACACCACTGAACAGAAAAGCCAAATGATGAGATGGACAGTGGCACACCTAGTCCAGGTGCTCTGGCTCAGGATGTCCCTCCCACATCCAGAAACGAACCACAAAAATACATAGAAGAGCCGGCACCACTGGAAAACTGGAAAACTGGAAATTCAGTTTTCAATTTTATTGTTGTCATATGACAATGATAAAAAGAACACGCAGACGCGTTTCGGCATGCAGGCCTTGTTCACAGCACATTCTAAAGTGACACACATAGCATACATACAGTGGGGACGAAAAGTATTCAGACCCCCTTAAATTTTTCACTCTTTGTTATATTGCAGCCATTTGCTAAAATCGTTTAAGTTCATTTTTTTCCTCATTAATGTACACACAGCACCCCATATTGACAGAAAAACACAGAATTGTTGACATTTTTGCAGATTTATTAAAAAAGAAAAACTAAAATATCACATGGTCCTAAGTATTCAGACCCTTTGCTGTGACACTCATATATTTAACTCAAGTGCTGTCCATTTCTTCTGATCATCCTTGAGATGGTTCTACACCTTCATTTGAGTCCAGTTGTGTTTGATTATACTCATTGGACTTGATTAGGAAAGCCACACACCTGTCTATATAAGACCTTACAGCTCACAGTGCATGTCAGAGCAAATGAAAATCAGGAGGTGAAAGGAACTGCCTGAAGAGCTCAGAGACAGAATTGTGGCAAGGCACAGATCTGGCCAAGGTTACAAAAAAATTTCTGCTGCACTTAAGGTTCCTAAGAGCACAGTGGCCTCCATAATCCTTAAATGGAAGACGTTTGGGATGACCAGAACCCTTCCTGGAGCTAGCCGCCTGGCCAAACTGAGCTATCAGGGGAGAAGAGCCTTGCTGAGAGAGGTAAAGAAGAACACAACGATCACTGTGGCTGAGCTCCATAGATGCAGTCAGGAGATGGGAGAAAGTTGTAGAAAGTCAACCATCACTGCATCCCTCCACCAGTTGGGGCTTTATGGCAGAGTGGCCCAACGGAAGCCTCTCCTCAGTGCAAGACACATGAAAGCCCGCATGGAGTTTGCTAAAAAAACACCTGAAGGACTCCAAGATGGTGAGAAATAAGATTCTTTGGTCTGTTGAGACCAAGATAGAACTTTTTGGCCTTAATTCTAAGCGGTATGTGTGGAGAAAACCAGGCACTGCTCATCACCTGTCCAATACAGTCCCAACAGTGAAGCATGGTGGTGGCAGCATCATGCTGTGGGGGTGTTTTTCAGCTGCAGGGACAGGATGACTGGTTGCAATCGAGGGAAAGATGAATGCGGCCAAGTACAGGGATATCCTGGACGAAAACCTTCTCCAGAGTGCTCAGGACCTCATACTGGGCCGAAGGTTTACCTTCCAACAAGTCAATGACCCTAAGCACACAGCTAAAATAATGAAGGAGTGGCTTCACAACAACTCTGTGACTGTTCTTGAATGGCCCAGCCAGAGTCCTGACTTAAACCCATTTGAGCATCTCTGGAGAGACCTAAAATGGCTGTCCACCAACGTTTACCATCCAACCTGACAGAACTGGAGAGGATCTGCAAGGAGGAATGGCAGAGGATCCCCAAATCCAGGTGTGAAAAACTTGTTGCATCTTTCCCAAAATGACTCATGGCTGTATTAGATCAAAAGGGTCGTTCTATTAAATACTGAACAAAGGATCTGAATACTTAGGACCATGTGATATTTCAGTTTTTCTTTTTTAATAAATCTGCAAAAATGTCAACAATACTGTCTTTTTCTGTCAATATGGGGTGCTGTGTGTACATTAATGAAGGGAAAAATGAACTTAAATGATTTTAGCAAATGGCTGCAATATAACAAAGAGTGAAAAATTTAAGAGGGTCTGAATACTTTCTGTCCCCACTGTATATGCACAAGGAAGTTCACCTTGAATCAGATGTTATCTTCAATCAAGGTAAATGGGTAACATCCCTGTGTGTGTATAATCCCTACACAGTGCAATATACATCATTATTTAAAAACAGACAAAAAAAGCATATATAAAACGATTACAATCGTAAAACAATTAAGCAATTTTATCTGTAGTAAACAAATGCAAGATCAATTAAATAGTAAAGAGAAAGAATTATTCCTTCATCGGGAGAAAATGGATGGAAAATCCTCAAGAGTAGTCCTTACATGGAGCAGCCTAATGGAGGAATAAGTCAAAGTCATATCTATTGTTAACATCTGATTGGTAGGGATGAACTTCCTTGTGCATATATATATATATATATATATATATATATATATATATATATATGCTATGTGTGTCACTTTAGAATGTGCTGTGAACAAGGCCTGCGTGCTGAAATGCGTCTGCGTGTTCTTTTTATCATGGTCATACAACAACAATAAAATTGAAGACTGAATTTCCAGTGGTGCCGGCTCTTCTACCCTGTTTCCCCTAAAATAAGACCTAGCGTGATTGTCGGTGATGGCTTCAATATAAGCCCTACCCCCCAAATAAGCCCTAGTTTAAGTCCTTGTAGGTCTTCTTTTCAGGGTAGGGCTTATTTTCAGGGAAACAGGGAAGGGCTTATTTGGAGGGTAGGGCTTATATTGCAGCCATCACTGACAGTCACGCTAGGTCTTATTTTAGGGGAAACAGGGTATGTACATCCATGGTAAGTATGCCATGACAAAGATATGCAAAAATATTATTAGAGTGAGACGAGAGTCTGCCTTTGAACATGTAGACAAGATAACAAAATATGCAAAAATATTATTAGAAGGAGTCTATAGTCTGCCTTTGAACACATAGGCAAAGACAAGGCCTGCTGGAGAAATTTGCCGTGGACTGATAATTCAAAGATACAGTTGTATAGCTACAGTAATAGTACATATATTTGGTGCAAACTAAAGAAAGCATTTAAGGAGAAAAACCTCAAATCACCTCTGAAGCATTTTTTTTAATAGAAATGCTATTGTTTGGGAGTTGCTTTGTTGCTTCAGGGCCTCAGCATCTTCTTTGTAGAGTCAGCTATAAATTCTGCATAGTCTCAAAGTGTGCTTGATGAGAATGTAAGTCCACAAGTTGAAATTGAACTTAAATAGATCTTTCAACACATCTGGCCAGTTATATCCTAAAGGCACTCAATGAGTGTTCATGGACCAAAAATGTACACAACCTACATTTACAATTTCACAGAAACACAGCCAACTTGTGTTCCTGTGTATGTGTTCTGGCATGTTAAAAGGTCAGGTGAGTTGATGTGCATTGGAGGCTTAAATGAAGGAGAACACCCCCAAAATACAAACACTACATGTGTGTCCAACAAGCATCAATGTGCTATAAAATGTGCATGCATACTTGTATTGTTATAGTTTTAATACTTCTACTTCTAAGTTTCCAGATCTGCATAATTTTTGTGTGTCAGTGACTCAAAGTAATAAAACCAGAATGGCATCACAATAGGGAGACAAACTTTTATAAGGCGTTTGCCAATAGCAGGCCACATATTTTTCTCACCAAAGGTTTCATAGTCTTCCCTATTATGCAGGAAATTGAAATCATGCACTAGAAGCTTGTTGTATGCAGAGTATACACTTACTTTCTAAGCATGTCTTTATCATGGAACAGGAAAACAGGAACTTAATACAAACAAGTGCACATTTAGATACAGACGGTACATCCTGTTATATCATAGAATGCATTCACTATACACTATAATACTACAGCGCCACCTGCTGCATAGATAGGTATAATGCATACAGTGTTGTCAGTTTATTAGCAACCATGCTGTTGTTCTTTGCAACACTCCTTCTCAACAGCATGTGCTTTGTCAAATAATATTCAGCTTCTTCTGGAAATAACTATGATGTTCCTTCAACAAAGACTTGGTGAGTGCATCAGCAATCATCTCCTCTGATGGGCAGTATTGAATGTCAATAACACCTTGCTCTTGATTGTCCCTCAGTAGGTGATACTTGACATTGATGTGTTTAGTCCTAGGATTGACCCTTTCTGATTGCGTAAGCTTTATACAACCTGATTGCCTTCAAAAATGGGAATTGGTTTTGACATTTCTATCCCTATGACCACAAAAAGCTGACAAATCCATATTGCTTCTTGACAAGCGTATGCTGTTGCAATGTACTCTGCTTCAGTTGAAGATAGAGTGACAGTTGCTTGCTTTCAACTAGACCAACATATGGTTCCTTCCACATACTGGAAGATGAATCAACTTGTGGATTTGCGGTCTGTACAGTCCCCGGCACAACCAGCATTCACCTATCCGACCAGTGTTGGATTCGATGTTGCTGGTAACCGTAACTTCATCTTAATTGTTCCTTTAAGGTACTGCATCACTATTTTTATTGTCTTTCAGTCACACTGACAGGGAGCTGAAACTTTTTTGCATAGTATGCCCACTGCTGCGGCTATGTCTGGTCTTGTCACAGCAGCAATATATAGCAGCTTACCGATTGCTCTGCGATATGTATCATTGTTGGGTAGCAAGTTCTCTGCTTCATTGCTCATTTGATAGCCTGGTTCCATAGGAGTTTTCACTTCCTTTGTGTCTTGCATATGGATTTGTTCCAAGATATATGAGATTTTCTGACATTGGTTGAGAAGATACCTTCCATCTTCTTCTCTCTCTATTTGGATTCCCAAATAGTAGCTAATGTTCCCTAGCTCTTTGATTTCAAAATGTTCTTTGAGCTTGTGAACTATCTGATTGTAATCCCCTTCTTGTTCAAAACAAGTTATAATGTTATCGACATAGATACGAATATATTTCCATCTGTCTTCTTGATTCCTGGAGTAGAGACAAGGGTCTGCTTTACTTCTTGAGAATCTCTCTCTGGTAAGCACCTCATTCACTTTCTCATTCTACATCCGTGTAGATTGTTTAAGACCGTAGATGCTTTTCTGAAGTTTACACACAAGGTTGTCTCCTTGCACAAACCCTGGTGGTTGCTCCATGTAGAGGTCTTCCTTAATGTCTCCATATAGGAAAGCAGTTTTAACGTCTAGGTGTTTCACTTGCATGCCCTTCCCGGCTGCAATGCTAAGAAGAATTCTGATGGTGGAGTGTTTTACGATGGGAGCAAATGTTTCATCGTAATCTTCACCAAATTTTTGGGAGTAACCCTTGGTAACTAATCTGGCTTTGTATTTGTGGATATTCCCTTCTGCGTCTGACTTTACTTTGAAAGTCCCCTTACTTCCTATATTTCTGCGTTTAGGAGGGAGCTCTGTGAGTGTCCAGGTTTTATTTTCTTGAAGTGACTTTAATTCTTCTGCTGCTTTTCTGCTTTTACATCCAAACATTCTAATGTGCCCAATGTTAGGCTTTGATCCATGCCACATTTCAAATGGAGTACTTTTAATGGCTCTTGAGGGTAGTCTGTTCTGTAGGTAGGTTGCAGTCATGACGGCTTCTGCCCAGTACTTGTGAGGTAGGTTGTCATCCACAACATGCAATGCACCGTTTTGTTCAGGAGTGTATGGTGTGGATGACTGGTGTATTATTCCTTGTCTCTTCGGGTATGAGGCCACTTCTTTGCTTATGTATTCTCCTCATTGTCAGTGTGTATTATTCCTGGTTTCCATTGGAATTTGTTGCTAGACATGGCAACAAACTCTTGACGTTTCTCTGATGTTTCATTCTTGTGTTTAATCAGATAAGTGGTTGTGTACCTGGAATAATCATCAATGAAAGTCAGTAGATATCTGTTCCCGCCTGACGTGGGAGTTTTTATAGGACCGCATAAATCACTGTATATAACCTGCAGGGGGTGGGTGGCTTTTCTTTGCGATGCCTGTGGAAGGGGAGCACGTGTGGCTTTTGCTTCAATACAGCACATGCATTTCATGAGGACTTTGCAAGGCGCTATTGTCAAATCTTCTGATAAACCTCTCTTTATAATGTCCTATATAGCTTCTGGCATTCTGTGCCCTAGCCGCCTGTGCCATAAGTGAATACATTTGTTGTGTAGGTCATTAGATACTATATTGGCTTGCTGATCTGTGATCATGAGCCTGTATAGGTGATCATCCAGTTTTCCTTTTTGCAAGGAATTGCTTATTATTGCGAATTGTGCATTCATCACCCTGGTACTTAACTGTGAGACCGTTGTTTGCAAGACTTTTCAGGTTCAGGAAGCCCTGGCCTTTACCTTCTCCTTTGATGCTTTTGCCATTTGCTAGGAAAACTTTGTCTTTTGCAATGTAATCAATGTTTGTGAAGAAGGTCTCATCGCTGGTCATGTGATTTGTCGCTCCTGAATCAATGCACCAGCTGCGTGGCTTGCTGCTCTGTGTCACTTTAAAGGTGCCACGCCATGATGTATCTGCAGTTTCCTATGTGGCTGCTTTGACTCTTTCTTTTGTGGATAGCTCTAGCTTTCGCTGCTCGGCTTTCCAGATAGAACAGTCCTTTTTTAGGTGACCAGTCTTTTTACAGTGAAAACAGGCTCTGCTTTGTTGTGCTTTGTGCCTTTGTACATGTTAAGAGCTTTGTCATCACGGTGCATATTTTCTTTCCTTCTGTCTAGGGATTAGCCGAACACCCCCCCCGGTTCAGTTCGCACCAGAACTTGCGAACAGACAAAAAATTTGTGCGAACATACTTCGCAATGCAGCATTTGCATCTTTTCCCCGTCCACTTAGACACTGTACTTACTATACAGTGTCTGAGTGGACGGGGAAAAGATGCAAATGCTGCATTGCTAAGTAATTATGAGGTCATGTGGCTCAAAGATGCAACAGTTTCCTTGACTGATGATAACTGTGGAGTATACATCTGCGGAATCCAATAAAGCAGGCTGGGTAGTGGATGTGGTTGAGCCCATTGTGAGGGTTGAAAGCTCACTAATGCACATATAGACCCTGGAGCAGATACACTTATCCTATCTATCCTGTGGGGAGCACGAATTGAGCATTGAATCAGCACGTTTTGAGTTAATTTTATGGATGTGGAATTGGGACACTTGGACTATTAACATTTTTTTCATTTTTTCACGTTTTCATCTTTATTGCATTTATTAGATTTTTTTTGCACTTTAATCATTAAGGGCATGGTTTGATAACGCTACATGTTTTTGATTTCATCATACAGCAATGCACTGCCGTCTTGCAGTGCATTATGGGGTGCTCGAATTTGCTGCGAACACCTGATAAAATTTGCTGTTCGGCGAACGGGCGAACACCCGATGTTCGAGTAGCTCATCCCTACTTCTATCATATTTATCAATTATTTTTGCCTTTGACATATTCCAGTGTGAGCTCCTGCTCGGGTCTGGTTTCTAAAGCATTAATAAGAGCAGTAGATGTCTCTGGAAGGCTGTAGAGGAGCAGGGCAACAGTATGGTTATCTTTGATGTCCTCTCCGATGGCACGTAGCTGCTCTATGATCTCTAACATTTCATGTGGTCACACATTTTCTGGCCTTCTTCTAGTCACATCTTATAAATTTTTCTTAGAAGAAAGAGCTTACTGTTTAGACTTGAACGCTCATGCAGTTTTTGTAATGAAGTCCACATACCTTTGGCTGTTTATAGTCGCTTTTGCTTGCCTATCCTTCCTGTCCCATTCCTCCATCTCTCTGTTTGTGGTTCTGTCTGTATTCAGCACTTGCCACAAGTAATCTAGAATCATTTCTAGTTTAAACTTCCACAGCTGGTAATTGGCAATTGTTCAGCTTTGCAAATGCCAACTAAACATCTGAATTGCTTGCCATCTTTTCAGTAGCTTGCATACAGTACTCACAGACTTGCATAATTATTTACTTTTTCAGTGCCTGGGGAGCTGCTGAGTTTGCTGCTGGATTTGCTGGTGCTTGTAGTATCCTCTCCAATGCCTGGATGTGCCTGGATGTGCCTGAACCCATAACATATTGTGCAGGGAATTGAAATCATGCCCTGGAAGCTTGTTGTATGCAGGGTATACCTTTACTTTCAAGGAAGATATCTAAGCATTTCTTGATCATGGAACAGGAAAACGGGAACTTACCACAAACAAGTGCAAATTTAGATACAGACGGTACATCCTGTTATATCATAGAATGCATTCACTATACACTATAATACTACAGGAACACCTGCTACATAGATAGGTATAATGCATATAGTATTGTCAGTTTATGAGCAACCATATTGTTGCAAAAATCCCTTGCTCTACAGAGCATAATATGCAGATATGCAGATCATGCAAGTTCAGGAAAACCTGCAGTCAGATATACAGTACGTATGAGAAGGAATTACTGTAGAGCCAGTTGACAATCTCCACTGATACATTCTAGTTTTGTGGCCACCCATACAAAATGTGATTTTTGCTAGCAGCATGACTGAGAAAAAAATGTTTGATGACACATCAGAAAACTTGCAAATTACAACAAAAGTCCTCAACATTAAAAGAGAAGTTTGGGATTTTAAAATAATAAACATTTCTACTCACCTAGGTGGATGCTGCATTTGTCCACTGCTTGCTGCAGTGAGAACTGAATGATCAAAACACTGTTGATCAGTGACTTTTCCCCTCCACTCTGAGCAGAGAGACACAGGACTGTCATTCAGTGGCTCTCTGCTTTCGCCTATAGCATTCACTGGAGGGCTGGGCATTTAAGGGCATATTGCATCTTGACAGTGTTTGGCTGCCAAAGCAAATGGACAGCAAGCTCTCGGGTTTTCATGGTATAGTCAATATTGCCCACTATGTTTTTTTGCTAGGACCATGCCTACTGTATAGGATAAACTTTTTTGTAAATGTTTTTGTTTCCTGCATATTTCTTTAGCTAGAACATGAAACAACAAGCTCATTTACATTCAAATGCAAATTAAAGAGCAATTCAAGCTAACGTGAAATTATCCAGTGACCTGTCAATGTTCTTTTGAGGAACCATCTGTTAAAGTCAGAAAGTTCACTCAATTTACCCCCATTACAATAAAGTCACATTTTACAGAGCTCCTTACATGTAGCGTAGGTGGGCTACAGCCCAAATCTGTGCTGTCCAACTTCCTTTCTCTGGTTGATGTATTATCATTCAGACTCTAATTTACAAGCCAGGTTTAAATATGACAAGTGGCTGTGTGAAATTTCATAGAACAGACGTTTTGCTGACCCTGGCTGACTCTGGCTTTCTTTATAGGCGAAATGGCAAGGAGCCAACAGTGGGTACTGATTTGGTAGACAAAAGGGGTTCCTTTGAGCAAGTAGGCTATGTTTTACAGTGATTGTGAAGTCTTTCTCTTTTTTTTAATAACAAACATGTTATGGTATTGGTGTAATGGTATCGCAGGAAGTAGCCCTTAACCTCCTCTTCTGTGGTCCCCAACGTCGCTTCTGGCTCCTCCCCCCCGGTGAGTGCCCCCATAGCATGCTGGCCAAGGGGACACTCGTGCAGGCTCAATCCCAAACCTCACTGTGTGCATCTATTGACACACACAGTGTGGCTTGGCCCCACCTCCCACTCCCTCGTCACTGGATTTGATTGGCAGCAGCAGGAGCTGATTTGATTTGATTGGCAGCAGCAGGAGCCATTCTCACTGAGTCCAGTGAGGAGGGAGAAAGAGAGCAGTGCAGCTGTTCTCATGCACAGTGGTGGATTGAGATCTGGCTCAGGAAAGTATATGGGGGGGCAGGGGGGAGTTGCACATAAGAAGTTTTTAACCTTACCAGAAAATGCACTAAGGTAAAAAACATTTATCTTTCAAGTGCTCATTGTAGAAAAACAGACACTTTTAAATTATTGAAGAATAAATCTATCCAGATTTGAGTTATATGAATTATCACTGGCATTAATCAAGCAATCTTGAAGTGTTTCTAAAGGCTAAACATTTCTTACCTTAATGCATTCCCTGTATTAAGATTAAAAAAAAGTTCTAATTGCTGTATTACCCCCCCCCCCCCCCCCAATCTACGTACCTGAGTCCTATCTTAATCTAGTGCTGTGCTCATCTGCAGTGGCACTTGTCTGTCTTTCTGTCCTCACAGGCAACGGGAGCAATTGTCTCCTGCTGCTGTCAATCAAATCCTATGAGGAGGGAGTGGATGGCAGGGCCGAGCCGTGCTGTGTGTGTCTATTGAGGAGGAGGAGCCAAGAGCACCGATGGGAGGACCCCAAGAGGAAGCGGTTTGGGGCTGCTCTCTGCAATACCATTGCACAGTGCAAGTAAGTTTAACATTTTTGTTATTTTAAAGATCCCTTACACCTGTTTTAAATGTTGAACAATATATCACTGAAAATGAAATACATTTAATTGGACACTGGATGCAATTCATGTTTATGGAATAGTGCTGTAAATTTAGCAAATTAGGTGTGCTGATTAGAGGAAAGAACTCAGAGATGACTTCATCAATGAATTGCTGCTCCTTCACTATCCAGTCACAGTCTTGCTGTATTTCTTTGAGTGCAGTTGAGAAAAGTAAACGGTCAAAAGCCAATAATGGTGTTTTACGAGGGTGGCTAAATTAATAAACTGGCTGAACAGAACTGCATCTTTTTGGCAGGTAAGTCTGTTTGCACATTTGTATTTCATCTGTGTGTGCTATTTGCATACACTTACATATTAAAATGATTTCCTCTTTGTATGAAAATGTTCCTAAATCTTGTATAGCAGTTTTCTCTTCTCATACCTGAAGTTCAGCTAGTTGTCTCCTGCTCCAGTGCTCTCCACATGTACTTCTGTCAAGAGGAAAATCCAGTATAATGCTTATGAAAGAGAGCAGTGGCTTTGTTTTACAAGTGCTCTGTCAGATTTATGTTCAGCCAAGGAAAGCTGAGTGCCAAGCTTTCTGATGCACTCGAGCAACGGCATAAGAACAACAAGGCTACAGAGGGTGCTTCTATTACGGTACGTAACTTAGGGCAGAAGGGGTTTTTCAGCGTGTGCTGAGCCAAAAGTGATGTTACACCTTCTTTGCTTGTACTTGTCAAAGAGACAAACCTCTAAATTGAGAGTCTACAGTAGCAGACTCTGCTGTACAGCCGTAAAAAAATCTTAGATACCTATATGAAATCCTTCCACAGCAAGAGCCGCCGGGAAGGTGAGGCAGCACTGCTGTCATGGGGATTGCTTCTGTAGGTCGGTTAGAGCCAGGAGGCAAGGAGAGACTATGGGCCTGATCTACTAAAGTGTTAATTGAGGGTAATCACAGTGAAGTGAAAAGACACAAAAATAAAAACTGCGTGTGGAAGAATATTAAAGCAGAAATCCATCCACAGAAATCCAAATCAATTCTTAAAGCCCAACTCCAGACACAGCAAAAAAAAAATTGCAATGGACTCCCACACGCTGCAAAAATTAAATGCTTATTAAAGTGGTTGTTCAGATTTTTTTTTTAAATAACAAACCTTTCTTACTTACCTGCTCTGTGTAATGGTTTTGCACAGAGCAACCCTGATCCTCCTCTTCTCATGTCCCCCTCTGGTGCTCCAGGTCTCTCCTCCCTAGTGAGTGCCCCCAGAACAAGCTGCTTGCTCTGGGGCCACTTGTGCCTGCTCTCTCCCGAGCCGCCTCTGAGTGTCTATGAGACACATAGAGCGTGGCTCAGCCCCACCCCCGCTCCCTCCTCACTGGCTGTGATTGATGGCTCCCACCCTTGGTTACAGCAGCTCCCAGCCGTGGTCCTATGTTTGCCTCCACCATGTAAAATACAGTTTTACCGGCTCTGCACTGTACATAATGCCACTGAGGCTCTGACCACAGACCAGAGCTTCGTGGAGGAGAGTGCTGGAGCCATCTGGAAAGGGGAGTCAGGTAAGTTATACAGCCTCTTCAGCAACACACTAGACTTAACAAGCATTTAACCCTTGCTGTACAGGTGGGCACCATTTTTAAAGTGCCCGGAATTGGTCAAAGAAAAGTCAACTCTCGTCATGGGGTGTAAAATATTCATACCACTTCCATTATTCTGTTTACAGAATACAAGGCAATCTGTGAATGGAACTTTCTGCTAATGAACAATTTATATTCATTTATATTGATGTCTGTGTTCCGCTTTAAAAATTTCTTTTGCATGATTAGATGTTTTAAGTTAACACAGGTTCCCTTCACTGTACTTTATCGTATTTTACACATTAGTAAATTAGGTCTTTAAGCATAACTTCATGCAACATATAACTGCATTAATTGCTGCTTTTACGCCTCTTTAAAGCTCATTTGTAAATCGCATGCCACCATCAGCAAGGTACTGCTTGAGATATAATCATCTTTGAAGCAACCCCAGTCATTTAAGTTGATTACACATAGATGCCAAGCAGGTGGGTATAAATCTAGTATGGTGGCAGCCTCTTAAATCAATCCAATCTCTAAAGAGACACTATCAAGTATGGAAGAAGGGCAAACAATATAACTGCAGCAGCACCCCCCAAACCTTCCTGTTACATTCAAAGGCTGGGAATTTTTGACAGCAAAGTTAGAACAATTCTGAGTAGTAGCAGAGCTTGTTACTAAGTCCTGAAACCAGTGCGAGGATAGGGCCTACTGGCATCCAAGGCAAGACTGTTAAACTACAACAACTGTAAGTTACACAAGACAACCGTGGTAGTTGAGATCCAGGAGAGGTTCTTGCCTCAACTTCCTCTCCTGCCTGTGCTTAGACCTGCCTTCACCCTCACATTTTTTTGGACAGTCTTTTGATGGGCAACCTTACTGGCCTGTCGCAAAATGCTGAAGCTTTGCCACAAGGCCCTGAAATTTGGCTGTAACAAGGAGGTGTGGGAGGCTGCTGCAGGTATGTGTAGGCTCCCACCTCTAAGTGTCTACATTTTATACCTGCAGCAGTTTACCTACTTACTACCCAGTCTCCTATAAATACAAAAATTACAGTAGGATCACAATTTACAGAGAAACCCTGATGTGTCTATATGAATGTATGCAAGCAATACCTTTGTTTTTAATCTGTATATTAGAAACAGTTCATAGCCAATTTTTCTATGCTGGATTGAGTTCTGGTGAGGCTTTGTGCTGCTTATTCGTAAAAAAAGTGCCATGCATTAGAATATCACCTTTAAATTTTCTGCTCCACAGACAAATACCAAATCTTTGGACTCTTCGAGGTGTGCTTATATTTTAACACCACACTAACTTCAGTGTATATTAAACTGTTATTGCTTTTTTCTGATACAATAAACTTTTAAAGCAAAAAAATTAATTTTGAATAAGCAAATGTCTATATTTCCAAAAGTGTACCCAAATGATGTATAGGCGTTAATAAACCTTTAGTGCGTATCGATTGATTTCTCATTAGCGTGTCAATATCCATTGACCTAAACTATCCCCCCCTGCAGTTAGCAAACATACAACTGTATAATTTTATTCACATATGAAGCACTAGGTCACTTATAATAGATTTCCACCTAATTCAATCCAATGTATTGGCAAGTGAGAAGATATATTAATCTAATGGGGTCTACTAAAGAAATAGCTTCCCATTTTTACTTAATTTAAAACTAGGTCAAAAAAGGTCAGACCTTAGCCTAATGATTCATTACAGCTGCAATGTTAACTGTACCACTTTATTTGCTCTCAGTCTGTATACAAATGGATTCAAAGCATTACTGTAAGATTAGTGAACATATGTGATATTTGACTCAGCATCCTTGGCAATCACCCCGCAGTTGCTATATTTCTCTGATGATACCCATTCAAGCATCCAAGTACTGTATAACAATATGATGTCATTTAAGCTCCTTCATACAACAGTCAGATAGTATTTGGCCTCTGATCACCAGCATTAGAAGACCATCTAGGCAAATTGGAATTTTGCAGCTGATATACACTATATTACCAGCGGCGGCCCATAACGCAAGGCGCATTATGGGCTGCCCCCCATCCATGCGTCCGGCCCCCTAATCTACGTGCAGGGAGCCGGACGCTTGGATTCTAATGTTTTTTTGTTTTTTTTTAAAGCACGTGATTATAGCAAGAGGCTCTAATAGGCTTCAAAAAAGGGTGGGCTCGGGGGAACAGAGCACTGCGCCCTGAGCCCACCCAGTTGTGTGACAATAGCGAATATTTATCCTGAGACCCGTTTCCGATTGAAAAAAAGAGGGTACAAAAATATGGGACTTTTAGGGCACCGTTCTAGTAATCAGACATTTGAAGTTCATTTAAAACCATGGTATCTATAAAGACATGCTTGAGCATAACCCCGAACAATGTATAAGGTAATGGCGTAGCCACTCCTCAATGTATAGGTAGGGAGACTCCAAAATATTGCAAATGGTTTACCAAAACATTGCTATGGAGCACTGCAGTCTCCTGGTGCTAAACAATACAAGGCAGTGGCTGTTGAGGGATGAGTAACTCCAGCTAGGTGGATTAGGTTTTGCTCAACATGTTTCGCGTTACAGGAAATGCTTCTTCAAGAGATCAAGGGGTTAATTTTGATTCTATACCCTGTTAGGGTTAAAAAACAGACATTTTTAATAATAACACATTGATTTGCAGAAATACAAATTATACAATATATTTAATTTACAAATTTCTGTATACAGAACAGACACGGGTCGGGTGGAGCAAGTGTCAGAGCAGATGGTACAAATGGCACCCTATAGATAGGCAGATATTTGGTGGTGTATTAGTGGTGCTTAAATTAGTATTCATTTTTGTAAAATATTGTCTATGTTTAACCGATTGCCAGCAGAAGGGCTCCCCTGCGCGAATCGGCGTAGCTGTATGGCGGCCACTTTAAGGGGTACATGGGGCGCGCGTGCAACCCCCCCCGCGGTACAGAGGAGGCTGCAATGTCCGCTGGGCACACGCAATCACACAAGTCCACGTTCTGACAGGGGAGAGGAAACAGATAGTTTGTTCCTAGTATATAGAAACATTGATCAGTCTCCTCCAGTCCCATCCCTCCCACAGTTAGAACACACTGAAGGAACACAGTTAACCCCTTGATCCCCCCCCCTAGTGTTAACCCCTTCCCTGCCAGTGACATTTATACAGTAATCACTGGCTATTTTTAGCTTTGATCGCTGTATAAATGTCAATGGCCCCAAAAAAGTATCAAAAGTGTCCGATTTGTCCCCCGCAATATCGCAGTACCAATAAGAATTACAGATCGCTGCCATTACTAGTAAAAATAAACAATAAAAGTGCCATAAATCTATCCCCTATTTTATAGATGCTATAACTTTTGCGCAAACCAATCAATATACGCTTATTGCGATTTTTTTTACCAAAAATATGTAGAAGATTACATATCGGCCTAAACTGACGAAAAATTATTATTTTTTTTTTAATTTGGGTATATTTATTATAGCAAAAAGTAAACACATATTTTCTTCACTGTCAGAGTTGAAGTGTCCAAAATTGGTACAACTGATGTAAGGATAAATCAGCGTGTAAGACATACAACCATCATCTGATATAGTATAGTATTAATGACACACCGAGACTGCTGAACAGCCAGGGCCCTCCCTCTAAGGGTTCCTAGTGTATAAAAAGGTATAATAAATAATCCAGTGGTCAGTAACATAGGTAACCCCCACCATATAGAGGAGTCCATCAGATACGATCAAATGAAAGCATGCCTACCTTAACACCTATATGTCTGTCACACCGCTTGCTATATATATATATATATATATATAGATATATAGATATATATATATATCTATATATAGATATATAGATATATATATCAATAGTGATAATGCATAGGCGAGGATGCATAGAATTTAGCAAAAAACAAAATGTAATAATCTTAAAGGAAAGAGGTGTTGGTGGGGGAGAGGGAAATAGATAGGGGAAACGGAAAGGGTTAACAATTACATTTTTAAAGTGATGTGTTACTCTGCCAAACAATAATCAACATTTATCAGCATTTTGGCTTGACAGCAAAAATGCTAACAACAATCGCTGTAAATTCTTTTTTTATGAAATGCTGCAGCAATGACTATGCTTAGCTACAAATCGCTGAAGGAAAAAAATTTGTAGAAGAGCCAGCAACTTTAGCGATTAAATTACTAGCACTACCACAAATTGTGGTTAATCATTAGCATTAGGGATTTGTGGCACAGTGAGCGGAGACGGACCTGTCATCCACCTGCTCAGCGGGGATCAACGGATCGATCCCTGCTGAGCAAAGCGGAGTCCGCCAGGCAGAAAGCCCATGTGAAAGGACCATTTGTCTGTCTGTGTCCACGTGCATAGTGAATATGTACAGTGGATATAAAAAGAGAACTTTTCCCATCTTTATTGTGACCTATAAACTGTACAACTCGGTTTTAAAAAGAAACTGAAATCTTTTAGGGGGAGAAAGTAAAACTAAAAAACTAAAATAATATGGTTGCATAAGTATGCACACCCTCTTATAACTGGGGATGTAGCTGTGTTCATAATTAAGCAATCACATTCAAACTCATGTTAAATAGGAGTCAGTACACACTTGCCATCATTTAAAGTGCCTCTGATTAATCCCAAATGCATTTCAGCTGTTCTAGTAGGTCTTTCTGTGCATTTTCTTAGTCGCATCCTACAGCAAAAGCCATGGTTCGCAGAGAGCTTCCAAAGCATCATAGGGATCTCATTGTTAAAAGGTATCAGTCAGGAGAAGGGTACAAAAGAACTTCCAAGGCATTAGCTATGCCATGGAACACAGTGAAGACAGTCATCATCAAGTGGAGAAAATATGGCACAACAGTGACATTACCAAGAACTGGACATCCCTCCAAAATTGATGAAAAGACAAGTAGAAAACTAGTCAGGAAGGCTGCCAAGAGGCCTACGGCAACATTAAAGGAACTTTAGGAATATCTGGCAAGTACTGGCAACATGTGACAACAATCTCCCGTATTCTTCATATGTCTGGGCTATGGTGTAGAGTGGCAAGACAGAAGCTTTTTCTCAAGAAGAAAAGCATCCAAGCCTGGCTAAATTTTGCAAAAACACATCTGAAGTCTCCCAAAAGCATGTGGAAAATGTGTTATGGTCTGATGAAACCAAGGTTGAACTTTTTGGCCATAATTCCAAAAGATATGTTTGGCATAAAAACAATACTGCACATCACCAAAAGAACACCATACCTGCCGTGAAGCATGGTGGTGGCAGCATCATGCTTTGGGGCTGTTTTTCTTCAGCTGGAACAGGGGCCTAAGTCAAGGTAGAAGGAATTATAAACAATTGCCAAATACCAGTCAATATTGGCACAAAACCTTCAGGCTTCCGCTAGAAAGCTAAACATGAAGAGGAACTTCATCTTTCAGCATGACAACGACCCAAAGCATACATCCAAATCAACAAAGGAATGGCTTCACCAGAAAAAGATTAACGTTTTGGAATGGCCCAGCAAGAGCCCAGACCTGAATCCAATTGAAAATCTGTGGGGTGATCTGAAGAGGGCTGTGCACAGGAGATGCCCTCGCAATCTGACAGATTTGGAGTGTTTTTGCAAAGAAGAGTGTGCAAATATTTCCAAATCAAGATGTGCCATGCTGATAGACTCATAACCAAAAAGACTGAGTGCAGAGTGCTGCAATAAAATCAAAAGGTGCTACAAAGTATTAGTTTAAGGGTGCGGAAAATTCTGAGTGTAAGTCCTAAAACATTTCTTTATTCCGCTTAAAATAAGGCATAACTCTGTTCCTAGGCTTACAATCCTCCCTACCTGTTCAGCTTGATTACCTCCCCACTCTTCCAATCTCTCTCCCATATATATGCTCAGCCTGTATCTTGTTGTATGATGTTGTCGACTTCTTCTGTTGAACTATTTTATGAAACCTGTAGCTGTATTACACTTTCATAACAATAAAAATATTGAAAGATAGTTTAAGGGTGCGGACACTTATGCAACCAAATTATTTTGTTTTTTATTTTTACTTCCCTTCACCTAAAAGATTTCAGTTTGTTTTTCAACTGAGTTGTACAATTTATAGGTCACATTAACCACTTGCTGCCCGCCATATAGCAGAATGACAGCAGCAAAGTGGTTTCAATATCCTGACTGGGCGTCATATGACGTCCTCAGGATATTTAGCCGCTGCGCGCCCCCAGGGGTGATCGTTGTTGCAGGGTGTCAGTCTGACACCCTGCAACACCGATCTAGGTAAAGAGTCTCTGACGGAGACTCTTTACCACATAATCAGCCATATCCAATCACGGCTGATCACGATGTAAATAGGAAGAGCCGGTGATCGGCTTTTCCTCACTCGCGTCTGACAGACGCGAGTAGAAGAGAGCCGATTGGCTGCTCTCCTGACAGGGGGGGGTCTGTGCTAAATGTTTATCAGCACAGCCCCCCCTCGGATCCCACCCAGGACCACCAGGGAAGCCGCCCAGGACCACCAGGGAAGCCGCCCAGGACCACCAGGATGGCCATCCACACTGGGCCACCAGGTATGCCCCCTAGACCCCCAGGGAAATACTAATCTGTGCCTAGGCAGCTGCCAATCAATGCCCAGGCAGCTGCCAATAAGTGCCCACTCACAATGCCTACCACTGCCAGTGCCACCAGGGATGCCTATCAGTGCCTCATATCAGTGCTGCGTATCAGTGCCCATCAGTGCCACGTATCAGTGCCCATCAGTGCCCAGCAGTGCCGCCTATCAGTGCCCATTAGTGCCCAGCAGTGTCGCCTATCAGTGCCCAGTAGTGCCGCCTATCAGTGCCCATCAGTGCCACCAATAAGAACCCATCTTTGCAGCCTTTCAGTGCCCATCAGTGTCGCCTATCAGTGCCCATCAGTGCCCACCAGTGCCACCCAGTGCCACCCATGAGTGCCCATCAGTGCTGCCTATCAGTGCCACCCATCAGTGCCGCCTACCAGTGCCCCTCAGTGCCGCCTACCAGTGCCCCTCAGTGCCACATATCAGTGCCCATTGTCAGTGCCTGTCAGTGCCCGCTCATTGGTGCCACCTCATCGGTACCGCCTTATCAGTGCCCATCAGTGCCGCCTTATCAGTGCCCATCAGTGAAAGAGAAAACTTACTTTTTTAGAAAAATTTTTAACAGAAACAAAAGCAAAACTTTTATTTTTTCAAAATTTTCGATCTTTTATATCTGTTTAGCAAAAAATAAAAACCGCAGAGGTGATCAAATACCACCAAAAGAAAGCTCTATTTGTGGGAACAAAATGATAAAAATTTAGTTTGGGTACAGTGTTGTATGACCGCACAATTGTCATTCAAACTGCGACAGCACTAAAAGCTGAAAATTGGACCTGGCAGGAAGGTGTATAAGTGCCCTATATTGAAGTGGTTAAAGGTGGAAAAAAGTTCTGAAATGATTGATCTTTGTTTCATTTTTTTACATCACAGAAAGCTGACATTTTAACCGGGGTATGAAGACTTTTTATATCCACTGTATGGGGGTGGTTTTATATTTATCAATCAGCTGCTGCACCTGCAGGGCTCTAATGAGGAAAGTGCATCCCTTTAGATGTGATTTTCCTTTGGGAATATCTCACCAAAATTTTTGTTGCAGGGGATGCACAAAATCCGATTTGTATTCTATGCCTTGTACACACGATAGGATTTTCCGATGGAAAATGTGTGATAGGACCTTGTTATCGGAAATTCCAACCTTGTGTGGGCTCCATCACACATTTTCCATAGGAATTTCCGACACACAAAGTTTGAGAGCAGGCTATAAAATTTTCCGACAACAAAATCCGTTGTCGGAAATTCCGATCGTGTGTACACAAATCTGACGGACAAAATGCCACGCATGCTCAGAATAAATTAAGAGACGAAAGCTATTGGCTACTGCCCCGTTTATAGTCCCGACGTACGTGTTTTACGTCACCGCGTTCAGAATGATCGGATTTTCTGACAACTTTGTGTGACCGTGTGTATGCAAGACAAGTTTGAGCCAACATCCATCGGAAAAAAATCCATGGATTTTGTTGTCGGAATGTCTGAACAAAGTCCGATCGTGTGTACGGGGCATTAGTGCAGCCTTCATGGAAAATCAGTATGCAGGAAATTGCATTTCTAGGGGTGTTTTGTACACATTCTGTGTACAGAGCTCCTCCAGGTAGCCATATTGCTTTGCATTTTACAGAAAATGACAGTGCTGAAGACTGAAAACAAAAGTTTATTTTTAATAACATTCAATTACAATATGACTTGTGTTGCAATTTTATACGCTATATTATTATTATTTTTTGTAATGTTTTTCCCATGAAAGTGGAGTTACCCTTTAAGACAACAATTCGGTGACAGTTTAGGCAAATGCGTAAACTTGCATATATGTGCATGCATATGTGATCCGCTGCAAAGCTACTACTATGGGTTTTTACTGGAAGAGCTCATATGGAATATGCATTGCGTCAACACAAATGCGTTAATGCAATCTACTATCATGAATTAAGGTGCACAACACTAATGCCCCGTACACACGGTCGGATTTTCCGATGGAAAATGTCCGATCGGAGCGTGTTGTCGGAAATTCCGACCGTGTGTAGGCTCCATCGGACATTTTCCATCGGATTTTCCGACACACAAAGTTGGAGAGCAGGAGATAAAATTTTCCGACAACAAAATCCGTTGTCGGAAATTCCGATCGTGTGTACACAAAGCCGACGGACAAAGTGCCACGCATGCTCAGAATAAATAAAGAGATGAAAGCTATTGGCCATTGCCCCGTTTATAGTCCCGACGTACGTGTTTTACGTCACCGCGTTCAGAACGATCGGATTTTCCGACAACTTTGTGTGACCGTGTGTATGCAGGACAAGTTTGAGCCAACATCCGTTGGAAAAAATCCTAGGATTTTGTTGTCGGAATGTCCGAACAAAGTCCGACCGTGTGTACGGAGCATAAGGCTGCATTTACACCTGAGCGTTTCAAAGTCGCGCGTTTTTATCGTGATTTTGCCATGTTTTTTTACCGCGATTTTGCCACGTTTTTGCCGCGATTTTGTTCAGGTCATCAATGTAAAAGGCAGAAAGACGCCTGTAATCTGCCCCAAAGAAGCTCATGTTCTTTTTTTGAGCTTAGGGCTTTTTTCAGGCGTTTTGCTTAAGGTGACAAAACACCCAGATGTGAACAGGTGCCATTGAAATAAATGGGATTTTGCTTGTTGGGCGTTTTTTCAGGCGTTTTACAAGCGTTTTATGAGCTGAAAACGCTCAGGTGTGAATGCAGCCTTAGGTAGTCAATTTTTAATAAGCTGGCAAGACAACAATAACACACTCAAAATACCCCTGATTTATTTTTTTTACTGTACTTTCTTTTTTTTACTAATACTGTGAGTATACCCTCAGGTTGTTCAGCCTGGTTTGTGAACATATTGATTGCACATTGTTTAGTAAATCAGGCACAATTAGTCAGATTATTTCATATTCACACCTTCCTGCATCAGAAAATCTTATTGATAGAAAAGAGAACAATAACTACTGCTTTTCTTAAAATCTACCTTTATTTTTCATGTAAGCTTATTACAGAAACACACTGTAATATGACAGTGAGAGATACATAGAAATGTTCCATTGCTGATCTTTTTGAAGCAGGCTAAATATGAGTATCATTGCGTACAATCTGTACATAATATCATATCTATTTTTTTTTTTAAACAAAATGTCCCAAAAATATAAAGTTTTCGCGTTCTTTGCTACTTCACTAATTTTATGTTTATCTCAGCGAGGAGATCAGCTGCTGTTCTGAAAGTTATAGTCATCCTTGATAACTCGTCCTTGTGTTTTGTTTTACTTTTATTCCTGCGTTAAAATATTTCCTGATACGAATCCAAGTTTTTTGCCAATGTTCTGTCAGTGCTGCTTTCAAAAGCTACACAGACTTGTTTTGAAAAATTCCTTTCACCTTCAGTCAGTGATTGATTTAGATTCACATACATATATATTTTTTTTTACTATTTTTGGAAGCTTAAGGAGTAGATACTAGTAGACTAGAGGAGAAGAAGTAATCTTGCAAATATATGCACATTGTTTTAATATTTCCAATAAAAAATGAAATTAAAATGTATTACAAAGAACATTCAATAACAGTGTTCATGATCACATGACCAGAACCAATCGTTTTGTACATTCCGTTTTTACTGATTTATTCAGATGATGCATCTGTAAATTAAATCACAATGATTCTACATACCGGTATTACTGACATCTAATTATCGTAACACCATATTCCCCAATTTTCTGAAATGATAAAGAAGGACATTTGATTAATTTAATTTGTTTAATTATTTAAAACATTAATTTGATTTGATTGATATTCACATTGTAGCACCCTCCTTTTTCAGAGTAGGCTGCTAGGTAAATTTAGTTAGCTCCTATATACAGTATCTCACAAAAGTGAGTACACCCCTCACATTTTTGTTAATATTTTGTTATATCTTTTCATGTGACAACACTGAAGAAATGACACTTTGCTACAATGTAAAGTAGTGAGTGTACAGCTTGTAAAACAGTGTAAATTTGCTGTCCCCTCAAAATAACTCAACACACAGCCATTAATGTCTAAACCACTGGAAACAAAAGTGAGTACACCTCTAAGTGAAAATGTATAAATTGGGCCCAAAGTGTCAATAATTTGTGTGGCCACCATTATTTTCCAGCATTGCCTTAACCCTCTTGGGCATGGAGTTCAGCAGAGCTTCACAGGTTGCCACTGGAGTCCTCTTCCACTCCTCCATGACGACATCACGGAGATGGTGGATGTTAGAGACCTTGCGCTCCTCCACCTTCCGTTTGAGAATGCCCCACAGAAAGCTCAATAGGGTTTAGGTCCAGAGACATGCTTGGCCAGTCCATCACCTTTATCCTCAGCTTCATTAGCAAGGCAGTGGTCGTCTTGGAGGTGTGTTTGGGGTCGTTATCATGTTGGAATACTGCCCTGTGGCCCAGTCTCTGAAGGGAGGGGATCATGCTCTGCTTCAGTATGTCACAGTACAGTACAGTTGGTGTTCATGATTCCCTCAATGAACTGTAACTCCCCAGTGCCGGTAGCACCCATGCAGCCCCAGACCATGACACTCCCACCACCATGCTTGAATGTAGGCAAGACACACTTGTCTTTGTGCTCCTCACCTGGTTGTCGCCACACACGCTTGACACCATCTTAACCAAATAAGTTTATCTTGGTCTCATCAGACCACAGGACATGGTTCCAGTAATACATGTCCTTAGTCTGCTTGCCTTCAACAAACTCTTTGCGGGCTTTCTTGTACATCATCTTTAGAAGAGGCTTCCTTCTGGGACAACAGCCATGCAGACCAATTTAATGCAGTGTGCGGCGTATGGTCTGAGCACTGACAGGCTGACCGTCCCACCTCTTTAACCTCTGCAGCAATGCTGGCAACACTCATATGTCTATTTCATAAAGACAACCTCTGTATATGGCGCTGAGCACATGCACTCAACTTCTTTGGTCGACCATGGCGAGGTCTGTTCTGAGTGGAACCTGTCGTGTTAAACCGCTGTATGGTCTTGGCCACCATGCTGAAGCTCAGTTTCAGGGTCTTGGCAATCTTCTTATAGCCTAGGCCATCTTTATGTAGAGCAACAATTCTTTTTTCCAGATCCTCAGAGAGTTCTTTGCCATCAGGTACCATGTTGAACTTCCAGTGACCAGTATGAGAGAATGATAGCGATAACACCAAATTTAACACACCTGCTCCCCATTCACAGCTGAGACCTTGTAACACTAACAAGTCACATGACACCAGGGAGGAAAAATGGCAAATTGTGCCCAATTTGGACATTTTCACTTAGGGGTGTACTCACTATTGTTGCTAGAGGTTTAGACATTAATGGCTGTGTGTTGAGTTATTTTAAGGGGACAGCAAATATACACTGTTATACAAGCTGTAAAGTCACTACTTTACATTGTATCAAAGTATCATATCTTCAGTGCTGTCACATGAAAAGATATAATGAAATATTTACAAAAATGTGAGGGGTGTACTCACTTTTGTGAGATACTGTAACAGTGGAGCAGGGGTTGATTACTTAGAGCTATTCACTGTCTCACATGTTGCTGTTCTGCTACTACACCCAGTCTTCTAGAGACTTCTGGAAGTATAGTGGGAGGGAGAGGAAGACAAGCAGCCTGAATATTTATGGGATTTAAGCCAATCCTTGGGAGGTGTGCCCAGAAGGTGATGAGAGAGCCCATAAATATTCTGAGGCCTAATAGCTGAGGTGCAGAATATCTGGGCCTAGTCCTTCAGGAGGGACCCCTGTGCAGGGGCTCTGCCCCTGGGGCAGAGAGACACAAATAGGAAGACAGAGGAGCCAGTGAAGACAAGACATTAAGATCTCAGCTAGGCTTAGCTGGAGGGCCAACCGAAGAGAGCTGTGTCCAGAGACCAAGCAGAGCAAGAAGGGAGTTGGTGGGAGGAAGCCCAACCATTCTGCGACTAAGTAACTTGTCAATGCAATAAAAAATTCAAACCAAAGACTCTTCATTCAATCAATTTAGTGAGCTCTGGATCAATGTAGACTCTGCCAAGTCAATCAGCCATGATGGAATTTTTTTGATCAAATCAAACTGTATGTTGGTGAACCATTCGTAATTGATATACATTAAACGATTGTTTTTTATATAGATTGCATGCTTTTATACATCGATCAATTGTATTTTCACTTATGTTGCATTGTTCAATTGTTAATTGATCACTTGATCACTTGTTTGCTTGTACCTAAATCAATGATAAATTGTTACACGCATGGCAACCTTGAGAGTACATACATTTTATTTATTTTCACAAATTCACAGATGAGATAACAAGTGATGTTTTTTAGCTAATGCAGTTGTGTCCATAGGTGTTAGAATTATCAACTGTCAAGAAAGATATGGCCAGGCAATGAAAGCAAGCAACGGCTGTTTTAAGGCCCCCCCTGCGCATGGGAGTGTGACAAAATGGGAGTTTCTAGGCCCACATTTACTTAATAGGTCAGTTAGGTCAGGTGGGCGGGGCTTATTTGCTTAAATTTGAGGTGAATAGTAGGGTTAAGGTTAAAGCAGGTAACCAATAAAAGGTCAGATAGCATAGGTGCAGGTCAGCTGACCACAGGAAAGGTCAGCTGACCTTAAGGAATATTCCAGAATCTTAAGTCACATGACTGCAAGGAATATTCTAGAAGGGTCAAAAGTCTATATAAGGCAAAGCAACAGGCCTTTTTTACCAGTCCATCAAGACCCTACCTGTGAGCTCCCCTCCCCCCCCCCCCTCCCTTGTCACGGCCTTATAATATTATGTAGTTTATCTTCACCCCTCCCTGTTTTATATTAACAGGGGAGTGGTTAAAAAAAAAGTGTTATTTTTCATCAACCTGAGTCGTAGTGGCAGGGTTGCTCACTGGAATGTTGTTTGAGTTAATAAGTTAATGGTGAATACATTTATCCCTTTCATGACTAAGCCTATTTTTGAAATTTGGTGTTTACAAGTTAAAATCCGTATTTTTTGCTAGAAAATTACTTAGAGTTCCCAAACATTATATATATTTTTTTAGCAGAGAATCTAGAGAATAAAATGGCGATTGTTTCAATATTTTTTATCACACGGTATTTGTGCAGTGGTGTTTTAAACGCAAATTTTTGGAAAAGGGACATTTTCATGTATTTTAAAAAATCCAAACAGTAAAGTTACCCCAATTTTTTTGTATAATGTGAAAGATGATGTTACGTCGAGTAAATAGATACCAAACATGTCACCCTTTATAATTGCACGCACTCGTGGAATGGCGACAAACTACGGTACCTATGAATTTCCATAGGCGACGCTTTAAAAAAATTTTTTCCGGTTACCAGGTTTGAGTTACAGAGGAGGTCTAGGGATAGAATTATTGCTCTCGCTCTGACGATCGTGGCGATACCTCACATGTGTGATTTGAACACCGTTTACATATGCGGGCGCGACTTCCGTATGCGTTTTCTTCGCTGCGTGAGCTCGCGGGGACAGGGGCACTTTAAAAAAAAATTTTTTTTTTTAAATTTATTTTATTTATTTTTTTACTTTATAAATTGTGTTTTAAAAAAAAAAAAATTTTTTAACTTTTATTGCTGTCACAAGGAATGTAAACATCCCTTGTGACAGTAATAGGTGGTGACAGGTACTCTTTATGGAGGGATCGGGGGTCTAAAAGACCCCCGATCCCTGCTTTGCACTTCAAAGTATTCAGATCGCGGAAAAACGGCGATTCTGAATACTGTGTACTTTTTTAAATTCGGCGCCATTGGCAGCCGAGTAAACGGGAAGTGACGTCATGACGTCGCTTCCGCGTTTACAACAAGAAGGCTGGAACGAAGCCGCCCACAGCTTCGTTCTAGCCCACCCACAGCCGCCGAAGGCACAGGATCAGACAGCGGTAACAGCGGCGGGAGGCGGCGGGAGGGGGGGATGTCCCCTCCCGCTCCTCCGGTATAACAACCGAGCGGCTTTTAGCCGCATCGGTTGTTATACTCGGGTAGCCGATCGCCCGCTGTAAACAACGGTACCGGGATGATGCCTGCAGCTGCATATCTGCGTACGGTCGGCGGGAAGGGGTTATATATAACTATGAATGATTACATGTTTTAATATGAAATAAATTGAATACCAATAATAAAGGCCGCGGCCAAGTTTACTCCACCATTTGTTTGTTGGTATTTATTTATGGGTTCCCATTTCTGTCTACGGTCCCATAGAAATGCAGGGAGATCAGGGCTGCCCGCAAACTCCATGAAAAAAATTAATGTTGATAATAATACATAGCATTGCTTATGGGCATTATGTGTCACTAAACTTTTAGTGCTAGCCATAAATTTTTGAGTAGTTGTCAGTAGGCAAATTAAAGGAGATCTAAAATCACAACATGCACATAACATTTATAACATTAGCATTGTAATTGCAATTCAAATGATAGGTGCTTTTGACAATCTAAGCTTACTTGAAAAATTTCCTTTCCTGATGTGAGTGTTGCATATCTGACACAAATCTCTTTCATCAACTTCCTGGATTCCCTCCTTCTTTCTTGGCTGCTTTATGTGACTTACTTTTGATTTCTGAGGCTACATATCCCATGGTACACGACTATCCTCAAGCAGTGATAATGTCCCATGTGGGGCTTTTCTTGTACAGATTCCACCTCCTTAAACTCCTTATCTTAAGCACCTCTGTAGATCAGAGGTAGGCGCTTCAAGATCATTCTGATAATAGGAGTAGGCTAGAACTAATAAAAATTCTATGTGAAAATTAATATATAATTTTCCATTTTGACACTTTTATTTCAAGTTGACAATAATGTTGGTAAGGAAAACATACCAATGTAGTTTACTTGCTGAAAAGGTTCATTGTACATCTTTTGAATGTGCACGGACGTCAAACTAGGACCACACTGTACACATTAAAGGAGAAGTACAGCCAAAGCTTGTCTGGCTGTACTTCTCCAGTGGATCACAGGAGTGAAGTCCGTTCTTCACCCCTGTGACCCGTTTTCAGCAGACAACAGGCTGAAGCCCACTGTCGGCTGACATCACAGTGTGGGTCCAGGCTGGGGAACGATTGCTACAATATGATCGGCATCATCCCACAACCCTTGACCAGCACTTGGCTCAGCCTCTCAGTGAGCCGCTAAGAGCCTAACCCCACCACTTCCACCCCTTCACAGCCCAATGCACTAGTGAGCGTTGGAGGGGCAGAGCAGACAGCAGTGACTGACAGTCATCAGCACAGGGAGCTCTGAAAACCACACAAAAAGGTGGTAGGCCCACATATGCATGCATGTGGAAGTTAATACATATATTAATTACAAAGTGTATAAACCAATCTAACTGATTGTACACTAAGGTTTTAAAGAGAAATTGTCTTTTTGTTTTGTTTTTCTTTTCAAAATCATACTTACCTGGGTGAAAGCAGCTTTGTTTAGATGCTGCATCTGCCCCCCGCCGGCTCTAAGACTGGGAAACGAGCGATCAAACACAGCTGATCGCTTGGTTCCCAGTCTTAGAGCCGGCAGTGGGCAGATGCAGCATCTAAACGAAGCTGCTTTCACCTAGGTAAATATGATTTTGAAAAACAAAACAAAAAAAAATGTCTCTTTTAAACCTTAGTGTCCAATCAGTTAGATTGGTTTATACACTTTGTAATTGATATATGTATTAACTTCCACATGCATGCATATGTGGGCCCACCACCTTTTTGTACCCTAATGGTTTATCCCTGGGTTTTTCTGTTGAGTTAGTACAGTTTTTCCTTAACTCAAATTGGGTTATGGACATGTTTAAGATGGTTGGCACTTGACTTTGTGTTCAAACTTGAAATTAGCAGATCAGTGGTGACTCATAGCACACTGACTATGATTAAAAGAAGAGATGCATATTGGGAACTAGATAATGTGCAAGGTAGAGGGGGTGGATGCAACTTTGAGGTAAAAAAAAACTCAGGAGCTATTTGGAAATGTCTGCTTCTAGAAAACAAATTTAAGGAAGACTACTTCCCATGGCACTTTTTTTTATTATATGGCAATTGTTGTTTGTCATTGTATGGCTTTGTTAATTTTGGTAAAGGTACTCTTCCTGGGTCCAAGTACAACAACAATATTCTTATTTGGGTCTTCAGATTAGGGGCCCTTGTACACTGCTCTGATGCATTTTCTGTTTGTCTGACTCCCAGCATGCACTTTTGAAACATGAACATGTGACTCAAAAAACACATCAGAAACGCAGCCGCAGTGCTTATTTGATGCATATCTCATTTATTTAAATGGGGAAGTGTGTTCTTGGTGTGCTTTTTAAACATGCACCACATATGCGCCATGCAGGACTTTTAAAAACGCACTGCACCCACAGCGCATTGGTGTGAAGAGTTCCCTAGGATTTAAAGATATACATTTTTTCATTTTTGTTCTGCTTTTCAAACATCAAAAATGCATCAAAAACTGGTCAGTGTGAATGGGCCCTTCAATGTTTTAGAACCTCTGGTTTAATAAGTTAGGGCTACTGTGTCTACCTTTCTTAATTGAAAGTTTTGCCTTTGATGGGATTGTGCACGAGTGCATCACCACATGAATACTGTTCTCAGATGCAGTGGAGGCTGGTGCACCCGCCATCCCCCCCCCAGTCCCCTCCCTGGTTAGGTCGGGTAGGGTTGGTCGGTCGGTACCACTTACCTCCTCCATGGTGGGCAAGCGTGGGCGACTTTCCCAACTCTCCTCCGCGGTCATCACAAGCAACTTCTCCTTTCCCTGCTCGGCGGCTTCTGTCTCCTCCCTCCTCCTCGATGGCCAATCAGAATGCTTCTCCTTTTGGCCAATCAGAAAACGTGTCTCAAACCCGGGCTTCCTGATTGGCGGAGAGGCAATTCAGTGTTAGAATAGTGAATATTCATTCCTTATTCTAACACACCTGGGTGGGCTCCAAGCGCAATGCTCTGCGCCCAGGGTCCACCCTATTTTGAAGCCTATAAGAGCCTCTGGCTCTAATAGACTTCAAAATAGGGTGGACGGGTCACAAAACACAGTACGATTGCCAGAATCGCATCGCATGGGTGTAAAAACACATGTGATGCGATTCAGGCGCGGGTGGAAAAAAGGGTTCTTGGCCATTTTTGTGTAGATGCAATGCGATTTGAGCCATACAAAATGTATGGCTCAATTCGCACTGCACAGACATCCCATGTGATTTGCACAGGAATGCAGAGCGATTCGTGTGCAAATCACATTCAGTGTTCCGCACTGTAGACGAAAAGTCCGACGGACGCCGACGGATTAAAGCCAGGTGTCAATCCGATCGTGTGTGGGCTTCCCCGGACTTTCAGCGGACTTTTCCAGCCGCAAATCTGACGGACTTTGGATTTGAAACATGCTTCAAATCTTTACGTCGTAACTCCGCCGGACCCAGAAATCCGCTCTTCTGTGTGCTAGTCCGATAGACAAAAACCCACGCTAGGGCAGCTATTGGCTACTGGCTATCAACTTCCTTATTTTAGTCCGGTGTACGTCATCACGTACTAATCCGTCGGACTTTTGTGTGATTGTATGTAGGCAAGTCCGTTCTTTAGAAAGTCTGCCGCAAGTCCGCCAAAAGTCCGCCAAATGTCCGTCGAAAGTCTATCGGACGGGCTGGCGGACTTTTGTAGCCGAAAAGTCCGACCTCACAATAAATTTTTCTATCAATACTCACATCTTTAATATGCCTTGCAGTAACAGGACAACAAATTTTGCATTTCTGCTACTCCTATTTACATTGTAGTTAAAGGTTCATGTCACCAGATGTTTGAGCTCACATCTGTATGCTTATTTACTGCTCCAGCACAGAATCAAGTTCCCACAGTGGAGTGATCATTGATGGGAACAGGACTTAGGTGCTATATCAGAAGATTGCTGTGAAGAGATTCTTCAATTTCTTCCGGGAGTGTCTCTGTCACAATCTAACAGGCTCAAACAGGCTCACACAATTATTATTTCATAAAGCCTATTAGACCCCCAAGTTCCCTCACTTCATTGGGCTGGGGAGTGATCTTTGTTGCTCTAGGTGTGGCAGTGATAGAAGAGATATGTTACTGTTACCGTGGAATGGTCCCAAGTTACACTATTAGCTACAAGTGCATCTAAAAAAAGCTAGAATATCATCAAAAAGTTAATTTATTTCAGTAATTTTATTCAAAAAGTGAAACTCATATATTATATAGATGCATTACACACAGAGTGATATATTTCAAGCATTTCTTTATTTTAATGTTGATGATTATGGCTTACAGCTAGTGAAAACCCAAAATTCAGTATCTCAGAAAATTTGAATATTACATAAGACCAAAAAAAAAAGGAATTTGAATACAGAAATGTTGGCTTCCTGAAAAGTATGTCCATGTACAGTATAGTATGCACTCAGTACTTGGCCGGGGCTCCCGATCAGCCTGTGGCACTGCTGTGGTGTTATGGAAGCCTAGGTTGCTTTGATAGCGGCCTTGAGCTCGTCTGCATTGTTGGGTCTGGTGTCTCTCATCTTCCTCTTGACAATACCCCACAGATTCTCTATGGGGTTTAGGTCATACGAGTTTGCTGGCCAATCAAGCACAATGCTACCATGATCATTAAACCAGGTATCGATACGTTTGGCAGTGTGGGCAGGTGCCAAGTCCTGCTGGAAAATTAAATCAGCATCTCCATAAATCTGGTCAGCAGAAGGAAGCATGAAGTGCTTTAGAATTTCCTGGTAGAGGGCTGTGCTGACTTTGGACTTGATAAAACACAATGGACCAACACCAGCAGATGACATGGCTCCCCAAATCATCACGGACTTAAGAGACGTCACACTGGACCTCATGCAACTTGGATTCTGTGCCTCTCCACTCTTCCTCCAGACTCTGGGACCTTGATTTCCAAATGAAATGCAAAATTTACTTCTACTCAAAAAGAGGACTTTGGACCACTGAGCGACAGTCCAGTCCTTTTTCTCCTTAGCCCAGGTAAGACGCTTCTGACATTGTCTCTTGTTCAGGAGTGGCTTGACACAAGATGTCAGGGAAGGCATGTCCGTGGTGCTGATGGTATCTCTCAGGGGCACACATATGGGCATGCGCAGACAGGCAAATGCCCGGGCAGACCTGCATATTCATGGGCAATGCCGCATGCATGCGCACTTGCGTATTAATGCAAGGATCTGTTATTAATGCTGGCACCAAGCAGGCTATTTAAACAGGCCTGCAGCTTCTGTGTGTTTTTCCTCTGATCTTGATCCGGCTAACCTCTGACCTACGTTTGTCTGCTACCTGCCCTGACTCTGGCTTGTCTTTGGATTCTGCCCCTGCCTCCTGTTTCTGCTTGATTGATCTCCCAGTGCTGACTTGGCTTGTTACCTGACCATCCTGTTGTCTGCCATCTATGCCTGATTTGCCTGACCATTACAGACTCGGCTTGTCTGATTCTGCACCTTGCTTATCCAGCCTACTACAGCTTCCAGTCCAGCAAGCTTCCATCTGATTCCTGCTTCCAGCTGCTTATTGCAGTCTGCCTCCAACCAAGCATCGTGCCAGCTCATCTACTACCAGCCTGCTCTGCTGCTACTTCTACCTGTTGACTGCTGCCACACAGACTACTGGACTGATTACAGGCACTCATACCTCGCTGTGCTCCTGTGGCTGCTGTCTCACTACCAGTGGCCCTTGAGCCAGAGCTGTACAAGAGGCCTTCCTCTACACATCAGGCTTACTGACCAGGTACGTGACACAAGGAATGCAACAGTTGTAGCCCATGTCCTGGATACGTCTGTGTGCGGTGGTTCTTGAAGCACTGACACCAGCCGTAGTCCATTTTTTGTGAATCTCCCCTAAATTCTTGAATGACCTTTGCTTCACAATCCTCTCAGGGCTGTGGTTATCCCTGTTGCTTGTGCACCTTTTTCTACCACAAAAAAACACCTTTTTCCTTCCACTTAACTTTCAATTATTATGATTGGATACAGCACTCTGTTAACAGACAGCTTCTTTACCAATGACCTTTTGTGACTTACCCTCCTTGTGGAGGGTGTCAATGACTGTCTCCTGGACAACTGTCAAGTCAGCAGTCTTCCCTTTGATTGTGTAACTGCTGAACCAGACTGGGAGACCATGTAAATGTTCAGGAAACCTTTACGGTTGTTTTGAGTTAATTAGCTGATTAGAGTGTGACACCATGAGTCTACAATATTGAACATTTTCACAATATTCTAATTTACAGAGATACAGATTTTTGGGTTTTCACTAGCTGTAAGCCATAATCATCAAAATTAAAAGAAAGAAATGCTTGAAATATGACTTGGTGTGCAATGAATCTATATAATATATGAGCTTCACTTTTTGAATTGAATTGCTGAAATACAATAACTTTTTGATGGTATTCTAATTTTTTGAGACGCACTATTATATCCTGGGATACTTCAACACTGCTAATCTGGATTCACCTATATTTGACATTTTGGCCTTCCCCATCCTCATTTGAGGGATTGACGAAGAAGATGCTTCTCATGCTGTCATTTGACACATATTTTGCCAGAGGCACTTTGCTAACATTTCACAAAATATAGTCCTCTTGGAATGAAAAGTTGGACACTTGACTGAGGTTAGTTCCTACCCTGTACTGATTCACAGGTTTACTTTTCTGGGAGTACAGGTTCTCACTGACTTACAAAACATCTTTTTATTTCACATTTTGTTTATTGACAACATTTCAGGTATAGGTTACTATTTTTAAATAGTTATTATCACCTCTATAGTTGCTCCATATGCTATATCTGGCAAATAACCAGTTAAGTTACATTTTGAATATGGGAGGGTACGGTTCATACCAGTAAAACTGTATTTTTTCTCATAATGTCATAACACCTCCTAATGTTCATATCATGTCTTGCACCCTATGCTTCAATCTGTCCAATTCAGCTGTAGACAAGTTTGGGCCACCTCTGTTTTCTTTTCTGTTTCTGCTTTTGTGTTTTTTTTATTGTTCTTTTGTTCTCTATATGTATTGTAAAACTTTCAATAAAAAAAAAAAACCTCTGTTTAAAAACAAATGTATAATTATTCTATTTATCGGGATATAACACGCACCCCAAGTTTAGGAGGGAATTTTAAGGAAAAAAACTATTAGGAGGGAAGTTTAAGGAGAAAAAACTTACATTTAAATGCCCATCAATGCAGCCTTGTCAGTGTCATTTGCAGCCTTGCAGCCTTATCAGTGTCCATCTGCAGACTTGTCTATCATTGCAGCCTTGTCAGTGTCCATCATTGCAGCCTTGTCAGTGTCCATCATTGCAGCCTTGTCAGTGTCCATCATTGCAGCCTTGTCAGCAGGGCTTTTTTTCTCAAACAATAGTGCTGGAACTCAACCATGACCCCTCAAAACCCCCCCACCCACACACACCCTCCAAATTACATCAAATAGTGGGTGTGGTCAGTCAAATTTCATGAACAGTATGAGGGTCTTAAAGGGGCATTAAATACCAGGATTGAATTACATACAGAGTGCAGACTTCTGTGTTTACAGGTGATTGTGGTGAGCAGCCCCCCCCAAGGGTCTGAGCCAGAGGTGGTGGAACTGAGTTCCACCAAGTTCCCCCTGAAAAAAAGCCCTGCTTGTCAGTGTCCATCATTGCATCCTTGTCAGTGTCAATTGCAGCCTTGAACCCTGTGTCATGTGACAAACAGTCTGCACACTGTCAGTACCTTGCCATTTAAAAATTGCGCCGCCGAGATACAGAGCCGGATGTCCTGTATATCTCGGCGGCACTCGGCCGATCTCAGCGGCTTTTGGCCGCTCTCGCCTGTTCTTGGCGGCTTTCGGAGGCCCTCGGCCGCTCCCGGCTGTTCTCTGCGACTTTCGCCAGCTCTCGGCTGTTCTCGCTAAAAAAAATCGCAATAAGCGTTTATTGATTGGTTTGCGCAAAAGTTACAGCGTTTACAAAATAGGGGATAGTTTTATGGCATTTTTATTAATAATTTTTTTTTTCTAGTAATGGTGGCGATCAGCGATTTTTATCGTGAGTGCGACATTATGGCGGACACATCGGACATTTTTGACACATTTTTGGGACCATTGTCATTTATACAGCAATCAGTGCTATACAAATGCACTGATTACTGTGTAAATGACACTGGTAGTGAAGGGGTTAACCACTAGGGAGCAGTGTAGCGGTTAAGTATGTCCTGGGGAGTGTTTCTAACTGTGGGGGGGCGTGGCTACGCGTGACACATCACTGATCTCTGCTCCCGATCACAGGTCACTGTCACTAGGCAGAATGGGGAGATGCTTGTTTACATTAGCATCTCCCCGTTCTTCCTCTCCGTGAGGCGAACGCGGTTATCCCCGCGGCGATCGAGTCAACGGGACACGCGACCCGACTCAGGGAGCTCCCAGCTGGCACGCATGCAATGGCACGGCAGAAATATAAAGGGACGTACGGGTACGCCCATTTGCCCAGCCATGCCATTCTGCCGATGTACATCAGCGTGCGCCGGTCGGGAACTGGTTAAATATTTTAATACATATTTTTATTGCAATATTCGTCTATAAAAAATGGATAACTACATTTTTTTTTTACCTTAGTTATGTGCAACCAATTAACAGGTTAAAATAATTACACACATTAGTTAACTATAGTTGAAAATGACTTGCATTTATTCACACACAGACACGATTATTCTTGATTAGCAGCAAACGACAAAGCACCCATGTATAAAATTAGGTATATTAAGCACTGAAATAATTATCCTGTTTAAAATATTAATCTACAGTTTTAACCCATTCACATTTTGTTGTGCCAGGAATCCATATATTCTTCTGTTTTATCTCTTTATCTGATTTACTAAATTTGTAACTGATGTAATGCTTGGGGTGATTGTAGCCCTAATAGTGCACTTGTGACAGAAACAATTGAGAACTGTCCGCGATACTTATTTTATCTACACTAACATACAATTTTTCAGGACAAGCTTTTGGCATATGTCCCCTTCTTCAAGGTCCCAGCAATACTAATTCACAAAGGTTTTAGCAGGATATTAAAAAAAGACCATCTCTGAGATAAAGGGGGAAAAAAAAGAAAAACAAACACACGCAAACAAATGTACATGGCAATGGTAAGAAAACTAGCATAGTTAGTGAGATTAGACAGAGGGAGAGCTATAGGGGGGATAGTCACAGAGGGTGTCGTAAAACTGTTGGATAATGAGTAAGAAAACCCATATCTAAAGTTAGGCTGTTATTTTTTTGAGTCTAATAGAATTATCATTCTTAGCTCAAACTTTTTCCTTTCCTGAATAGTTTTGAAATTCCCTTTAACCACTTGACAACTGGGCACTTAAACCCCCTTCCTAACCAGACCAATTTTTAGCTTTCGGTGCTCTCACACTTTGAATGACAATTACTCAGTCATGCAACACTGTACCCATATAAAATTGTTGTCCTTTTTTTCACACAAATAGAGCTTTCTTTTGGTGGTATTTTTAATCACCACTGGGTTTTTTATGTTTTGTGCTATAAATCAAAAAAGACTGAAAATTCGGTAAAAAAAAAAATTCTTTGTTTTTGTTAAAATTTTTTGCAGAGTATTGGCAGAGTATTGCAGTGTTGCGGAGTATTGGCAGAGTATTGCAGTGTTGCAGAGTATTGGCAGAGTATTGCACAGTATTGGCAGAGTATTGCACAGTATTGCAGAGTATTGGCAGAGTATTGCAGTGTTGCAGAGTATTGGCAGAGTATTGCACAGTATTGCACAGTATTGCACGGTATTGGCAGAGTGTTGCACAGTGTTGCGAGTATTGGCAGAGTATTGCACAGTGTTGCAGAGTATTGCACAGTGTTACGAGTATTGGCAGAGTATTGCACAGTGTTGCAGAGTATTGCACAGTATTGCACAGTATTGCACGGTATTGGCAGAGTATTGCACAGTGTTACGAGTATTGCACAGTGTTACGAGTATTGCACAGTGTTACGAGTATTGCACAGTGTTGCAGAGTATTGCACAGTGTTGCAGAGTATTGCACAGTGTTGCAGAGTATTGCACAGTATTGCACAGTATTGCACGGTATTGGCAGAGTATTGCACAGTGTTGCAGAGTATTGCACAGTGTTACGAGTATTGGCAGAGTATTGCACAGTGTTGCAGAGTATTGCACAGTGTTTCAGAGTATTGGCAGAGTATTGCACAGTGTTACGAGTATTGGCAGAGTATTGCACAGTGTTGCAGAGTATTGCACAGTGTTTCAGAGTATTGGCAGAGTATTGCACAGTGTTGCAGAGTATTGCAGATTATTGGCACTGAGCAGCGCTGTGGGCATTACACATCCAGCTCACAGCGCTGCTGCAATCTCTCCCCCTCTCCCCTCACACTGTACCGATTGATACAGAGAGGGGAGGGAGGAACCGGTGTCATGACGTGACGCCGGTTTGTTTACAAGTGATCGCTCCGTCATTTGATGGAACAATGACGTGGTAAATGGCCGCTATCAGTGGCCATTAACCGTGATGATGTTCCCGGGTGCGCGCCCCAGGGGGCGTGCGGGAGCAACATCTTGGGAGGACGTCCCACAGACGTGCACGCAGAATAAGCCGACCGCGCTGTAGCCGTCTTTTGGCTATGGCCCAGTCGGCAAGTGGTTAAGAACTAAGACTTTGAGGTCTTCCATAGTGTGGTCCGGTTGTGAGAAATGGTGTCCCACAGGTGTGCAGAACTCATCATCTTTATGTTCTTTAATGGTATGTCTGTGCAAATTCATTCTTGTTCGCAACATCTGTCCCGTTTTTCCAATGTAAGATCCTTTGCTACATCTTTTGCATTGGATGAGGTACACAACATTACTGGAGGTACAACTGTATGACCCTGTGATACTGAAGGTCACATTTGTGTGTGTGTGACACTTTTAGATCGATTTGGTTACACAGTTTGCAGCATTTTTATTGCAGGATTTGTTTCCATTATTTGTGACTTCATATTCCAACAACCCTGAATACTTGCTTTCAGAGACCACTCAACCTCAGATATTAACTAATCAACAGGAAACTTAATTCTGATCAGTGGCGGCCCATCCATAGGGAGCACACGGGCGCTGCCCCCTCATCCATGCGTCCGGCCCCCTAATCTACATGCAGGACATGCAGGGCACCGGACACATGGATTCCAATGTTTTTTTTTGTTTTTTTTTTAGGAGCACGTGATTAGAGCCTAAGGATCTAATTGGTGTAGCGCTGGTAGATTTTTATCTACCGCTGATAGGTAAATTTAGTGGGTCACTTATTATAGGAAGTTAGATTTGCCTCTGTTCTAGCTTGGCTGACGTTGCATGCAGTTCCACATTGTGCCGGTGGGTGTCGTTGTCACCATCGGCAGGTGTTGGAAAAGCAACGTGTTGAAGCGAATGAGTGCTCCTCTGTCCCAGAGATAATTCGGTGGAGGTGGTCCTCCGAGTTGCATTCTGGGAGAGGGTATTTATGGGACAGACGCCATGTTTTAGGGTTCCTCTTCAGCCACCTGCTGGCCCTCCTGGCCGACAGGTATGCACTAGGAATACCACCTCGTGGTCCTCCGTTCTGGAGGCCCGCATCGCTGCGGCGTGTGGGTGGGCCCAGAAGCCTGTCTGGGGCCTACCACTGCAGCGGAGGAATGGTCCTGAGCTGTCTATCCTGAGTGAAGAAGCTGGACAACCGAGAAGATCCCAGGGGAGGACCCATCATGGAAGGATCATGCAGAGTGCTGGTCTGGAGAGGGGCCTGGTGACTCGGTTGGAGGACGCATTCCGAAGTAATCTTACAGTATAGTACTGCCGGGTTGGCTTAAAGGTTCAAATACTGTATCTGACATTCATCACAAACCAATACATCCTGTGGCAGAGGATTGTACGGGTTTTATTTCAGATAAGTTTGTGGCAGAGACTTTTGTTCGTGCTACGTGCTGGCTGCTAGGCAAGTGAGAGATGTCTATCCAGGCGGGCAAAGATTAAATTCTACGAAAGGGGGACTATTCAATTACAAGTGTTCAATTACAAAGAATGTTCTGAAGAAACACAACAGAAAGGTATTTGAGCTTCCCTGCAGCTTTCCTACTACCTCATTCCTGCTACTTCCCTTGTTCATTTTATTAAAGCATTGGAAAACCTACTCAAGTGTTTGGTGCTTATATCGTCCAGAGGTAAACTCAATGGAACCCTAGACCTGATGCCGGTGAAACTGAGGTATCGAGAGTGAAGGTAACAAGCCCGCTTAAACCAGCAGCTCCACCGAGAGTTATTGCTACATTGGCTTAAAGAAAAATGTTCGCTAATGTCTTCCTGTTTCTCCTCCCGGCCAATCAGGAAGCGGCTCCTGAGACCCAATTGGCTGGGAGTCTGAAGACCTGATCGGCCAGAAGGAGAAGTCGTAAGGGGGGACATGGAGGTCAAGTACAGGGAAGATCAAGCCCAGCACAGCACCTGGATAAGGACAGAGGGGGGGACATGGAGGCCAGGACACAGAGGACACAGAGGAGACAGATGATGGAAGCCGCCGCTGACATTGGATTCAAGCACTGGGGAGAGCAAGCCCAGCAAAGCACCTGGATGTGGACGGAGGGGGGACATGGAGGATGGGACACGGAAGAGATGGATGGGGAAGCCGCCGCCGACATTGGATTCAAGCACGGGGAAGAGCAAGCCCAGCACAGCACCTGGATGAGGAGCTGAACGGGAGAAGGAGGAGACCCCAGAGCCTGCAGGTAAGGCAGTGTCATACGGAGAGTGTCATCCTAGCCTGCTTTGTTCATCCCATCCATGGATGGGATCGCTCTCGATAGATCATTCTGCTTTTTCCCTGTGTGTGTCTGCTGGGCTGACAGGGGCCTCTTGAGCCGGCGACCGGAGGCCCAACAGGGCCGGTGCAAGGATTTTTGTCTACTTAGGCGAAGGTGCATTTTAGACCCCCCCAAGGTGGCCTCCTAAGCAGCCTTAAGCCCCTCCCCCTCCTGCTCTCCTCCTATGCTGTATGTCCCTGGGGTGAGGTCCCCTGTCTACCTGGTGTAGAACTCTCTAGCCCCAGTTGGGGGAATATTCAGTGTTCTGTTCTCTGGCACTGCTAGCTGCCACCATTTGCCGCAGTAAGCCTGCCGCAGTTGCCCTGGTTCCATATCTCATGCTGCTGCTAGGGCTGCACTGCAGGCAAACATAATAAAGCCAGGATCGGCTGAGGATGGGAGTCCCAGCAGGGGGATGTGAGCCCATCTTAACCATCAGAGTTCCTCCTGTACCATTAGAGCCCCCTGCCATAACATCAGAGTCCCCCTTCATAACATCAGAGTACCCCTCCATAATATCAGAGTTCCCCATGTAACATCAGAGTCCCCGGTAACATCCCAGCCCCCCATAACATCAAAGCCCATCCGTAACATCAAAGTCCATCCGTAACACCAGAGTCCCCCTGTAACATCAGAGCTCCCTGTAACATCAGAGCCCCCAAAAATCAGAGCCCACCCATAACATCAGAGCTTCCTGTAACATCAGAGCCCACCCATAACATCAGAGTAACCCCGTAACATCAGAGTTCCTTGTAACATCAGAGCCCCCCGTAACATCAGAGCCCACCCATAACATCAGAGCTCCCCGTAACATCAGAGTCCCCCTATAACATCAGAGCCCACCCATAACATCAGAGTCCCCCCCCCTTTAACATCAGAGCCCACCCGTAACATCAGAGCTCCCTGTAACATCAGAGTCCCACCGTAACATCAGAGCCCACCCATAACATCAGAGTCCTCCCCGTAACATCAGAGCCCACCGATAACATCAGAGCTCCCTGTAACATCAGATTCCTCCCGGTAACATCAGACCCCACCCATAACATCAGAGTCTCCAGTAACATCAGACCCCACCCATAACATCAGAGTCCCCAGTAACATCAGAGCCCACCCGTAACATCAGAGTCCCCCCGTAACATCAGAGCCCACCTGTAACATCAGAGTCCCACCGTAACATCAGAGCCCACCCGTAACATCAGAGTCCCCCCGTAACATCAGAGCCCACCCATAACATCAGAGCCCCCGTAACATCAGAGTCCCCCGTAACATCAGAGCCCACCCCTGACATCAGAGCTCCCCCGTATCATCAGAGTCCCTCGCAACATCAGAGTCCCTCTTAACATCAGAGTCCCTGTCCATAACACCAGAGCTCCCCTGTAACATCAGAGTCCCCCGTAACATCAGAGCCCACCCGTAACATCAGGGGGGAATGGAGTGCAGGTTCAGGACATGGAGCGCTGGGGGTGTCTATGCAGGTGCATTTTATCACCCCCCTAGCCTGGTGCCCTAAGGCAGCTGCTTGCAATGCCTTATGGTGGCGCCGGCACTGCTGCCCCCCCACCTATGGAGCACCAGCCACCACTGATTCTGATTATGACGTTTTTTAACACATGGCTAAACATCCAACATAATTGCTTTTACAAAGTGAAATGTAGCAAATGTAACAAATGGGTTCCTTATATTGGGTGAATTAAACTATTCAGACATCCACAGGAACAATAATTTTTATCCACAAAAGGAGACAATTGCCTTTAAGTAGTGGTTGATCCAACTAGAACAAAATATCTGCTTGATTTGGTCATGCCTAATACAGTAGATCATATATCATATCAAATGTACAGGTATAAAATATTAAAGTTTACAAGACCTAGAAAAGCATTCGGTCTTGTACTATAGATTAGTAAGTTTGTTCAAATAAAGACACTCAAATTCAATGGGAAACACTTAAATGTAACCAATATATATATAAAACACACTCAGTACTTTAAAGTGGTTCTAAAGCCTAAACATTTTTACCTTAATGCATTCTTTGCATTCTTACACTTACCTGAGCCCTCATTCGATCCAGTGCTGTGCACGTCTGCAGCTCTTCTTTCCCCTCACTTCCTTGTCTCACTGGCTTTGCTGTTGGGTCTCACTACTGTCAATTATAGCCAGTGACGAGGGATAGACACAGACAGGGGTGGGAGAGATCCCGCACGAGTGCCCTCATAGAAAGCAGCTTTCTTTGGGAGCACTCCCCAGAGAGTAGGAACCAGGTATGCCAGCGGAGGACCTGAGAAGAGGAGGTTTGGGGCCGCTCTGTGCAATTCCATTGCACGGACCAGGTAAGTATAAACTTGTTTGTTATTAAAAAAATAATGTACAACCAATTTAAACAACAATAGAAATAAAATCACCAAATACAGCAGCACTCACCTGAATACCCGAATATCTTAACCGCTTGCCACCCGCGCTATAGCCGAATGACAGAAACAGCACGGGCTTACTTTGTCAGGAGGGCGTCTATTGACTCCTGTGATCGCTCTCCCCATGCTCCCCCTGCGGCGTACGAGAGGCATGCTCTCTTGCGGAGTCCCAATCACAGGCCCTTTACCATGTGATCAGCTGTCAGCCAATCACAGCTGATCATAGGATGTAAGCACAAGCCAGTTATCGGCTTTTCTCTCCTTATGCTGACAGTGTGAGGAGAGATGAAGAGAGCCGATAACTGGCTTGTGTTAAAGGGACATTGGCGCTGATAATTAGGGGACTGATTATCAGTGTCCTGATATCAGTACAGTCCCACCAGTGCCCACCAGTGCTGCAAATCAGTACCAACAAGTGCTGCCAATCAGTGTTGATCAGTGCTGCTAATCAGCACCCATCAGTGCTGCCAATCAGTGCCCATCAGTGCCTCTTCATCAGTATCACCTCTCAGTGCTGCCTGTTAGTGCCCATCAATGCAGTCTATCAGTGCTGCCTATCAGTGCCCTTCAGTGCCACATATCAGAGCCCATCAGTGCCACCTATCCATGCCCATCAGTGCCCATCTGTACTGCCTATGAGTGCAGCTTCATCAGTGCCCACCAGTGCTGTCTCATCAGTGCCAACTATTAGTGCCACCTATTAGTGCCCATCAGTTTCACCTCATCAGTGCCCATCAGTACAGCCTATAAATGCCCACCAGTGCAGCCTCATCAGCGCACATCTGTGAAGAAGAAAAATTACCTGTTTGCAAAATTTTATAACAAACTATTTTTTATTGATTTTTTCAAAATTTTCTGTCTTTTTTTGTTTGTTTAGCAAAAAATAAAAAAAACCCAGTGGTGATCAAATACCACCAAAAGAAAACTTTATTTGTGGGAAAAAAGGATAAAAACATAATTTGGGTGTATCATTGCAGGACCTCGCAATTGTCATTCAAAGTGTGACAGCACTGAAAGCTGAAAATTGGCCTGGGTCGGTAGGAGGTGAAAGTGCCCAGTATTAGTGTTCAAAAAGGTGGTTAAACCAGTTTGTACAAAAATGTGTTGTGCTGTTTACAAATATATTTAACAAAGTAAATTGCATTCAAATCTTAGAATAAAATAGCAAAAGTGTAAAGTAAAAAGTCCCATATAAATTGTGCTGAAAAAGTTCAAAAGTGTGCAAATCACTAAAACCACCACCCTCTCCGGTGCTCCAAACACCACTACAAACAAATCTCTGATTCCTAGTGGATGTATGGTTCTACCTTTTATTTGGAATGGCAGCACCAACACACAAAATAATATTGCCTTATATGCTGAGAAAGAGAGATTTCTAAGGTGTAGTATCTAATATGTTTATTAAGAAAGTAAGGGCATATTCTCACGAGTGAGAGTGATATATATAACAGTAGAAAGACTAACAACTGCTGCTCAACCAAGTCAAACGTTAAATGTAGAACATTGTAGAAAGTAGAACATTGTATTTTACAAAAAAATGTATTTTACATAAAAATTTTTTTACTGCATCAACTATTTTAGTGCTTTTTCACACAGCCTACTAAAGAGCATTATATTGCCTCCTCAATGGTTGTTTTAACCCCTAAAAACCTGCATCACTGTGCTGCAACCATGGCATGGGTCATGTTCAACAGGCAGTACAGAGGGTTTAATTCTTGCCATGGTTGTGAAGCAAAGCATCATGGTCATGGATTGTGTACACCCCCTATCCGCTTCCTTTACATCTTAAGAGGGAGCAGTTTGGTGGGGTGTTAAAATAGCTGCTCAAATAATAATCATTAAACATTTTGAAGATTAGTTTGTGTTTATGCATAAAAAATACTGACACTTTGGGGTTGATTTACTAAAACTGGGGAGTGCAAAATCTGGTGCAGCTGTGCATGGTAGCCAATCAACTTCTAATTTCAGCTTGTTCAATTAAGCTTTGAAAAAAAAAACTGGAAGCTGATTGGTTTCTGTGCAGAACTGCACCAGATTTTGCACTTTCCAGTTTTAGTAAATCAACCCCTATTTGTCATAAACATAGTTTTGAACATACAATTGAACAAATACTGTTCGATTTGCAAAATCAAAAGTATTGTCTTTTAATCCTATAGATTCTCTGTTTCCTGAATATTTATGGCTTACAAGTAGTACATTTTCAAAACTACATTCCCAGCTAAAGGGTTAAAAGTATTCAAACTGATTCAATTACGTTTGATTGTATTATTAAATTAAAAGACAGCTAAACATGTGTATGGCGATACTCAGAGCATGAACATAAGTGCAAAGAAAAGCCACACAATAATCTCTAATTTCTCTGTTTCTCTGTTTAACCACTTAAGCCCCTGACCATTTGGCTGCCCAAAGACCAGAGCACTTTTTGCGATTCGGCACTGCGTTGCTTTAACTGACAACTGCGTGGTCGTGCAATGTGGCTCCCAAACAAAATTCTTTTTTCCCCACAAATAGAGCTTTCTTTTGGTGGTATTTGATCACCTATGCGTTTTTTATTTTTTGCGCTATAAACAAAAAAAATAGCGACAATTTTGAAAAAAACGCATTATTTTTTACTTTTTGCTATAATGAATATCCCCCCAAAAATATATAAAAAATCTTTTTTTTTTTACTCATTTTAGGCCGGTACGTATTCTTCTACATATTTTTGGTAAAAAAGATCGCAATAAGCGTTTATTGATTGGTTTGTGCAAAAGTTATAGCGTCTACAAAATAGGGAATAGTTTTATGGCATTTTTATTAATAATTTTTATTTTACTCGTGTCATGGAACGTCCCACACTCCGCTTGAGTGCTTCCGTCATATACCACTTCCTCCCAGTCTGTATACAGATATCAGATATTCCAACCTCTCTGAGCACAAAACAAGGCGATACTTGCTTGTTGCTAACATGAACTGTTTATTTGAGATCTCAAACAAATTTATACACCAGGATGACTCAAAGCTAACCTAATTAACATGAGATAATTTCCTATTAAATTTACCCAGACCAGATGACTCAGAGACATGACCTGTAGGACAGACTTGTGGGCACCAAGCTTCACACAGTAGTATAAACGCAATAGCAGGAGCTAATTACAATTAACAATACAAACATAACCTAATTAACTTAATTAACATGAGCTCCAATAGGAGTTTCCCGTCTCCTACATTGTATAGAGGACAATGTGATCAGCTCATCCAATTAACATAAACACAGGTAGTTGGAGGTGATGACACCAGCATCTCCTCACAGGATGTGTCCCAACAGTATAATTCAGTCTTATCATTTATCATCTAATATGGCATATAAAGGGTTCCCAGAGTCTGTGTGTTTTTGGGGGGACATGGAGCTGAATCCAAAGTAACACCAACCCCAGGGTCCCCAGGCATACAGCTCACAGAGAGCACCATTCCCCCAAATGCTAGGGCCCATAATCGGTGGGCAAGAGGCTTGCGTTCAGTCCCCTCCAATAGCCTCTGTCTCGGGTGAGTCTGTCAGAACTCGTAATGGCAGCGATCAGCAATTTTTATCATGACTGCGACATTATGGCGGACAGATCCGACACTTTTGGCGCGATTTTGATACCATTCACATTTATACAGAGATCAGTGCACTTAAAAATGTTGTTCTTGTTTACATCAGCATTTCCCCATTCTTCCTCTCCATGAAACGAGCGCAGGTATCGAGTCCGCGGGACCCATGATCACACTCATGGAGGTCGCGGCAGACACGCGCCCGCAAACCACTTCTTAAAGGGCAACATACAGATACGTTAATCTGCCTGTACGTGCCTGTACGCTGCTCAAATAATAATCATTAATCATTTTGAAGATTAAAAATTTGGGCTGAAATCAGACCTGAAACGGTGAACGGGGACGCACCGGATCCCTGCTGTGAGCCGCATGCGAAGATAGTGTGAACCCAGCCTAAAGCTACACTCTCATTTAAATAACCAAAAAAACATGTTGCCCAAATTTTGAACTGCTCTTTATTTTTAAAGATTTATTGAGGCCTGTTTATAAAGACTTTCTTTTACTACATTGCATCCAATTTCCAGTTTAACATATAAACATTCTGACATGAAATGGAGATATTAAAATCGTGAAACATTGGTGAGAAACTGGTTACAATGCATTACCTTTCTTTTTCAGTACTTCCCCACTACAGATACCAGTTTGCCCCTGGTTGATATGGGTGATATATTATTATTCATTTTAGACAAATAAAATAATGGAAAGTGTTTATAAATTAGCAAAATGTATGCAATTTTAAAATTAAGTAGAGCAATAAAAGCGCACAGTACTGAAAATACAGCAGGCATTACACTTTAGTGGATAGAGATTTAAAGTTATTACATGAGATTCAGTCATGCATTGTCACTCATAAGGATCTGATCATTATAGGTATTATTCTGCTCTGGTTTATGGATGATAACTACCTTTATCTAGCTGTAATATTTCTAGAAGGTCCTATATTAATATTAATGAATGCATGTATTATAGAACCAGAACCAAAATTAAGCCAGGTAATCATCTGCAGGACCCATTGTTCCAATTTGAATTAATAATGTATTTAATTTTAATTACTGAAGTGCTGAATACAAACCAAGATTATTGCCATTATTAAAATGTAATTCTAGATAACATTATCACTTGTTCAAGATAATAAATTAAAGCTGGCCCTTTAGAATATGCTTTCAGAAATATGAAATGACATGTTCAGCTAAGGATTGCAGGAAAGTGATATTGTGATATTGGTTTTGGGTCCACTGTATTTTGATTTTTTAATTTTTATTTTCCAATTTTTGCCATTTATATAAAATATTTATTTTACAAATCAGCATTTATGCTCCATGGCAAAGCATTTTTTTCAAGAACGGAAGCCATAACTCTAATTGGGGAAACCTTTAAGCACAAAGTATTTAATCAAAGGACACACCCTGCCATGCCCAGTTAGGCAAACCTCAGAATAATATACCAAAACAAATCTTGGTTAATACAATTGTTTTTTCACAACTTTCTATTTATAATGACTCTTTGGGTTTGATTTACTGAAACTAGAGGGTGCAAAATCTAGTGCAGCTCTGCATAAAAACCAATCAGCTTCCAGGTTTTTTGTCAAAGCTTACAATGATTGAACAAGCTGAAGTTAGAAGCTGATTGGCTACCGTGCACAGCTGCACCAGATTTGTACTCTACAGTTTTAATAAATGAACCTGTCTCTTAAACTGAATCATAAAATGGCTTTGTTGTAGCAGATACATTGGACAATGCTTCCCCTGGGACCTATCTGTATTTCCTCCCCCTTCCCTTCCTTCCCCTACATTTCCCTTTACCCCCCCCCCTTTTTTTTTCTTCCCTCTACATCTTCTTTTTCTACCTTTCTTCTTCTTCTACTTTCCTTTCAGCTATCCTTTATTTTTCTCCTGGGCTTCTCTTATTTTTGATGCTTTGAAATATGCTGTTATGGCTTATTAACTGTAGCACCACTATATATTCATGTCACATTTGTCGTGATCTCTAACATTACATTACTAGTGAACTACGGAGTTAATTTTATATACAGATACTATGTTCACTTTATCATGACTTAGGGACCTTTATCTTATCATAACTCTGTGATGTTTGACCTCTTATTACTATGATCTTAATGTATACTTGTATACATCCACTGGAAATGGATCAGAACTCTCATGTTTATGCTCTGTACTGTTTAAAACTGAATAAAACAGATTCAACATCAAATGGCCTTGTGTAACCATTATAGAGCAGAGAATGAGCTATTGCCTGACTTGTCAATTGTTTGCAAACTTCAGTTTGAGCTGAACATAGGAATACTTTATTTTGAAAACAGGTTAAGTACAGAACCTTTTTTATTACATAGACATGTTCCAGGCAAGGACTTTTGTTGACATAAACTTAGGCTTATTCTACTATGACATTATAATTTACATGTATATGCGGTATAGATTGGAAGGCAATTCTGGGAAAATGGATCAAGTAAAGATAAGAAAATGGGTGAGGCCTCCTTTTCCTTGATCCTCAACTTTATCATTCTGGTGTACAGACCCTCTGATTCTCAATGTTTTGCTTTGCTTGTGATCAGGGCTTTTTTTCAGCTGGATTTGGTGGAACTCAGTTCCACCACCTCTGGCTCTACCCCTCTGCTCCCTGCTCACCATTATCACTTGTAAATACAGAAGTCCAGCTTCTGTGTTTACAAGTGACAGCTTGTCTCCCAACTGCACCCACAGATCTGATTTCCTGAGTGGCTCCCACTAAGTGAAGGATGGGGACAAGGGAGATGCAGGTGCTTGGGGTGCAGTGCAGATGCTGGCATCCCCACCGGATGATCTCCCCACAAGTGAGAGAGGCAGAGCTACAGTGTTCAGGGAGGTACTAGAGCTGTCTGGGTGCTTAACGCAACAACAAATGTAAGACGCGTGGAAGATGGTGGAGCTTTTAGGGAGGTGGGTGATTATGGGGGCAGTGGAGAGGGGGGTTGCATGCAGAGGTCAGAGCTGAAGAGGGGTGAAAGTGAGAGGTGGATGCATGAGGATGCAGAGGTAAGCAGCTATGGAAGAGGGCGGAACTCTGCACTCTGCAGCGCACCCCCGAACTCTGCACTCTGTATGCAGCGCACCCCTGAACTCTGCACTCTGTATGCAGCGCACCCCTGAACTCTGCACTCTGTATGCAGCATACCCTGAACTCCGCAATATGTACATAATGAACCTCAAAACTCTGCACTCTGTGTGTACCCCCCCCCCCCCCCAAACTCTGTACCTTGTGCATAATTGCACTCTTGGTATTTAATGTCCCTTTAAAGCCTAGTACACACTATCCGTTTTTTTTTTTTTTTCATTTAACCCAATTGGTTGAACAAAAAAAACTGACAGCTTAGATCAGAGCCACTGTACTAACAATCTGCTGTTGGTTTTACAGCATGCTTGTCCAACATAAGCCAGCCGAACGGCCATCGGTTGGCTTCTGTTGGACCGTCTGCCATACACACAGGTCGAATGGTTTTTATTAAACTAGCCGATGCCACCCCGACATTTGGTGCTTAACATATAGATTTTACATTCACATCTGTCCCTACCTTCAAAGAGCTTAAAATCTAAGGTCCTTAAAGGAGTTATAAAGGCAGAAGGTTTTTTTACCTTAATGCAATCTACGCAATAAGATAAAAAGCCTTCTGTGTGCAGCAGCCCCCCTCTGCCCCCTTAACGCTTACCTGAGGTCCCTTTCTGTCCAGCGATGTCCATGAGTCAATCAGGAGAGAGGGGGGCTGGGCCAGGGCTCCATGTCTGAATGGACACAGAGAGCTGTGACTCAGGTTGGGTGCCCCCATAGCAAGCTGCTTGCTGTGGGGGCACTGAACAGGAGGGAGGGGCCAGGAGCACAGAAGAGGGATCTGAGCTGCTCTGTGCAAATCCACTGCAACAGAGCAGGTGAGTATAACATGTTTAATATTTTTATAGGAAAAAAAACAAGACTTTACAATAATTTTAACTCACATTCATACATACACTTACTAGGGCCAATTTAGACAGGAGCCAATTAACCTACCAGCATGTCTTTGGAGTGTGGGAGGAAACCCACGCAGGCACAGGGAGAACATGCAAATTCCAGGCAGGTAGTGCCGTGGTTGGGATTGGAACCAATGCTTTAAGAATATGATGCTGCCTTCCATGGAAATGTATTCATGTTTCCTTTCACATATGTTTTTTTTTATTCTTGTTTGATCTAAATTGTATTTGTATCTTGGTATTATTTACTAAAGGAGGAATAAAGACTGTAAACTTAGAACAGTGAACAGTTATTATTCTTTTGGTAAATCAACCACATTTACCACACAGTAAGCTATGGTGTGTTTCAACTACATACTAAATAATAGCAAATTATTAAAACATCATAATCCTTTGTATTACTAGCTTGGCATTGTATGAAAATGTTATCTTTGTAACTTGTATATCATCCTTCCTTCCTCTCCTAAATAAACAGATTAGAAGTTGTGAAAAGCCCAAATAGCTTTAACTGATTGTTTATTGACACAATACGCAAGTAATGAACCATGACAAATAGTGTTTCATCATTTACCCATTTATGCATCTAGTGTTAGGCAATTTTTGGAACATTTTGTCTCACCTTATTCTTGTCGCCTGTGGCATCCTATTCTTGTTCCTTGTAAAAATTTGCCATATGTAACCTGAGATGACATTTTGCTGCTTCCTGGCAGTAAAGAGCCCATCTGAATAATATATTTAGGGAATGTTTAACTCTAGGGTAAAGCATGAAATCATTTTCAAGATGTTAACATCATTAGACAGCATTCTTAGTACTAGTGGAACTCAGTAGACACAGCAGAAGCTCAGCTCAGCATGTATGGGGACATGTACATAAAGCTGTCAATGCATGGGTCAAACAACTAATTCCGCAGTTGGTTGTGTATGGCATGAACATAGGTTTAACCACTTCAGCGCCAGAAGAATTTACCCACTTCCTGACCAGGCCATTTTTTGCGATACGGCACTGCGTCGCTTTAACTGACAATTACGCGGCCATGCGACCTTGTACAGAAAAAAAATTTATGTCCTTTTTTCCCCATAAGTAGAGCTTTCTTTTGGTGGTATTTGATCACCTCTGCGGTTTTTATTTTTTGCTCTACAAACAAAAGATCACACAAGACACTACTTTTGTATATATTATATTTTCCTGCTGATATAATATTGGGGAATGGGGATCACACAAGACTGCTGCTTATATTTACTGCTGATATATTTTCTCTCGTCTTAACTTCTCAGCTCCATGCCGTGTGGAACAGCGGGCTCCTCTACTCTGTTGTGGGTGGAACTGGAGGAGGGAATGATGTCGCGTTGAGGCGTGCCTTGTTTAGCACCTCATTGGATGGAAGCACCTGGCACGGCACCTGTCCTGGCACACTGCTGGCAGCCAGGCTGCAGCCTAATCATATTTGTGATCCGGATTGGCGGGGTCTGGTGACGGCAAGCATCAACCAATCCTATTCACGCACAGGCCAGGCAGCACAGATGACCGTGTTTGTGTGAACCCTGCAGACTTGCTCAATGAGTGACAGACCATCAGCACTATGCTGGTGGAGCAACGGATTCTTGCGGTGTGGCACTGGCGCAGCCACTGCCAGGCCTGACGAACAACATGATTGATACCACAGCACACCTGCAATTATCCTGCCAGGGCACACAGTTTGAGAAACACTGCCCTAAAGGCTGATGACTTTTCCACAAAATTTAAAGGATGTGCAGAAGAAGAGCTCATCTGGGAGACTTTTAAAGGAGCAGCAACAGGTAAGACTTGGGGAAGGTGCTGGAGGGAGAAGGGAGTACAGTACGGCTACAGTGCTGCCTGCAGTTCAGTAGTTGATACATATAGTAGCGATGGTACAGTAATAATGTAGAAAGGATAATAGGAAGTGGAGTATTGCTAATAGAAACCCATCAAGTTTTGCCTTTTGCTTTGTGGAAAAATTAGGCAAAATTTTTGAATGCATATTATAGCACCAACTCCCTTTGAACATTTATCCGTGTCTCCAATTTTAATGAATTAGCCCCAGTTGTTGTGCTAAATCACATGAAAAGTCCTCACAGTCAGAAGACCAGCGCTAATTTGGGAGAAGCTTTGCCAGGCCTCCTCTGTGGCTCTATGTCATGCATAACTTGCTAGACAGACATGGGGATTCTTCTACTTGCTCTGTGACTTGTTATTAGCTGGTAAGAACTTTTCAGTGACATAGCAATTTTTACAACCCCTGTAAGGTTTTTATGTCATTCTCAATGAGGGTTATTTACGAAAGGCAAATCCACTTTGCACTGAAAGTGCACTTGGAAGTGCAGTCGCGCTAAATCTAAGGGGTAGATCTGAAATGAGTGGAAGCTCTGCTGATTTTATCATCCAATCATGTGCAAGCTAAAATGCTGTTTTTTATTTTCCTTGCATGTCCCCCTCGGATCTACAGTGACTTTACTCCTAAGTGCACTTGCAGAGCAAAGTGGATTTTCCTTTCGTAAAAAGTAAGGTGAGATATCCTTTTAGATGTCTTTCAGTGGAATCGGTGTCCCAATTGGAAGATTTCCTGACACCTACTGTCCTAGTAGCATCTGTAAAGTTTTGGTTGTTATATCACCTTCTGTCCCTTTCATACTGGTTACCAATACAAACAAAGCAGAAGAATGTCCTCAGCGTGGACAAAGACAGCAATAACAACCTGACAGAGATTTGCTAAAAAGAGGGTTGCTGACAAACTGACAATAGGTTTTAGATACACTTTAAAGTACAATTTAAACTGTAAAAAGCTGATGGCTGCTTTTCCACCTAGCTCTTCTAGTGGAGGAAACAGGAAAACCACAAATTTCATCAATCTTAGAAAGTAAGCTAATTGTCCACAAAGATACCTACTACAGTGTCTCTAAAAAACATACATCTGATAATAAAACTGGCCTATAAAGACAGAAAACACATTTGTAATGAATAGGGACAAATTTGAACTAATGTTTATGGTAATTTTAAGCAATAAACACTGCTTTAAAAATACATTTTTAAAGACAGGGTTGACAATTTCCAGAAGCAAGTGTTCCAAGTTATTGAAAGGGCCACCTAAGACAATGTTATAACTCAAATGAATATAGCCAAAAACCTTAAAATAGAAAAAAGTGTTATACTGTTTTCTATACTCTTCTCAATGTCCATAAAAATGTAAACAGTCTGTCTGAATGGCCTATTGCCTCTAGTATTGAATCCTTATGTGAAAAAAATGAGTGCTATGTATGAACATTTGTTACAGAAACAATTAAAAACCATGTTTTTACATGTTCCTGTGAAAATGTCTACATAGTAGGGGTGCGCATCTTCACTAGTCTCACGATTCGATTAGATTACGATTATCATGTCAACAATTTGATTCGATTCCACGATGCATCACGTTGCATCTCGATGCATCACGATGCATCACGATTAGTGCCCAAGTGTCCATGATTTTCAACTTTTTATCCAAAAATTCAAGCAGTCAGAAATTTAAGAACTATATTTATTTTCATCTGCTCTCAGTGTGTTGATGGACGGCTAGATGGGCGTTATAAGCTCTCGTCACTCAGTCACTTTACAGAAAACGTTACCTGCACTCTATCACGATTACACCTGTAATTGAAGCCAAGCCAAGACACCATTAGAGGTTGAAAAATCCTTGACAGAATAAATTGTCAATTGAAGTATAAAACCTTGGGCAAATCTTCATGGGATCACAAATATACACACATTCACACACATCACAAACAATACCAAAAAAACACACACATCAGTGAATCTGAATCATGAGAAAGGGCAGGCCAGGCACAGCAGGCAATGGCACATGAGGTCAGGTCGGTGTGTGTTTTTTGTGTGTGTGTGTGTGTATTTGTGTGATCCAATAAAGATTTATTCAAGGTTTTAAGTTTCAATTTATTCTTTCAAGGATTTTCCTTCCTCTGGTGGCTTGGCAGGCGTCAGTTGTCTGCAATACACTTTTAGTATTTATTTGGTTGAGGGTTAATCCCTAGACAAGAGACACATAGTTAGTGTGAAAATTCAAAATGGACACAATCTTCAAGAAGAAACCATTCTCCATCTCCAGTGCTAGAAAAGCTATAACAAATATAAAATGTTCCAGGTTCACTTCCATTGTTTGCAATTGCCACTGCCAGTCAACAACACACTTGTGGTAAGTTCAGGTTGACAGCGCTAGATCAGTGTTGTAAGCTCTCTTAACTCAGTCACTTTACAGAAAACATTATCTGCACTCTACCATGATTACACCTGTAACTGAAGCCAAGCCACCATTAGAGGAGGGAAAATCCTTGACAGAATAAATCGTCAATTGAAGCTTAAAACTTTGAGTAAATTCTTATGGGATCACAAATATACACACAATACAATAAAAACACACACGTCAGTGAATCAGAATCATGAGAAAGGGCAGGTAGGCAATGGCACAGACAATGAAGTCAGGTCGGTGTGTGTTTTTTTTGTTTTTTATTTGTGTGTATTTGTGTGATCCAATAAAGATTTAGTCAAGGTTTTAAGTTTTAATTTATTCTTTCAAGGATTTTCCTTCCTCTGGTGGCTTGGTGGGCATCAGTTGTCTGGAATACAATTTAAGTATTTATTTGGTTGAGGGTTAAACCCCTAGACAGACAGTCACAGACACACTAGTATGAAAACTCAAAATGGGCACAATCTTCAAAAAGAAACCATTCTCCATCTCCAGTGCTAGAAAAGCTGTGATGATTGTTTGCTACTGCCACCTGCCAGCTGGCACTGCCAGACAGTCAACAACACAATGTGTTGTTGACTGTTGAGTTGACACTAGAGTGGCATTATATAAGCTCTTGTCGATAATGTAGGGAGAGTGAAAATAGAAAGAAAGAAAGAGGGATGGAGGGATGTAGGGAGGCACTAGGGAGAGGGAGATGGAGGGAGGGGAAAAGGGGGAATGGGGAGGGGGAGGGGGAGAAAGGGAAGGAAGGGAAGGAGATGGGGGGAGAGGGAGATGAGAGGGAGAGGGGGGAGTGGAGAGGGGGCAAGGGGGGAAGGGGGAGGGGAGAGGGAGAGAAGGAAAAGAGAGAGAAGGAAAGGAGAGAAGGAAAGAAGGACGGAGAGAGAGAGAGAGAGAGAGAGAGAAGGAAAGAGGGACAGAGAATGAAAGAAGGACATTGAGAGAGAGCGAAGGAAAGAAGGAGAGATAGTAAGAAGGAGAGAGAGAGAGAGAGAGAAGGAAAGAAGGAGAGAGAGAGGAGGAAATAATGAGAGAGAGAGAGAGAGAGAGAGAAGGAAAGAGAGAAGTAAAGAAGGAGAGAGAGAAGGAAAGAGAGAGAAGTAAAGAAGGAGAGAGAAGTAAAGAAGGAGAGAGAGAGAAAGAAAGAGAGAGAAGTAAAGAAGGAGAGAGAAGTAAAGAAGGAGAGAGAGAAGGAAAGAAAGGCAGAGAGAGAGGAGGAAAGAAGGAGCGAGAGAAGGAAAGAAGAAGAGAGAGTAGGGTTGCCACCCAGGATTCACCCAGACAGTACGGGTTCTGAATCATCTGCCCAGTTTTCAGATTGTCTGAAACCCAGACAGACCATTCAGGCAGGGGGAGCTCCATTAGCATATGTGTCTTCACTAGTCTCACGATTCGATTAGATTACGATTATCATGTCAACAATTTGATTTGATTCCACGATGCATCACGTTGCATCTCGATGCATCACGATGCATCACGATTAGTGCCCAAGTGTCCATGATTTTCAACTTTTTATCCAAAAATTCAAGCAGTCAGAAATTTAAGAACTATATTTATTTTCATCTGCTCTCAGTGTGTTGATGGACGGCTAGATTGGCGTTATAAGCTCTCGTCACTCAGTCACTTTACAGAAAACGTTACCTGCACTCTATCACGATTACACCTGTAATTGAAGCCAAGCCAAGACACCATTAGAGGTTGAAAAATCCTTGACAGAATAAATTGTCAATTGAAGTATAAAACCTTGGGCAAATCTTCATGGGATCACAAATATACACACATTCACACACATCACAAACAATACCAAAAAAACACACACATCAGTGAATCTGAATCATGAGAAAGGGCAGGCCAGGCACAGCAGGCAATGGCACATGAGGTCAGGTCGGTGTGTGTTGTTTGTGTGTGTGTGTGTGTGTATTTGTGTGATCCAATAAAGATTTATTCAAGGTTTTAAGTTTCAATTTATTCTTTCAAGGATTTTCCTTCCTCTGGTGGCTTGGCAGGCGTCAGTTGTCTGCAATACACTTTTAGTATTTATTTGGTTGAGGGTTAATCCCTAGACAAGAGACACATAGTTAGTGTGAAAATTCAAAATGGACACAATCTTCAAGAAGAAACCATTCTCCATCTCCAGTGCTAGAAAAGCTATAACAAATATAAAATGTTCCAGGTTCACTTCCATTGTTTGCAATTGCCACTGCCAGTCAACAACACACTTGTGGTAAGTTCAGGTTGACAGCGCTAGATCAGTGTTGTAAGCTCTCTTAACTCAGTCACTTTACAGAAAACATTATCTGCACTCTACCATGATTACACCTGTAACTGAAGCCAAGCCACCATTAGAGGAGGGAAAATCCTTGACAGAATAAATCGTCAATTGAAGCTTAAAACTTTGAGTAAATTCTTATGGGATCACAAATATACACACAATACAATAAAAACACACACGTCAGTGAATCAGAATCATGAGAAAGGGCAGGTAGGCAATGGCACAGACAATGAAGTCAGGTCGGTGTGTGTTTTTTTTTTGTTTTTTATTTGTGTGTATTTGTGTGATCCAATAAAGATTTAGTCAAGGTTTTAAGTTTTAATTTATTCTTTCAAGGATTTTCCTTCCTCTGGTGGCTTGGTGGGCATCAGTTGTCTGGAATACAATTTAAGTATTTATTTGGTTGAGGATTAAACCCCTAGACAGACAGTCACAGACACACTAGTATGAAAACTCAAAATGGGCACAATCTTCAAAAAGAAACCATTCTCCATCTCCAGTGCTAGAAAAGCTGTGATGATTGTTTGCTACTGCCACCTGCCAGCTGGCACTGCCAGACAGTCAACAACACAATGTGTTGTTGACTGTTGAGTTGACACTAGAGTGGCATTATATAAGCTCTTGTCAATAATGTAGGGAGAGTGAAAATAGAAAGAAAGAAAGAGGGATGGAGGGATGTAGGGAGGCACTAGGGAGAGGGAGATGGAGGGAGGGGAAAAGGGGGAATGGGGAGGGGGAGGGGGAGAAAGGGAAGGAAGGGAAGGAGATGGGGGGAGAGGGAGATGAGAGGGAGAGGGGGGAGTGGAGAGGGGGCAAGGGGGGAAGGGGGAGGGGAGAGGGAGAGAAGGAAAAGAGAGAGAAGGAAAGGAGAGAAGGAAAGAAGGACGGAGAGAGAGAGAGAGAGAGAGAGAGAGAGAGAGAGAGAAGGAAAGAGGGACAGAGAATGAAAGAAGGACATTGAGAGAGAGCGAAGGAAAGAAGGAGAGATAGTAAGAAGGAGAGAGAGAGAGAGAGAGAGAGAGAGAGAGAAGGAAAGAAGGAGAGAGAGAGGAGGAAATAATGAGAGAGAGAGAGAGAGAGAGAGAAGGAAAGAGAGAAGTAAAGAAGGAGAGAGAGAAGGAAAGAGAGAGAAGTAAAGAAGGAGAGAGAAGTAAAGAAGGAGAGAGAGAGAAAGAAAGAGAGAGAAGTAAAGAAGGAGAGAGAAGTAAAGAAGGAGAGAGAGAAGGAAAGAAAGGCAGAGAGAGAGAAGGAAAGAAGGAGCGAGAGAAGGAAAGAAGAAGAGAGAGTAGGGTTGCCACCCAGGATTCACCCAGACAGTACGGGTTCTGAATCATCTGCCCAGTTTTCAGATTGTCTGAAACCCAGACAGACCATTCAGGCAGGGGGAGCTCCATTAGCATATGTGTCACTGTGGAGACAACAGCGGTGTTATTGCTTCTCCATACACACACTGTGCTGGTGTGTGTGTTGGAATCTGAAGCTCATTTCTGTCCCCCCCCCTCCAGGATCTTGCAGGGTCTCTGTTATCTGTGACTTAACCCACTCTCCCCCCCTGTCCAATCACTAGTGCGTTGTGCTGAGAGAACCAGGAGGCGGAGCTGAGAAGCTCACTGCTGTCTGGCTGGCGCTGCTCACATTACAAGCAGGGAGAAGGTGAGGAGTCCCCTAGGGTGGAAAGCTGATAAAGTTTCAGCAGGATTTGTTTTTGAGGGGGTTGCAGTGAAGGGTTAAGAGGACAGGAGAATCGGACTCTGTCTATACAAACATCCCCTCATCCTCAGTCCAGATAAAGTGCAGTAATTTATGACCATTCATTAACCCTGTGTTTATGTGGAGAGTGAACACTTCTGATTGTACAGACTCAGAGCTTGGATAACACAGGGTTATATGAATGGTCATACATTACCATCACATCATCTAGACATACAGAGTGCTAGAAGCTGGCAGATTTCATATGATGAAATTACAAAGTAAATCATACATTATATACATTGGTGTACAACCAATTTCTTAAATATACACTGCAGCTGTCCAAAAAAGATTTTGTCGCAGTATAACTGCGGTGGCTGGTCGGGAAGCTGTTAAAAAAAAATACCGTTGTTTTCAGTTCAAAATCCAAATACATTTTCGAATTAGAGTCATATATCAAAAATAAATATACTTATCCTTGTGCTAAAGCTTTATGAATTGAGCATTTTTATTAGACGAGTGAGGCTAGAACCAGCTGTCTGTCAAAGCAGTTACTTTGTATAATACCTCCACCAAAATGATACTGATAAAAAGGTTATTTACTTTCAATACTGCAGTGTTTGGACCATAAGAATGCATGAGCCTCATAGCATGAAATGGTCATTGGCCACTGGATGTTTCAGTGTTTTAAACTTTGCTAAATTGTCGCAATGCTGAGAATCAGAAGCTGATAGTGCCCTAAATAATTCTCTGTGGAATTTTTTTAAGTATGCAGTATATCTGTCAGGGCTGGGCTACTGCTACTTAATGAGCTTAATGAATTTTCTTTCATGGCTCAAAAGTTGCTCAGCTGGTGGTTATTTACCAGCCACTCGTTGTTACCTCAGTGACCCACCTGGTTACCAACAACCTGTCTCTCAAGTCCAACCTACAACCAGCCCCTTTTTGCTATTTAAGCAGCTTAGCTCATTTCCCCCTTGCACTTGAATGGTCTATGATCTTCATATTCATGATCGCCTGTGTCCCTGTGAATGACTTGGCCTGGCATTTTTCCCTTTCGATTACTGTTCCTGATATTTGCTCCTGACTATGCTGACTTCTGGTTTCCTGACCCAGGCTCATCTGATTACCCGTTCTGCCATCCAAACCTTGGCATCTGTTTTTTTTACTATGTTCCTGAACTGTTATTTTTGCTAGGTTCACACTTGTGCGATGCGGGACCCAGCACGATTCCAGCGCCGGTTCCCGCATTGCATCTCTCCCCACACTGCCTTCTGTGAACTGCTGCGGGTGTCAATACAATGTTAATGACACCCCCTGATTGGTTCACAGATCGCAGTGCGAACTGTGGATTCGGACAGGAATCGGATGGCATGGGTGAGACCTTTTTCTGTGCGAATCCAATGCGAGTTCAGCCATACAACTGTAATGTGATCTGCACCTGCAGTGTGGAGGCGAATCACACACGATGTCTGAGATTTCACTAGTGTGAACCTGGGCTAAAGGTGTGATTTTAGCTGCACTTTCTGTCTCTGTCTGGTTTATGGTTCTTGACAATATCTGGCCAAAAATGGTGATCTTCTCAGAATTCCAGTGAGTTCCTAACCTTCTGTTGCTGACTGACAATGCTATTTATGCTGCAATGAAATCCCAAGCAGCATTGCCAGCCCTGGTAAAGAACTCTTCTGTCCCCCAAACATGCATACATAATTTTTTTTTCTAAGCAATACAATGCTATTGCCTTGACTTCCAAGAGCCTGATGGAGTGCATCCTGCTGTTTTTACTTCCAAGAAGCTGCCCATATAGTAATTTTACAAGCTTGGGGATAACATCACAGGGAGCAACATAAGCTGTTTATCACTACTGGAAAAAGTTAAGAAAAAAAAGGATTGGCCATGTTCTAAACAGGGAGAGGGAGATTTGGGAGATAATCTGAGTCATGCCTATATAAATCCTTTACATGTTGGTCCTTTGGTCTGCTTGCACTTTTGTCTTTTTTATTACAATTTGCTACCTGTATATATTTATGGATTACATCTATTCTTTCAATAAAAAAGATGCACACTTTTAAAATATTAAATCATTTGTATTTGTATACTCTTTCACAATAAAAAAAAATCGGGGTTTATCCCTATATAAAAGCACAAACAGCCTTTATTCTTAATCAATTTATTTTAATTGCTTACTGAAGGAACAGGCACAAAGTTAAATATGATTGTGTTAAGCAAGCATGAATTAGACTTGAATTTTTATCAAAGGTATTTTGTTCAAATTTGTGACAAAATTTGACATTGATCCATAGTGTACTAAAATAGAAGGAAATCCTGCGAGCCACCACTGTCTAGATGCTTAAAGTGGTTTAAATAACCCAAAGACTAATGGTATTGTCACATGTATCATGAAAGATAAATAAATTCTCTAAAAGCTGCTAGCGTTGAACACGTCACATATATCATGCAAAGATAAATACATTTATTGAATACGCTACGCTAAAAATTATATAGATTGTAGTGTATACTAAAAAATGTAATATTAATCAAATTAATATAAATAATAAATGGATATGATATACACACAAAACCAATTTAAAGTGCCTCGTGCATAGCTGTGTTTAAAACCATAAGCATAAACAAATAATATATAGAAAAAGTGCTCCTGTGCTATATATAGTGTCCAAATATGTCGTAAATGACCATGCTGAAAATAAACAACACTGCAGGGGATATGTGATTCAGATCATAAGACAAAGTGCTCATGTGCAAATAAATCGCATCCAAATCGCATCCAACTGCGTCTCTAGTAATGTGATAAAAGTTTGTGTAATTCAGGAACAATAAAAAGTGTGATCCAAGACGTGCTGGGGTGTCTTCACTCAGGTGCCCCCCCTTAGGTAGTAAACGCTCACCTTGGAGCGTGCGACTTTGCGATTAAGCTAAGTCAAAGCACACATGTGAACCTACTCTGGGCTCTTTAAAATTTCAGGCTCTTGGGTTCCTCAGCATAGTTATCTGGGATATGTGAAAGGAAAAACTCAATAGTGCAATGACGTTTTAAACAATTTATTTCACTAAAGCAGGGGTCTTCAAACTGCGGCCCTCCAGGTGTTCAGGAACTACAATTCCCATCATGCCTAGTCATGTTTGCCATAAATTGCCTTGCTTCAGGAATGTGTTTGTTTATATGCAATGATGCGTTATCAAGTGTTCACTGTGAGTCAGAACCACAGTGAACTTTAAAGGCTAAGTTCACCTTTACCAAATAAATAATAAATGCACATATTTTTGCAGGTAAAAAAAATGCATTTATTATTTTTTTTACACAGGAGCCTGTAAAGTATTGCAACTGCAATCATTGGTTTGTGGGTGCAATGTCAGGCTCCTGCAGACATTTCCTATAATTCTCTGCCCATACCTCTGTAGGGACATTCAGTTACTGAGCTGCAGGAAGTATCAATGGATTATGAGTTAGCTTATTACCGTGCTGCTTCTCCTTTCACTGCCCATTAAATGGCGGGGGTGAGCCCAGGATGACCTGGGCTTATAGAAAGTTGGTTGATTGAAACCGGCCATCGGAGGGAGGAGATATATTACCAGAAAAAAAACACTGAAGAAATCTCTGGATTGAAGGAGAATAATGCATCAACACTGGTTTTATTATTTTATCTTTTTAATGTACTTTTCATATTAATTTGTTATTTTTGGCTAGAGTTCTACTTTAAAACCCAATTCAAGCCTGTTTTATTTTTTATTAGCATGGGGAAGGGGCAGGACCTTTGTCAGATATGTAGTTCAGGTCCCCACTGGGGAAATTTTCATTAGGCAGATGGAAGTTTTGTTTGATTACAAAGCACATTTAACAACTAGAATGGCATATTTTTGTGACAATTCCATTGCAAGTATGAGAATACAATGTAAAAAGAAAAAAACACCTAATTTGAAACTTTTTCTCATAAATGTGTTCCTTATATTACTCCTACATTTGTAATCATCATTCCAACATCCGATACCTGTTGCATCCTCTGTCATTTGCAATAGGCTTGTCATTTTAAAGTGAAGTATTTTCCTAAATCATCTTCCAGGAAATATATATGCCAGAACTGTCACAGCTTTCTAAATGTAGGTAATTTTAAAAAGAAATTCAGGTTTTTCTTGTATTATATTACACTTTTAGTCATCATCAAATGCATTCCTTTTATCTTGATCAAAGCTTTCAAGATGCATGCAGGGTTTGAAAACATAAATAACAAATAATGAAATAGCATTTTGATTATGTAGGCTTCTGTAGATGTTAGGCGACATAATGTTCATATTAGCTTTCAATATTACAATTTTTGGATCTTGGTTGTATGCAGTAAGCAAAATATTGTTTTTAAAAGCAAAGGCTTTAAAACATGTTATTACAGTGCTTTGAGCTTTTCCATGGCACATTTAAATTGCCATAAACCAATAACCAGATTTACGTAGGCATCTTGCTCAGTTGCAATGTTTTTCTTTCACATAAAACAAGTCATCTGTTAGAAAGAAAGATTTTATTACTGTGCACAGATGTATGGATATAGATAATAACACCAGTCCTTTACTGCAGGCAGCTGAAAGGTCTGTGAAGTTCTCTTTCAATATTTTTATTGTATTACAATATACAAATGTACAAATATTTGTTTGAATCATTGGTCAGAAATAAAAAAAATATATAAACTACAGTATGCAGAATTTCAGAGCCAAAACAATGCACATACTGCGTAAACAGTGAGAGAGAGCGGTGGCACATAAAGCCATACAATATCCATCTTTTAACTACTGTATAAAGTAAAGGGTTTGTACTTCCATTCAGTCCTTCTACATCTCAGGCTTTTGAGTAAATTATTCCACTAACCAGTTGTCATCATACAGTAGCTTCAAATAGACCTTAGCAGCAATAAAGTTATCACGGATACTCAAGATTGTAGAATTTACGAAAGACAGCAAATGGGGATAGGGGACTTTTAAAGTACATTTTATGTGAAATGTAAATATATTAGAATCAAAAAAATTTAAATTGTTTATTCCCAGACATTCATAACAAGTAGAGAGTACAGTATAGAACAAAGTCATAGATACATACACATTTGCCTATTAATGACAGCGAAACAAACTGTAATCACATACAAATAAATATTACGTCCACAACTTTCGACATGTTTCGCCAATGTGGCTTCATCAGGAAAGGGACGTGACACTTTATTTGGTAACCTTAAATACATACATTTTTCTCAGCTTTAGGTGTATAGAAAGAGAAGAAGAAATATAGAGTTAATAAATTACATTTTTTTTTTGCAAATTATAAACAAGCACACACACACGACTATAAAAGAGAAAAAAAAAAAGAAAATTGTAAATGTAAATTGTAGAATTTACCTCAAAGTTAATTGAGAAAGGAAGAGTAAATGTGAAAAGAAAAAAGAGAGGATGGAAAAGGAACTATCTGAGAGGTGGACATAAAAAAGAAGAGAAAAGAAAAAAAAGGGAAAAATATAAGCAACTGCTCTCCTCAGTCTGGGTCAAAATTCCCTGCTTCAGTCCCAGTTTTATATAGGTAATTGTAAATATTTTATCCAGGGATTCCAAATCCTTTCAAATCTGGTTTTCTTGTCCCAAAGGATGCTAGCCAACTTTTCATGAAGAATTACCCAACAAGTTTGCTGTTTGTTGCAGATATTTTTATCACAGGTGTTTATCATGCTTTCCCAATGGAGATTTTGGCTGCTGCAAAGACAAAGAATCTGAGAGTTTGTCTAAGGAGGTCCACAATCAAAGGTCTGTGAGGTCCTAGGCTCTACTATGCAAATTATTTCCTTTCCTTCTTTTTTTTTTTAATCAATTCATTTTTTATTATCACTTTTTCATACAAAAAGAAAATATCAAGAACAACAAACAACATAAACCCACCATACAACCCCAGCACGTGATGAGATGGGGTAAAAAAAATCCCTTGGCACCCACGCCTCCCCCCCCCCCCCCACTCTCCCACCAGGCTATACATCCAAAATGTCAGGCCATCTTCTCCATATCTTTTCAAAATTCCATGGGCAGCCTCTGTGTAAAAATATATTCTTTTCCTTGACTAAGGTTTCCCATATTTGTGTCTTCCATTCTGCTATCGTAGGTGGGCATGGTGATGTCCACTTTTGCGCTATAAGCTTACGGGCCTGGAATAGGATCCTGGTTATTGATATCCTATATACCTTTGGGATTCTCCTTATGTCCAGGATAGGCATCCTCCTGGTTCTAGAGACAACCCGGTCCCAAAAGCACTATTAATCATTAACACCACTTTCTTCCAATAGTTAGTGGAGTTTGGGACATCTCCACAACATATGAATCAAGTTAGCAGGGCTCCCTTTACATCTGGGGCATTGAGCTGCATCTCTACATTTCCATTTAAATAATTCCTCTGGTTTATAGTAAGCCCTGTGTAGTATAAATAATTGTGTTAGATTTTGTGTTGGGGATAGAGATGACAGAGGTGTTGCCGACAGTGCCAATCTCCATTGTTCATCTGAAATTGGCCCTATATCACAAGACCATGCTGATCTTGCTGGTATATCCAGCAAGACCCTTTCCTCCTTGGATTGTTTTTGTAAAGTTATGAAAGTCAAACATTTTAAATGATACTTTTTTTTTTAATGGGCTTGGATCAACCTTCTAGTGTGCTTCATCTCCCTTGCAACCTCAGGAATGGTAAATGTGAATGAAAATATTTTGAAATGTTTCAATCTAAGGCCAAGGTATTGTGAAATATCTGTTGCTGCTCATCAGCAAGATAAGGAAAAAGATTATTTTAAAATGAAAGAAATAATTCAGGAAACTAATAAAAATGAACATCAAGATTTGCTAGTTCTTATCTATCAGAAATAAAGTGTGCGTGTGTTTCTATTGAAAGCTGGCTTGAGTTTATGTGATTATTTCAGTTGATTTTTACCATCTTACAAGAAAATTTAATTTATTTATTTTTTAATATATAATAATGCATTACTATCAAATGAGAGAGATGTAAATGTACAAAAAATTGGTTCATTAAAATTTAGCAAAAGTAAAAAGTTGAAAAATACAGTAAAACAAGCAGTCTGTGATCTGTGTGATATGTTGTGGGAAGAAGCTATAGAGATTAGGGACTAATGCCGCGTACACACGAGCGGACTTTACGGCAGACTTTGCCCGTCAGACGGAATTTCGGCGGACAATTCGATCGTGTGTGGGCTCCAGCGGACTTTGTTTTCTCAAAAGTTGGACGGACTTAGATTTGAAACATGTTTCAAATCTATCCAACAGACTCGAGTCCGGTCGAAAAGTCCGCTTGTCTGTATGCTAGTTCGGCGGACAAAAAGCCACGCTAGGGCAGCTATTGGCTACTGGCTATGAACTTCCTTATTTTAGTCCGGTATTACGTCATCACGTACGAATTCCACGGACTTTGGTTGATCGTGTGTAGGCAAGTCCATTCATTTAGAAAGTCCGTCGTAAAGTCCGTCGAAAAGTCCACCGGGCAAAGTCTGCCGTAAAGTCCGCTCGTGTGTACGCGGCATAACTGTCTGTTTGGTCCAAACCTAAGTTCAGGTAAAACTTTGGGTGTTCAGATGCTCAGATTAAATCCTAACTTTAGGGACATTTGGTGGGAATTCCTTTGCTGAATGTCCCATAATGCATTTCAAACAACTGTAGTTGGCCAAAGTCCCAGACCACACACTGTAAAAGGCTGCCTTCCCAGCAGCCCATTGTCAGTGTGTTGGGCGTTTAGAATGAGAAAAAAGCTGAAAGTATTGCAGGGAGAGGGGGTGTATAGTGTGCTACTACAGCCATACAGTTCCAAATACAGTAATATATTCAGTGCTGTATATTGCCATACTTTGCAGTGATTTGCAGTTTGTGTAGCTACGGAGAGTGAAGTGTAAAGCCGCGTACACACGAGTGGAATGTCCGACAGAAAAAGTCAGATGGAAGCTTTTCATTGTCTATTCCAATCGTGTGTGTGCCTCATCTGTCTTTTTTTTTTTTCGAAAATTCTGACGGACCTAGAAATAGAACATGTTCTAAATATTTCTGACGGAACCAATTCCTATCAGGAAACCCGCTCGTCTGTATGCTGTTCCGACGGACCAAAAACGACGCATGCTCTGAAGCAAGTACTAGATCGAAGCTATTGGCTACTGGCTATTGAACTTCCTTTTTCTAGTCCTGTCGTACGTACTATACGTCACCGCATTTTGGGCGGTCGGACTTTGGTCGGACTTTGGATTGGCCATGTGTAGGGAAGGCCGCTTGAGTGGAATTCCGTCGGCAAAACCGGTCGTGTGTACGCGGCATAAGCCTACCTGCATTCAAGGAAATGTCATAAGACCCAACTGTCCTGCCCTTTGCTAGCAGTTAGTCCATAAAAGCACCATAGTTTTCAGTGCACCCAAGCTCCAGCTATACCCTGTTTCCCCGAAAATAAGACCTAGCGTGGTTGTCAGTGATGGCTGCAATATAAGCTCTACCCCCCAAATAAGCCCTACCCTGTTTCCCCGAAAATAAGCCCTACCCTGAAAAAAAGACCTACAAGGACTTTAACTAGGGCTTTTTTGGGGGGTAGGGCTTATATTGCAGCCATCACCGACAATCATGCTAGGCTAATCTTTATTAAAGGTCCGTGAACCATATTTTAGAAGTCACATTTCACTAGACACTGGGCGCTCCTTTCATTCTAATGCCGCGTACAAATGTTCGATGGAAGCTTGTTGAGATTTGAGATCTGGATCTCGAATTTTCCGACAACAAAATCCGTTGTCGTAAATTCCGATCGTGTGTACACAATTCCAATGCACAAAGTTCCACGCATGCTCGGAATCAAGCAGAAGAGCCGCATTGGCTATTGAACTTAATTTTTCGTCGTACGTGTTGTACGTCACCACGTTCTTGACTTTCGGAATTTCCGACAAGATTTGTGTGACCAGGTGTATGCAAGACAAGTTTGAGGCAAAATCCGTCGGGAAAAACCATGGATTTTGTTGTCGGAATGTGTGATCATGTGTACGCGGCGTAAGTCTTTAACCACTTGCCGACCAGCTTACGCACATTTACGGTGGCAGGTTGGCTCGTTCCTGCAAATCGCCGTACCTGCATGTCGGCTCCTTTAAGAGCCATAACAGGCACGCGTGTCCGCTGCATGGCAGGGGACCCCATGCGCGTGGCCGGCACCCGCTATTTCTGCCGGCCACCCGCGATTGTGGGCACGAGAGCCAGAATGGGGATCTGTGTATGTAAACACACAAATCCCCGCTCTGACAGGGGAGGAGAGACAGATCTGCTGTTCCTAGTAGGAACAGCAATTTGTCTCCTCCTCCAGTCAGACCCATTCCCCCACAATTAGAAACACTCATGAGGGAACACATTTAACCCCTTGATCGCCCTCTAGTGTTAACCCCTTCCCTGTCAGTGACAATAATACAGTAATCAGTGGCTATTTTTAGCCACTGATTACTGATTGCTGTATAAATGTCAATGGTCCCAAAAAAGTGTCAACAGTGTCCGATCTGTCCGCCACAATGTCGCAGTCCCGCTAAAAAGGTTGATCGCCGCCATTACTAGTAAAATAAAAAAGATAATAACAAAAATGCCACAAATCAATCCCCTATTTTGTAGACGCTATAACTTTTGCGCAAACCAATCAATATACGCTTATTACGATTTTTTTTACCAAAAATATGTAGAACAAGACATGTTGGCCTAAACTGATAAAGAAATTTGTTTTAAAAAAAAAATTTGGGGGATATTTATTATAGCAAGAAGTAAAAAATATAGTTTTTTTTCAAAATTCTTTTTTTTGTTTATAGCTCAAAAAATAATAACCGCAGAGATGATCAAATACCACCAAAAAAGCTCTATTTGTGGGAAAAAAATTACGTCAATTTTATTTGGGTACAGGGTTGCACGACCGTGCATGCCGCACAGGGTTGCATGCCGTATCACAAAAAATGGCCTAGTCATTAAGTGGTAAAATCTTCCGGGGCTGAGGTGGTTAAAGCAGAGTTCCAGCTGTTTCTGTGTTTATTAAAAATCAGCAGCTACAAGAAGTGTAGCTGCTGATTTTTAATAAACACCCAATTACCCACGGCGATGCAGCCGCCCGAAGCCTTGGTTCTCTCCCTCTCCTCTCCGTGGCACCGGCATCACTACTGTGGGCACCTGGTTGTGACAGCTTGCGGTGCACACTGCGCATGCACAAACCACGCTGCGTGTCCTGAATGGCCGGGCAATCTTCTGGGACCTGTGATGTGTCCAAGAAGATTGCAGGCAGGGAGGGGCCACATAGGTGGTCTGAGCGGAAGTGGGAGCTGGGTACCTGTCAAAACTAGGTACCCGCTCCCACCCAACAAAAGTTACATGTCAAATGTGGCATGTCAGGGGGTCAGGATTCCTTAAAGCGGAAGTTCTACTTTTGGGTAGAATTCTGGTTTAACATAATGTGGCCCAACAGTGCCCCTGCAGACTCACCACTTCCAGGGTTAAATAGCATTCAGTGTTATTTAATCCATTTCCTGGGAGGTTAAGGTTTTAAAGTGGAACTAAACCCTTCTAATTTTTACAGGCAAGGAAGCTGCCATATTTGCCTCAGCCTCTGTTTATCTTCAGTTGCCATAATGTTGCACATGCGACCAGTTATGAGGACAGCCATCTGATGGCTTGACAGTTCAATTGACAGTACAAGCAACTGTGACAGTTATCATTCATGGCATGCCTTGAATATACAGTATCTCACAAAAGTGAGTACACTCCTCACATTTTTGTAAATATTTTATTATATCTTTTCATGTGACAGCACTGAAGAAATGACACTTTACTACAATGTAAAGTAGTGAGTGTACAGCTTGTATAACAGTGTAAATTTGCCGTCCCCTCAAAATAACTCAACACACAGCCATTTTTGTCTAAACCTCTGGCAACAAAAGTGAATACACCCCTTAATGAAAATGTCCAAATTAGGCCCAAAGTGTCAATATTTTGTGTGGCCACCATTATTTTCCAGCACTGCCTTAACCCTCTTGGACATGGAGATCACCAGAGCTTTACAGGTTGCCACTGGAGTCCTCTTCACTCCTCCATGATGACATCACAGAGCTGGTGGATGTTAGAGACCTTTCGCTCCTCCAATTTCCGTTTGAGAATGCCCCACAGAACGCTCAATAGGGTTTAGGTCTGGAAACATGCTTGGCCAGTCCATCACCTTTATCCTCAGCTTCTTTATCAAGGCAGTGGTCATCATGGAGGTGTCTTTGGGGTCGTTATCATGTTGGAATACTGCCCTGCGGCCCAGTCTCCGAAGGGAAGGGGTCATGCTCTGCTTCAGTATGTCACAGTACATGTTGGCATTCATGATTCCCTCAATGAACTGTAGCTCCCCAGTGCCGGCAGCACTCATGCAGCCCCAGACCATGACATTCCCACCACCATGCTTGACTGTAGGCAAGACACACTTGTCTTTGTATTCCTCACCTGGCTGCGGCCACACACACTTGACACAATCTGAACCAAATAAGTTTATCTTGGTCTCAACAGACCTCAGGACATAGTTCCAGTAATCCATGTTCTTAGTCTGCTTGTCTTCTGCAAACTGTTTGCGGGCTTTCTTGTGTATCATCTTTAGAAGAGGCTTGCTTCTGGGACGACAGCCATGCAGACCAATTTGATGCAGTGTGCAGCGTATGGTCTGAGCACTGACAGGCTGACTCCCCACCCCTTCAACCTCTGCAGCAATGCTGGCAGCACTCATGCGTCTATTTCCCAAAGACAACCTCTGGATAGGATGCTGAGCACGTGCACGCAACTTCTTTGGTCAACCATGGCGAGGCCTGTTCTGAGTGGAACCTGTCCTGTTAAACCACTATATGGTCTTGGCCATCGTGCTACAGCTCAGTTTCAGGGCCTTGGCAATCTTCTTATAGCCTAGGCCATCTTTATGTAGAGCAACAATTCTTTTTTTCAGATTCTCAGAGAGTTCTTTGCCATGAGGTGACATGTTGAACTTCCAGTAACCAGTATGACAGCGTGAGAGCGATAACACAAAATTTAACACACCTGCTCCCCATTCACACCTGAGACCTTGTAACAGTAACTAATCACATGACACGGGGAGGAAAATGGCTAATTGGGCCCAATTTGGACATTTTCACTTAGGGGTTTACTCACTTTTGTTGCCAGCGGTTTAGACATTAATGTCTGTGTGTTGAATTATTTTGAGGGGACAGCAAATTTACACTTTAGACTTTAATTTTAGAGATGGTGTTTTTATATACAGTATTTTTGTTATGTATAAGGAGTGATTATCTTGAAAATCAGTGTTATGTAAAGAACGCTCAAATACTGTTATTACAATCCAAAGCTATAACATTTCTTGCCGTGTTACTTAGCTTAGCCCACTGATAAGGAAACGTGGCAGGCAGAGCTAGCTATGTGAGGAGATGGTGCTTGGAGAATTGTATTGGAAGTTAAGCAAATCTTAAAAGTGCTTGATGCACTATATAAATGTTAAAATATTTCCACTTTGTTTTTATCCTTCTTTTCAATAAATATTTTACTCTATGTGAGTTGTATAGTATTTGCTCTTTGAGCTCATATCTCCTGGAACCTGGCTTGAACTTAAGACTGGTGAAGCAATTACAGCTGGTGTGCTTTGAGGGTTAAAGTTGAACTTTACCTATATCACAAAAATTACAACAAGGGCACCTTTTGAAATGTTCAGCAATGGTAATTTAGAAACAGATTATAGAGAATTGCATTTTTTAAATTTTTGCTTACCTTATTTTTCTTTTCCTCTCCATTCTTCTAACAACTGCCATTTTTACTAAGGGCAGATGAATCTGTTTCCCTCTATCTCCCAAAACGCTACCTGGGACTCTGGGTCTGCCTCCTGGAACATTTTATCGAAACTTCCCAGGATGCATCTATGAGGACCTGGTTACATCACCTGTACCTCACTTAACTCTGAAATGGAAAACACTAATTGTGAGTAAAGGAAAAAAAAAATGTTGTTTAACTATTAAAAGTAAGATGATTTTATATCAGTATGCAGAGCTGGATGCTGCTGTAGTTCTTAGTGAAAGGGGTAAAGACCTATCTATTTAATGTATCCTGATGTGTTTTCTCCTTTCTGTAATAGAAGAGGTTTCAATAAGGTTAGTGTGACAGACTCACCCGGGATAGAGGCGTTTGGAGGGGACTGAATGTGAGCCTCTTCCCTACAGATTATGGGCCCTGGCATTTGGGGTACCCTTGAGGTGTTGTTACTTTGGCTTCGGGTCCTTGTCCCCCAGGACACACAGACTCTGGGGACCCTGTATTTGCTATAGTAGCAATAGTGACTGAATCATACTGTTGGGACTCATACTGTGAGAAGATGCTAATGTCATCAACTCCACTCACCTGTCTGATGTCCGCTATAATGTGTTTAATGTAAATGAGTTTAGTCTGGCTTACCACAGGTTCTAAGGGTATTCAACTCATTGTTGTTTGTTCTAATTAACCCTGTGTTGATGTTTATGGTAATGTGTGTTGAATAGTCAATGAGCTAGGAGACGTAGTCACTTAGTCTGGGTAAATAATTTAGTAAACTAGCTCATGTTAATTAGGTTACAGTTGTATTGTTAGAGGAGGTTCCAACGGCATATAAAGTCTTGTAATTTTGATTCTAAATAAAGTTAGTTCATGTTAGCATCTAAGCAAGTGTCGCCTTGTTTTGTGCTTGGAAGCATTTGGAATATCTGATATCTGTATACAGACTGGGAGGAAGTGGTATATGACGGAAGCACTTAAGCGGAGTGTGGGACGTTCCGTGACAGTTAGTGCTTCTCCAATTTTAGCATCATCAAGGCACCTAAAGTAGAATTAAACTCAAAAACAAAATTGTAATATATTGCAGCTTACCAATGCTTAAATATGATGGCTCAATTGGTGTTCTCTTTTAGGCTTTTTATCCTTTATTTTACTTGGTGATCCAGTCAGTAACATACTTCTTGTCTTAGGTTGTCTGCAATCTGGATGAAGTAGTAAAGCAGACAGCTTTGGACAGCAGCATTGTCAGTCCGGGGAGAGGGTAGTGTTAGACTAGCAGATTTTTATGGACTTTACTAACAAATTAAAGCCCAACTCCAGCTAACACTTTATAAGCAGTTACAACAATGCAGTAATTCAGCCACCACATCTGAACTGCAATTTAATACATTTTTGTTTTTGGGTTTAATACAGATTTAAAGAGTTGGGAACCTTTGTATACTTATAGTTGGAAGATTTCTGAAACATGAAGATTGTGGGACTTCTACACAATTGATGCTATGGTATTACCTGCATTGATGTTTATTACAATCACTGTGTAATATACTGATATATTGCAGGAGTTGCAGTGGACTATTCACTTTATATTCACTGTAGAGTGATTATTTGATGTATGGTATGTGTTATGTTATTGTGTTATTCTGTTTTTTTGGTGTATGCTTTATATTGTATTGCAGTAAGCATTGCAGTAACTGAGATAAAATAAAATAACAAATGTAATTGTGATTTTGAGGAACAGGCCAGAGAGTTCAAATCACAGTTAATATGCAAGTGTTTGATAAAACTGTGGCGGAATAAGCTTATGTTAAGTCTATTTGGTGTAAAAACCTAAGGGCAAAAAGAAAGACAGGAACAGTCATGTTTGTGTTTGTGTACAGTATAAACTGTACTTTAGCATTGACAAGATATAAAGAAATCCACACCAGAGATCATTTGATACAATGGCAGAACCTTTACACTAGGCATGATGCTCTGCCCACCATAGTGGCATATAGAGTATAACCTTACTTAACGCGAAGTTCCACCCAAAAATGGAACTTCCGCTTTTCTGAATCCTTTCCCCCTCCAGTGTCACATTTGGCTCCTTTCAGGGTGAGGGGGAGCAGATACCTGTATAATCCAGGTATTTGCTCCCACTTCCGGGCATAGATAGCCGCAGTATCTGCGGCTATCTATGCTATATCCGGCGCTTCTTCCGTCTCCCCTGCTGTCTTTTGGGAGACACACAGGTCCCAGAAGACAGGGACCAGTGGAATCGTGCAGCGCGACTCACGCATGCACAGTAGGAAACCAGGCTGGGAAGCCGCAAGGCTTCACTTCCTGATTCCCTTACTGAAGATGGTGGTGCCTCCACCCGAGAGCCGAGGGACAGATCGGCTTCGGATGCTGACATCGCGGGCACCCTGGACAGGTAAACTGACTTTTAAAAAAAAAATTTGATGGAACTCCGCTTTAAATAACATAAATACTGATATATTGTTTAAAAGTGAAAAACAAAGAGTTGTTTCTTTTAATATAGTAAAATTAGCATTTTAGTTAAATCAATTTTAATTGATTAGTGTAGCAGCAGAAAGCTTTGTACAAACAGCAAACATGTGTTGTTTAAAACCTAATGATTCCACAATGATGTGAAAAAGGAGAAGAGATAAAGTTTGACACAAAGTTGAAATAATGTCTCTCGGTAAACTTTCGCTGAAGTGGATAAAAAAAAAAAAAAAAAAAAAAAAAAACCTAATGATTCCTAAGACTACTTTTCCATAAATTATGGGAAATGGACACATGAAGGTATGACAAGAATACAAAATTTAAAAAAAGGCAACTTTAATAAGCTGTGCTCTATACTACATGACACCAGTAGCATTGCTATGGAGGTGCGGGGGGTTTGGGCCACGCCTGGGTGACACCCACTAGAGGGGTGACACCAAGGCCAGGATAAGGGGTGGAGTGTGAAGAGATGAGTGCGGTCAGTGCAGGCTAAACTGTGCCCGGTGGCGGATGAACATGCACATCAGTACACAGTCACAGATCACCACCAAAATCAGAACCTTCTGACCCAGCACAGTGCCCTTGCAGAGCTGCAGCGGGGTGCCGAGTGCTGGAACGCTCCCTGTGTTCCTACACTAGTAGACACACATAACGCTTCTCTGTCAGGAGGAGGGAACTCCGCCCGACAGATCGTTTCTAGTCCCCGCCTCTGACATGATGTAATTCGGAGGCCAGGACAGGAAAAGAGAGAGGCACCGTGAGGGAGCGTGCATGTTGCTGGGATTAGGTAAGTGAGCAATGACAGACAGAGGAGAATATATGTTGCTTAACAGTGTAATGTTGCAGTGACTCTTTTCCAGTGCACTGGACTGGTTAATGTCTTGGGAACTGTGGTTCATTTTGTTTATTAAATGTGGCTTTCATTTTGTGATTGGGGGTTAATTACCTAACACTGCCATTAGCCAGTAATATGCAGCATGAAGGGGGTAATGTACTGACGCTGGCCACTAATTCAGCACAAGGCGTTAATGAACACTACCATGGATTTCTAATGCAGTAGTGGCCAGTAGTTGGTAATTAACCTGCTTGTGCTGTATTAGTGGTCAGTGTCAGTGTTAGTTAACCCATTCATGCTGCAATACAAAGGGGTAATTAACACTGACCACTAATACAGCACAAGGGGGTTAATTAACTGCTAATGGCCACTACTGCATTAGAGATGCATGGTAGTGTTCATGAACTCCTTGTGCTAAATTAGTGGCCAGTGTTAATTAGCTCCTTCGTGCTGCAGGGTTTTAAAATAGCATAATGCCAATGAACATCTATGCTGGGGGCTATTATTGCAGCTACTGCACCAATGCTGGGAAACATTGCAGAAACTAACACCAAGGCTGGCAATTATTTCTGTGGAAACTGTTACCAATGCTGGCAATTATTTTTGCGGAAACGGACACCAATGTTGGCAGTTATTATCGCGGAAACTGGCACCAATGCTGTGAATCATTGCAGAAACTGGCACCAATGCTGGGGACCATTGCAGAAACTGCCACCAATGCTGGGGAACATTGCAGAAACTGGCACCAGTGCTGGGGATCATTGCAGAAACTGGCACCAGTGCTGGGGATCATTGCAGAAACTGGCACCAATGCTGGCGGTTATTATTGTGGAAACTGACACCAATGCTGGCGGTTATTATTGTGGAAACTGGCACCAATGCTGGCGGTTATTATTGTGGAAACTGACACCAATGCTGGCGGTTATTATTGTGGAAACTGACACCAATGCTGGCGGTTATTATTGTGGAAACTGACACCAATGCTGGCGGTTATTATTGTGGAAACTGACACCAATGCTGGCGGTTATTATTGTGGAAACTGACACCAATGCTGACGGTTATTATTGTGGAAACTGACACCAATGCTGGCGGTTATTATTGTGGAAACTGGCACCAATGCTGGCGGTTATTATTGTGGACACTGGCACCAATGCTGGCGGTTATTATTGTGGAAACTGACACCAATGCTGGCGGTTATTATTGTGGAAACTGACACCAATGCTGGCGGTTATTATTGTGGAAACTGGTCCAAATGCTGGCGGTTATTATTGTGGAAACTGGCACCAATGCTGGCGGTTATTATTGTGGAAACTGACACCAATGCTGGCGGTTATTATTGTGGACACTGGCACCAATGCTGGCGGTTATTATTGTGGAAACTGACACCAATGCTGGCGGTTATTATTGTGGAAACTGACACCAATGCTGGCGGTTATTATTGTGGAAACTGGTACCAATGCTGGCGGTTATTATTGTGGAAACTGACACCAATGCTGGCGGTTATTATTGTGGACACTGGCACCAATGCTGGCGGTTATTATTGTGGAAACTGACACCAATGCTGGCAGTTATTATTGTGGAAACTGACACCAATGCTGGTGGTTATTATTGTGGAAACTGGCACCAATGCTGGCGGTTATTATTGCTGAAATGGGCACTGATCCTGGGGGGTTATTTTCTGGGGAGTTCTATTTTTTTCATATCATATTTAGTTGTTAATGGCACTACTATTGCCATTATATGCAGTGTTATATGGGGAGGGGGGGGCACCATGTTTTACTGCACCGGGTGACACTAACCCTAGTGATGCCACTGCATGACACTAAATAGGATCACATTTTTACAACACTGAGAGACGTAAGAGTGCTTTAAGGACATATTAAACAATGGCATGCAGTGTATTCCACTAGTTAACAAATATATAAGAACAGAAAAAAGCTGAAGCTGAATGGCTAAACAATAATATAAAAAGGCATATTCATGAGAAAAACAGTCCTTTAATAAATTTAAGGTTGAAGGGTCACCATTGACATTCCAGAACTTCAAAGAATGCAAAAAGAAATGCAAGAGTGTGATCAGGGCAGCTAAAATAGATTATGAGTTAAATATTGCTAAGGAAAGTAAACAAATCCCCCCAAAATTTCAAATATATTAATAGTAAGAAGGCTAGTTCAGAGCAGATTCATCCCATAACAGATGAGCAGGAAAAGTTTGTCGCAAGTGACAGGGACAATTCAACTATATTCTATTCAACATATTCATAAACGACATAGAGGATTTAATAAATAGTTTAATCTCAGTTTTTGTGGATGACACAAAGTTAAGCAGAGTTATAAACTCTCATCAGGACATGGAAATTTTGCAGAATGACCTGAATAAAATAAAGGAGTGGACAAACAAATGGCAAATGAGGTTTAATGTGGAGAAATGTAAAGTAATGCACTTGGAGTCAAAAAACATAAATGTAAATCATTCACTAGGTGGAGTACAGCTGGGGGAGTCAAGGATGGAGGAGGATCTAGAGGTACTAGTAGATGACATGTTGTGCAACAGCATGCAGTGCCAAGCTGCAGCTGCCAAAGCCGGCACAATATTAGCATGCATAAAAAAGGGGATATACTCCAGGGACAAAACCATAATTCTGCCACTTTATAAAACTCTGGTTAGGCCTCATCTGGAGTTTTCAGTCCAGTTATGGTCACCAGTCCTCTGAAGGGATGTGCTGGAGCTGGAGAGAGTCCAAAGAAGGGCAACAAAACTAATAAGGGGACTGCAGGACCTCAATTGCGAGGAACGACTACAAACACTAAATTTATTCTCGCTGGAGAAAGGAAGCTTGAGGGGAGATATGATATAGCTATCTACAAATATCTCAATGGGGATCCCAGCATAGGAAATAAACTACTCAGTCCTAGGGAGTGTAAAGTGACATAGGGCCACACAATGAGACTAGAGAAGAAGCGGTTTAACCTTAAACTGCGTAGGGGGTTCTTCACTGTTAGGGCAATAAGGATATGGAACTCTCCCCACTAATTGGTGGTGGGTGCGGGGAGTATGGATATATTTAAAAGACTTTTGGATGTACATCTTAAAGAACACAACATACAGGAATCTGGGAAAGCATTATAGACACTGATACACATGCACCCACACTGGATGGACTATTGTCTTTTTTCAGCCTTACCTACTATGTAACTATATTAAATACATTCTTCTCCTCAGTTTATATGAATGAAAAGGAGGGGTATAATAAACAAGACAGTAATGTTCATAACATTATATTGAATGTACCATTGTGACTGACAGAAACCAGTGTTTAAAAAAGACTAGAAAAACTTAATGTAAATAAATCAACAGGACCAAATGGCTTACATCCGAGACTCCTCAAAGAACTTAAGCCTAGTACACACTACTAGATTTTTCTTGTTCAGTCCAGCAGGTTGAACCAAAAAAAAAACCTTACAGCTCAGAAGGAGCCGCTGTACTAACAATACGAAGTTAGTAGAATGATCTCCCCTGTTGTGCTATTGTGTTCTGACAGAGGGACGTTCCCCCCCCGCCAGAACACTCCAGTAAGCACTCTCAGCCATCAGCTGAGAGCATTGATCGAGAACCGATCGACAGACCTTTTCCGTTCAGTCCCTTTAACAGAAGCTGGCCGAACTGGCTGATGCCGTCTGACATTCGGCCTGTGTACTAGGCTTTAGTCATGTCATAGCCAGACCATTATTCCTAACTTATAAGGAAAGCATACTGAATGAAATGGTACCAACTGATTGTTGAAACGCAAACGTGGTACCAATATTCAAAAAAGGGCAGAGATATATACCATGAAACTACAGACAAGTCAGCCTTACATAAATAATATTGGAAGGAATGATAACGGACCAAGTCCAAAAATTTGCTGATGAAAATAGTATCATTAGCAGTAACCAACATGGATTTATGAAGAACCGTTCTTGCCAGATGAACCATTTAACATTCTATGATGAGGTTAAAGGACAGAGGAAGAACTGTGGATGCAGTGTATCAAGATACAGTACCCCACAAATGATTAATTTACAAATTAGGATCTTTTGGCATTGATGGCATGGTATATACCTGGATAGAAAACTGGTTGCAGGAGCATGTCTAGAGGTATTGATTAATGGCATTTTTTCTAAATGGTTTGGAGTTGTGAGTGGGGTACCCCAGGGCTCTGTCCTGGGACCAATTCTGTCCAGCTTGTTCATAAATGATAGAGAGATTGGAATAAATGGTGCAAACTCAGTGTTGGCTGATGATAAAAAACTAAGCAGGACAATAACTTCACAACAGGAAATAGCAACTTTACAAAAAGACCTAGTTAAAATATAGAGGGGTGGGCGGTTATATGGCAGACGAGGTTCAATGTAGGAAAATGTAAAATAATGCACTTGGGATATAAAAATATGCATGCAATTAACACAATAAGGGAAAAACATTTGGGGAAATTGAAGATGTAAAAGGATCTGGGGGTCCTAGTAGATGACAAACTCAGTAGTAGCATTCAATGCCACACTGTAGTGAGAAAGGCCAGCAGGCAATTAGCATTTTTTTTTAAAGTGATACTAAAGTATTGTTTTCTTTTTCTTTAAAAATAACAAACATGTTCTGTGCAGTGGTTTTGCACAGAGCAGCCCAGATCCTCCTCTTCTCGGGTCCCAGTTGACGATCCTGGCCCCTCCCTCCTGTTGTGTGCCCCCACAGCAAGCAGCTTGCTATGGGGGCACCTGAGCCACAGCTCTGTGTGTCCATTCAGACACGGAGCCGCGGTTCGCTCCCACCCCCTCTCTCTCTCCTCATAGGCTAACTGACTTTGGTTGACAGCAGCGGGAGACAATAGCGCCACTGCTGTGTCTCAGCCAATCAGGTGGGAGAGTCTAAGATGGCTGAGGCACTCGTGTACATCGCTTGATCAAGATGGGGCTCAGGTAAGTACTGTAATAGAGGGGCTGCTGCACACTGAAAGTTTTTTATCTTAATGCATAGATTGCATTAAGATAAAAAATACCTTCTGCCTTTAGAACCACTTTTAAATCGAGTATTTACAGAGGAAATAAAACTATAATTCTACCAGTTTACAAAACTCTGCTTTGGCCACATCTTGAGTATGCTGTTCAGTTTTGGTCACCAATCCTCCGGAATATTGTGTTTGTACTGAAGAGAGTCCAGTGAAGGTAACAAACCTAAGCGGGCAGGAAGACCTCAGTTATGAAAAATGACTACAAATATTAAACCTATTCTCTCAGAAGAAGTGATGTTTGGGAGTGGATAAGATAGCGGCATACAAATCCTTGAATGGTGACTCTTGCATTGGGAGGAAACTTTTAATTCTTCGGTCTCTAAAGAAGACACATGGTTACACAATAAAGTTAGAGGAGAAATAGGTCAATCCTAAACTGCATAAGGGGTTCTTTACTGCTAGGGCAGTAACGATGTGGAACTCCCTTCCACAGCTTATCTTTTTTAACGATAAGTTAATAAAAGTTTAGATGTGTTTCTTAGTGAACACATTGTACAAGGATATGGAAAACAGCAGACACACACACACACCTTTAGGTTGAACTGGATGGACCTGTGTCTTTATTCAACCTTACCAATTACTGTATATAACTAGGTAACTATTTAACTATATGAGCACAGTGGAATCAGAATATAGTTATTTACAAGCATCCAATCAAAAAAGGGAAACGTTATTTTGAATTAACAGGCATGTAGGTATGGTGTATCTAAATTCAGTTCTGTCAGGGCCAGAAAAAACGAATACCCTAAACACTGTCACGGTTCCATGTACATTGATCGGGCACCGGGTTTTGCCCCCTGCCTGAGCTGCTCAGGTTACTGCCAATACGCCCCAAACCTAGGTATTTTTAAGCATTTGCACCTGTAGGTTAGTGATCGAGCAACGTGTCTCCATGCTGTAGCCAGACCTCCCTGTTTCCTGTAGCGTTTGCTGTCTCTTGAGTATACTTGTATTCTGCGTGTTTGTTCAGTCTTGTTGTTGTTCTGTGTTTTCTCTCTTGCTGCATTCTTGTACTCCTTTCGGTTTCTCTCCGTGCATCCCTTCATTTTCTGTTGCTGTGGGTGCTCTCCACCATATTGTTTCTTGCCGTTTTGTCTTCAGCCCCTCATTCCTGTTTGCTGTGTCCATCTCTCTTTGTGCTACAGCCCAGCTTCCCCCATTCTTCTGTGCTTCATACTTGTTCCCTGTGTCCTCCCTCTAGTGTCTCTTTTTAGCTTGCTACCATAGTATTTCATTGGGTCCTTGTATCCTTTGTGTACCAGTGTGCCATCCAGTGTGCTATCTGCTGGCATTGTGCCTGCACGGGTGTGTTGGAGAGCCGCAACCTGGGGGTTGCCTAGCAGTGCAACATTCACACCTCCAGCAGCTCTGGTGAAGACCAGGCAGCTCCTTAGATTCTTTGACTCTTACACACCCCGTTTGCATGTGGTCACATTGCTCCTGCATCTTCTAGGACCCATACCCTCGCACACCTATTTAGTCATTCCTACTGCTCTGCTAGACCCAGAGTTTTACAGTCCCAGGTGTTCCAGTCCTCAGATCGTGACAAGCACAGCCCAACAATGGTGCCCCCCTCATTCTTCCATTGCTTATTTAACAAAACATAAAAAGTTTGTGGTTTAAAAAAAAACAGTCATACTCACCTATATGGATGCAGCAATGCTTGGTTCTCGATCTTCGGTGAGCAGAGAGTCAGTGACTGTCAGTCAGTTACTGGCTCTCTGTTCTGCTCCTTCAGCGCACACTGGATGCTGTGGAGTGGGCAGGAGGGGTTGGCTCAGTGGGGCGAGAGGCTGAGCCAGCTGCAGGTCAAGCATCTAGATGAATCCCAACATTAAAGTCAGGTGCTCCCCAGAGCCTGTACCTGCTGAGTGATGGCAGTCTACAATGGACTTTAGGTCACTGTCAGACTTTAGTCCGCCTTGATCATGGCAAAGGGGCAAAAAGGGACAAGCATACTTTTTTAATGTGTACTTATCCTTTAAGTGCATGATTGCAAGGGGAAAAACTCTGTGGTGCCACCTTCCCTTAGTGCCCTAAGTATGTGCCTGTTTTGCTTACTGGTAATCCAGCCCTACCTAAACCATAAACATAATAATGGGAAGTATAAATCAATAAAAGTTAAAAGTAATAGACCACAGGGTATAAATATGACCTATGTTTCCAACATCCCAATATTACATAAAGATGGTTCCAAATTCCCTATGGTATTGAAAATGATCAAAGCAAAGTGGAACAGTGAAAGCACAGTAGTCAGTGTTAAATCCCATACACTACCCAGCTATTATTTGAAAAATTTAATTAGTTGCATTGATCGTGAACATCGGGTATTGTATAATTATCCTTAGCTAGAACATCTTGGGATCACAGTAACTCTATTTACATTTGTTATTCCGATTATATTTGAAAGTTCTTCATAATTACTGTAAAGGTAAGGACATTTTTCACCATCACTTTTGCAACACATTAATTGATTGGCAAATTGACTGATGTTGGCCTTTCCCAAATTGTATGAGGACATGTAACCTTGATGGCTAGTGTATATTTAAAGCCCCTGTTATGATTAATTGGATGTGGTTTTGTTCCACTGACATCAATTTTGACCTACTCATTCCATAATTAGACAGTTTGAACAATTGTAACATTCAACTTTAGGATAAGATGAAGATGACCAAGAAAGTTGACCAAGATAATACATTTTTCTAATGATAATGAGTTTTTTGTTTATTATTATTATTATACTCTTTATTTAAACAGGGCATTTGGATATATGCATTTTTACAATCAGTTACATCCACTAACATCAACCAAAATGTAAAATCAGTAGCAATCCTTATACATTAAGACAGGCATATCAGTGAAAAAAATGTTTTAGTATACAGTAGATCATTTAGGCATAATCCTCCTGTTACAATATTGAGTATTAAACAACACATATTCTCATCTAGTTTTAGTATCATTCTCTCATCATATCACATTATCTTTGATTTAGCCCATATTTTTTCCTCCATTTTTCTCGTCCCATCCCCAATCCTACTCCCCTCGCCTGTATTATTTCTAAAAAATACATTATCCAATGGGAGTGAAAAAAAAAAATAAAATAAAATTTAAATAAAAAAATAAAAACCCATTTGGCTAGGTTAGCGGGATCATGTTCAAACTTTTAGCGCTGTCCTCATGATCATCTTATTATAATTAGTTGTGATTTGAAACCAAGTCCATTGACATCATGTCTTATGGAATCTTTCCCCTTGATTCCTTAAGGACCTTGTCAGATATTCAATTTTCAACAGTTCATTTGCTGTTGTCAACCACTGCCCTACTGTAGGAGGAGACAAATCTTTCCAGTTTGCAGAGATGAATGACCTTGCCTTTATCAAATAAATCACTAATGAGCACTAATATCTTCTCTTGGATAAAGAGCTAACGTGCAAAGGGCAAGCTGCTGAACTCTACTAAAGATAGGCCAGTGAGATCATGAATCAGTTTACAGACCTCAAGCCAAAAATGGCTGACTCACGGACATGTCCAGAATATATGCAAGGGTGCTTGCTCAGTTTCCCCCACACCTCCAGCAAATAGCATTTATCTCTGGACACATCTTATGTAATTTTGCAGGAACTCTAAACAACTGGTAAGAATCTTATATCCAGACTCTTGCAATTTGGAGGCAATTGAGGGTTTGTAAGCAAAATAAAGTATATGTGTGCGTTACTCTTCTGTAAATTGCTGTTTCAAATCTTGTTCCCAGTTTGATGCTTAAAAAAATAGTGACGTGTTTGAGCTATAAAACCTAGCAGAATACCTATCTTTAGTTTAAACAATACTTCTCTTCCAAATCCCTGGCCCTAACCCTAGATAAACCCACTCCATCCTCTTATATTCCCAAGGCCCTAAACAGCTTTATTTCATATTGTCTATTTACAAATTTCTTCATGACACTACTCCGCTTAATATCTCTCATCATCCTTACTGTATATGCCAAAATGGTCCCAATGTACCCAACGGTCCATTACTCTTCCACAATGGCTAAAAATATGTAACTGTGTTTCTAGGGCCTCGAGGTGCGTGGAACAGCCTACAAGAATCTGTTATGCTGGTACAGAGCCCTGGAGATTCTTCACAGTTAAAATCCTGAGGTTTTTCGGCTCTATTGGAGATGCAACGGTGCCGTGGGCTCACATTCTCACATCTTTTGGGAATGCCCTATTTTCCAACCATTTTAGTCCTCCATTCATTCTCTCCTACTTGGGACAACATTCCCCATGGACCCAATTCACTACCTCTTAGGCCTGGCATCTCCCAGCATGCCAAGAGGCTGATCGTCTGTATTCAGCTAGCTGCAAAATGGGTAATTCCCTTAGGGTGCTTATCTACTTCTCCTCCCACACTCTCTCTCAACTCTTATAAGCTCTAACCCACATACATAGAATAGAGCACCTTACAGCTGTGGTACATGACTCCCTGCCCCAATTCTCTAAAATGTGGGACCTGTGGGATAATTCTGAGCTTAATCCTGAATCAGTGTCCCATACATCTGATTAACTACCTCTTCACCTTTTTTTTTTTTTTTTCATTTTTTCTTTCTTTTGCATTCCAGTATGCTAATTTGTGACCTACTACCCTCATCTACCATGGTGTACTCCCCTCCAAGTTACACACTCCTCGAGGTAATCTTCCTTTGTTACTGTTATATTAAGTAACCCCTTACAGGCTAAACCTTTGAGCTGCATTTAGTTTTATGTGGTGGCCTGCTCTATAGTTTGCCACCTTTATAGCGTTTAAAGTTTTACCATGCTTCTTTTATCTGTATAGTACCTTTTATCTCATGTCACCCCTGTGATGTACTGTAACCAATATGTCATATATTTTGATGCTCTTTCTATGTTTGTACTACTCTGGAAAATCTCAATAAAAATACAATTAAAAAAATAGCAGAATGGCAATTGTGACAAAAACATGGCTTGCATCTCAGTTATTGATTTCTAATTCCTGCATATATGATTGCGGAGGAAAGGACAAAAATTTGGGTTTTGTATTCTGAGTGAAAAATTAGGGTTTCCTATAACTGCCATTATAAGAGAATGTTTAGTTGAGGAAAGGACAGTACCTTTTGTTCTTTGGATAACCTTTTATTGCTCTTATCAGAAGATAGTTTCTAAGTGTTGGGCGGTTGGTTTTAGGTAGCCATGGGAGTGTCCTGAGGGATAGGGGTGAGAGAACTTGTTCAAGGGTTACCCAGCTCTTTGTCCCCTCTATGTTTTGAAAGACTTAGCATATCTGCTTTAATTCTAGGTCTACGATCTTCCCATAGAAACTGACAGAATTAACATATCAGTGTTTTTCAAAATATTGGTGGGCTAGAAATCGGAAGAGTTTGAAAAAGACATGGTAACCGGGGGAGAACATTCATCTCTAGAATGCTGTTCCTCCCAGACCAAGTATGCTGGTCTGCTGTCGGTGCATTGTTAATAAGGGGGGAAGTTTACTTTAAATATATATTCTAGTTTTGGGGTACGATAAAACCCAAAGTACTTAAGTTTTCCTTTCAACCACTTAAAGAGAAAGTTTATCTCTAAAACTTGCATTCTAAAAGAAGGGATAGTAATATATAAAGCTTCGGATTTATTTATATCGATTTTATAATTTTGGAATTTTAAATAAGCCTTGAGTTCTTGTAATGGGTTAGGAATAGATGTTTCTGGTCTAGAAATGAAGAACAGCAAGTTATCTGCATAAGCAGCAACCTTATGCTGTGTGTCGTTACCTCGACCTCCACTATGTCCAGGTTCATTCTGAGTAGAGGCTTCAGTGTCAAAATAAAAATAAGCGTCGAGAATGGACAGCCCTGTCTGGTGCTATTTGTTAAAAAGAAATCTGAAGAGGTGACATTATTAACCTTTACCGCTGCAACTGGATGTGTGTATAGGGCATTTATCCATCTGAGCATATTGTTGCCTAGGCCAATATGAGTGAAACTTCTTCTCAGAAAGCATCAATTCACTCTTCTCCACATCTCTTGAAAGAAGCAACAGAGGTAGGACATTGCCAAAATTAATTAAGTTCAGTGCCCTGCAAGTGTTGTTCCGCAATAATTTGCCAGGCATAAACTTGACTTGGTTAATCATATGAGATAAGTGAGGAAGAAGAAATGTGGCTAAAATTTTAGCAAAGAGTTTTAGGTCAGTATTTATTGATAATGAGTTTTACAATAGAACTATAAGCAAAACTTTTTTTTCATGTTGGATAGAGTAAGGGAGGGTTATAACAACTGTCAGTTTTTTGGTTTTTTTTTGCCATATATGTCTTATTGGGGAGATTTACCTTCACTTCCTGTCCCATAGCCAAAACAGGAAGTAAGAGAAAAGCCCTACAAATGAAGGATACTCCTTGGGGACCCCCCAGGTCACCAAAACTAGTGCCCCCATTGGAAGATTCCCCCTCTATTACTTTTCTGGGGACAACACAAAATTTAGGATTTTCTTTCACTTTCATTTTAAATGATTATGGTAAACAGGACAAATAGAGAGTGTGAATCTCTCTAACACGAGCTTAGACTGCAATAAAAATCTGACAGGTGTTCTAATCCTCCTCTCTGTCCAAAACTAAAAAAACAATTTGCCTTTAGTTCTACTTCAATTAGGAAAGGAAGACCCAGACCCACCATCAAATCATATGTTCTGTGTGTGTATGAACTGCAGTAAATAGCATAATATGACATATGTGGTACATGTGCAAATGATTTTGTACTTTGCTTCTCTGTGAATGTCCACACGGTATGGGTTTCTGCACTTTTGCTAAGAAGGCTAAATTTACTAATTAAATTTACTCTGCAATTAATTATACTGAAAGCCAATAGCCACTCAAACTTTTTATGAAAAAAGAGAGATTAAAATTGTTAAAGTACATAGAAGTATATATAACTAATATGTATACAATTGATGCTTATATGTTTTGACAATACCTTTGCATAAAACCTTGGACAATGTCTAGTTAATTATTCTATAAGAAAGCATACTTTTGCATTTCCGTGTTAATAATTCTTTCATCTGTAACAGCTAAGATAGCACTGTACAGTAATGCTTTACAGTAATGCTTTTTACTATTAATCTGTACAGTACAGGTAAAATATATATTTCCCAACAGCCACAATTTTCAAAAACTATCCCAATTTAGGATTCTAAAAGCAGCACAGCTTGTCAAATGGGGCATGTAATACCTAAATGTCACACTGGGATAGATTCAGGTAAAGCTACCTTTTATTTTGAAAGGATGAAAAGACATAACCAATGCTTTAATTCCAGTATCCAAACAGTCTAACAGGAACCTTAAACATCACAAACAACTTGTATAATTTAATAGCAACAAGAATAATTTAATTAATAAATATATATATATTGAAACATATAAACTATACAAAAAATATATAAAAATCATTGAAACACACAAACAAATTAATACGGGACAGTGATTCAAAAACCTAATAGCACTGAGTGCCAATGCTAGAGGTATTACATAAAAGGCTTACAAAAAGTATGTTACAAGCCTAGAACAATAAAAAAGTGATGATATTGAGTAGAATGAGCAATAGGGATTCAAATTTGAAAGACCAGAGTGGCAGAAAACATTGCATCTTCAAAAGTCATAGAATAGTTATGTAACTTGGTAGCTGCAGAACCAGCAGATTGTACACAGTTCTCTTGATGTCCCTTAGTAAACTTATTAGCGGAATGATAAATTGCTAATGAAATATGTAGTTATAAATAAAAAATTCATTGAAAATGTAGAACTTTTATTGGGATATACAGTATGTTAAGCAGTATATAGTGTATATACAGTACATATACTTATATAAGCTGCACGTCTATTAACTGTAGCAGAGAAGAGAGTACTGTGAGAGATGACATAATGGTTTAGAAAAAAATTGTCCTTGAAAATCAAAAGGCTGCCATCTTTAAAATGATCTATCTATCTTGCTCTCCCTAAGGAGTTATTGAGATGTTTTGGTTCTCCTGTCCTTCCCACTGTTGACCCGACAATACACTTATACACCAATAGATAAATGGGCTTTATTGAAATAGCAATAACCCCAGTGGGAAAGGAACTGGTTAAACAGGTTTGACAATAGCAGGGTCTATGCATTTTCAGCCACCAAAATATACAAAGATACAGTGACGTGAGTAAAGATGGTGTTCACTCCCATTAGCTGTCTGTGAATGGCCCTTCCAGAATATATAGGTGATTGCAGGTTTTTTTTTTCAGCGGGAACACGGGGGAACGCAGGTCCGGCACCTCCAGCACTGAATGTATGTAATGGCAAGCGGTACTGGAGAGTGTATGATGCTGGCTGTCAGGGGGGGGGGGATCTATTGCAACTGGTGGGGATCTATTTTTGCTAGGGGGCATCTTATGTTGCTGAGGGGTCAATTGTTGCTGGAAGGGATCTACTGTTGAGGGAGAGGTCTATTGTTACTTGTTGTTGGAAGATCTATTGTTGCTGGAGTGGTGGTTTGCAACAGGGGGCCCACTGTTGCTGGGAGGGATCTATTGCTGTGTGAGGGGATAAATTGTTGCTGGGGTGGGATCTTTTGTTGCTAAGGGGGATATATTGTTGCTGGGGTGGGGTCTATTGTTGCTGGGGTGGGGGTCTTTTGTTGCTAGGGGGATATATTATTGCTGGGGTGGAGTCTATTGTTGCTGGGGGATCAAGGGTGGCTGGGATGGGTTCTATTGTTACTAGCTGCAGGGGATCTGTTTTACTGCTTTTTTTGTTATCATTAAGAAATTGCATACAAATTACTTAACACCACAAAATAATACTTGGTTGTGTATTCTCTAAAAGGGGTGGTACTGGGAGGTGGGTCAGGGGTGGAACCAAGGGATGGTACTTGGAGGTGGGTGGGTGGGTGGCAGAGACAAGGGGTGATTCCAAAGGGGGAAGTTGATGCACCTACTCTCTGAGAAAAAAAAGCTCTGGGTGATTGAAAGAGGATCAGCAACAGCAGTAACACAGGTAAGTATAACTATCTTGTAAAAAAATGTAACTAACAATGCGGCCTATCTATAATGCCTAGGCCTATCTTGCCACTGGCCAGTGACCTAAATATAGTAGCAAAGTCTGCTGAAGGTGGAGCCCTTTAAATTTGCGTTGGACTGCTCAACCTCAAGGTGAGAGTATTTGTAATCCACTGGTACAGAAACACTCTCAAAATATCCTAAGGTGGATAAAGATCTAATGAATAAAAGGTCTAATACACCCCTGATGTCTAATTAAAGATAACCTGTCATTGCAACATGTTATCACATTGGTGACTTTTGTTCTCCCATATAAATAAATAAAGTTAAGTGAAAAACAAATGTAAAAAAAATGAACGTTACACCCAAGGACTTAAACAACCGCCCCAAAAAATGTTGAGCCCATCCGCCACTTTGTACATGCATATGCAAATTTAAACACAAGAATTGGGGGAGTATAGGTAAGAACATGTTACATATCATCACACACTCTGGAGTGAGAGCAATAGTTCTAGGGCCCATATTCATGGTTAACTCCAAACTGATGACCTGTAGGGGTGTTTAAAGCGTCCCTATGGATTATTTTGGGTTCTAAAATTTGTCATTGTTTCATGGTGCTCGCAATTTTAAGGATTGACATGTTTGATATATATTTACTCAGTGCAACTTCATCTTCCATATCATGTAACGTACAGTAAAAAGAACTGGAACATGTGTTTCTTCAGGGTCTTTGATTTTAGAAAAAATATAATGTCCAGGGGTTTAAATTAATCTTCAGGCCTTAAATGATTTTTTTTAACGTGTGCAAAAACTAAAAAATGCCTCTGGCAGTAAATATGTTCCACTGGCAGCAAATTGATTCTAGCAGGAATCAGAAAGCTTGATTCACACAATGATAGACAAAAGCCTCTCACCACTCAGATGCCCTTTGGATAGCTTCAGGTGTCCCCTTAAGTTTATATTATCAGCACCAGCAGCTTTACCTGGCAATATAAACTTAAGGTGACACCAGGAAGACCCATGTACCTTCAATGAATAGAACCTGAGGAGGCTAAATACTTTTTCTTGACCCCAGTTGGCTTTCTTGTTTTGGAATTTTCAGTCTATTCAAGGGAACATCTATATTTCTCCATACTACAATGTAGATGTCTCTATAAGGATGGTCTCCCCTATTACTCCTTGGTCGCAGTTGGCCCTTTTTCATTTTCTGGACTAAGCTGCATTCATTTTGAACTTTCATGACAGAGCTTAATGCCAGCTCTCCCTGAAGAAGTGGGCTTCGTCCCAGCGACATGTGTTTGAGACTCTCGAATCAAGCACCCTGAATGATCATCTGGGGCTATGTCTGATGATTGACTACTGGCATGATATGCAGTTGCAGTCCTTTAATCACTGTTGCCTACATGTTTTAAATATTTCTATGTTTTAAAGTGTTTGTTACGCCAGCATTTCAATTTCCTGATGTGTGCCTGGTGTACCATGTACTTGTATGAAAAAGTATCCTGTTCTTTTTTGTATTACTTCCTTTGTGTGAAATTCCTTGTGTTCTTGCCAGTCCCTCTGCTTTCCTTTTTAACCGCTTCCCGACCACCTCAAGCTGATATACTGCGGCAGAAGGGCATGTACAGGCAGATCAACATACCTGTACGTTGTCCTTTAAGAGGTGGCTTGTGGGTGCGCGTGCGCCCGCCGGAAGCTCCGTGACTGCGATCGCAGGTCCCAAGAACCCGATGTCCGTGGGAATACCCGCGATCGTCTCACGGTGAGGAAATACGGGGAGATGCTAATATAAACAAGCATCTCCCCGTTCTGCTTAGTGACACTGTCACTGATCTCTGCCCCCTGTGATCGGGAGCGGCGATCAGTGTACTGTCACACACAGCCCCCCCCCCACAGTTAGAAACACTCCCTAGGACACACTTAACCCCTACAGCGCCACCTAGAGGTTAACCCCTTCACTGCCAGTGATATTTTTACAGTAACCAATGCAATTTTTTAGCATTGATCGTTGTATTAATGCCAATGGACCCAAAAATGTGTCAAAATTGTGTGCGCCATAATGTTGCAGTCATGATAAAAATTGCTGTTCGCCACCATTACTAGTAAAAAAAAAAATATTAATAAAAATGCCATAAAACTAGCCCCTATTTTGTAGATGCTATAACTTTTGCGCAAGTGCATAAGTGTAGCGCTTAGATAATTGGGTTGGTTAACACCAACTATTAACTGCAAAATATCAGTGAGTCAAATAAAAACCGTATTAGCTAATAAAAAACAGAAAATCACAAAAATAACACATATGGCATGTGCCTTGTGAATTAAACAATTAAATGCAAAAAAAAATCATATATAAAGAAAGTCCGTGAAGAGTTCTGAAAGTCCACAGTGTGTAGTGAGAAAAATGAAGATCCTATTCACCACATTGGCATAAAAAATGGAATAGATAAAAAATGAAAACACCAGTGCAATGAAGCTCCCACCAAGACAGATGTAGGCTTACCAGATAGTTTGAACTCAAGAGAACATACGTTCTATGAGTCAAACAGCCTTAAATTATAAACCGGCAACCAGGATGGAATCTTGAGGATCCTCTGAAGTTGGAACCCAGGGCGTCCCGAAACTTTACAGACAGTTGATCTCCATACGGGGGTGGTTGCCCATTAGGTATGTATGTTGGTTAATTGGATGAGGGGCATGAAAAGAAAGGGCCACATAGCATAATTCCATATAAACTTCACTTCCTATCAGAAATGTCAGATAGCCAGAGCAGAACTCTTGGAACTTAGTGGCGCGGTGAATATATTGGATGAAGGACTGTGAAAAGGCCAAGCTTAGACACATGTACCGTCAAGGATCATACCACAACCAAGCATCAATACACAGCCATATGAGATTCTCCCTCCTAATTGGCTGAGACACAGCAGCGGCGCCATTGGCTTCCGCCAATCAAAGTCAGCTAGCCAATCAGGGGAGAGAGGGGGTGGGGCCAGGTTGGGGCTTGGTTTTCTGAATGGACACCGGGAACTGTGACTCGGCTCAGGTACCCACATAGCAAGTTGCTTGCTGTAGGGGCACTGAACAGGAGGAAGGGGCCAGGATCACAGAAGAGAGACCTGAGAAAAGGAGGATTCGGGCTGCTCTGTGCAAATCCACTACACAGGGCAGGTAAGTGTAACAGACTTTACAATCACTTTAAGTTATTAAAATCACCAATGTCCCACTTAGTGGAGTATAAAATAAACATACTGTAAAAAAGGAAGAAAAGTGGCTCCCAAATATCATACAGGCCAAACTTCTCCTGCATTAAGGCCACTTTCACTCTGAGGCGCTTTACAGGCGCTATAGCGCTAAAAATAGCGCCTGTAAAGCTCCTCTCCTGTCACTCCAGTGTAAAAACCCGAGTGCTTTCACACTGGAGCGGTGCGCTTGTGGGACGTTAAAAAAGCACTACTGCCCATTGCAATCAATGGGCAGCGCCGCCGAAGCGCCTGCAAAGCGCCTGCAAAGCGCCTTGGCAGCAGCGCTTTGCGGGTGCTTTTAACCCTTTTTCGGCCGCTAGCAGGGTTAAAAGCGTCCCGCTAGCGGACCAAAAGCGCAGCTAAAACGACGGCGCTTTACCGCAGACGCCCTCAATGCCCCAGTGTGAAAGTGCCTTAAAGCACACACGGAGATCAGCATAGTTGTTACTTTGTTACCATTGCCTTCCTAGATTTGCCTGTCTTCTGCACCTGCATTAGGGGAAGACCACAGCAAGCACATCCTTGGTCGTTTGGTGTAGAAAAAACGTAAAAAATAGTCCTTCCATTTGAAGTGCTGACAAAGTGGCAAGGTGAAATCATTTGGTCTCCAAATAAATAGGCTATATCTAAACAGTATTAACTACTTGAGGACCAGGCATTTTCTGGCACTTTTTGTTTCCATGTGAAAATCAGTTTGTTTGCTTGTTTTTTTTTTATATTTAGTTAGAACCCCCAAACATTTTACATTTTTTTGAAAGCAGAGGTGCTAGAAAACAAATTGGTGGGTTTTGCAATTTTTTACACAGTTTTTGGGAAAAAAATACACTTTTTTAAATTTTAATGCAAAAAACCACAATGCATAACCCAATTTTTTTGTAAAATATAAAAGATAATGACGCCAAGTAAATAGATACCAAACATGTCACGCTTTAAAATTGAGCACACCCGCACAATGACAACAAATGAGTAAATTTCACTATCCATAGGCAACGCTTTAAAAGTCTTTACAGGTTACCACATAAGATGTACAGAGGTGATCTAGTGCTAGAATTTTGCTTTAATTTTATTCTTTTTTTTCTTGATCACTTTTATTGCTGTCACAAGGAATGTAATTATCCTTGTGACTGCAATAGGCATGTGACAGGTACACATTACGGAGAGGATCTGGGGGCTATAAGACCTCAAAGCCCTCCTTTGCACTTGAAAGCATTCAAAATGCCAAGGTCGGCATTTTTGATTTTCAAAAAATGGCTCTGTATAGATGCTGATAATCTGATCCTGGCTCTCTTCAAGTCTCCGACTGGCCGGCAGAAATGTTGGCTAGTAGATCGGGAGAGCCCAAAAGAGTGGCGGTAGGGGACGGGAGGGGAGCCTCCCCTCCCGCTGCTTGCAATAACATTTGAGCGTAGGGTTGCCACCTCATACCTTTAAAACCCGAACACGTATTAATTATATAGGTTCTGAGGCTAATTTAATGCAGATAAGGCACCAAGTGAGTTTAATTACCACCTTAATCAGCCACAGAACCTATGTATTTCATATGTGTTCGGGTTTAAATGGATGAGGTGGCAACCCTGGTACAACCTCTTGAAGTCAAATGATGTACCGGGTATGTGATTTGGTGGCAGGTGGTTAAACGACACTAGAAGGGCTAGGAGTTTTTCTCTGTTATAGATAAAAACACAAACTAGCACTATTAACATCCCAGAACCAGTGAAAATCTATACATAACCTGTGTGTCCTGACACAGACACTGATATAATGGGATAGGACTGGAAAGGACTTGTTTTATCTTCACTACTGCAGCTTTTCATCAAAGTCAAATAGTCAAGAACATAGAAGGTGAGTGTTCAGTTATGATATTATATCTTCTGGCAGTGTGTTCCTCTCCAAGGTCAATACTCTGGATACCAAGGATATGTGTTGTCTCACATTTGCCTCTGACTTCTAGCATTTATAGGCCACCACTTACCCTTTTGAGTTAATTGAATGTGGGGGTTTAGAATAGCCCCTAAAAGCATTACACACTTGGTTTTTACTTGGTTAAATGAAAAACTTAGTGGGTAATTTTTTCAATGGAATAATGTGTATCAAAACACAAAAGGACAGAGCGTATAATCAAATCCAATGTTTCCGGGAGGGAAGTCAGCTGGGAAGCTTAACATTGTTAACAAGATCATTAGTTGACTTTCCACTGTCTTGAATATTACTTTTTTTTGTAAGAGAGGATAATTAATCCAGTGACAAATAGCACAAAGACAAAATATATTATAGTTTCAGGTTTTCCAGTAAAGAATAATGGGCCTGTTATTGCTTTTTTTTCATGTTATAGAACTGTAATGATTATATCACGGCATTATGTATATATTTGCCTTCAGGATTTTCTTAGCTGTCACAAACAAATTAGCTGTAGATAAAAAGGAAAGAAGGCATGCAGGAAACATTATTGAATTTGCTCTAAATGAATTATACCTAAGCATGTTTTAATTATTACTGATTTGGCTATCTGCTTTGGTTTTTTCTTTACAGACAAAAGTATTCATTCAAAAAAGAATTAGAATTATGAATAAAACATTTTATCAGTACTAGAGTTGGCCATAAACTGTGACTATTAGTTGTTTGACTGCAAATGATCAATTTGTCGAAAAGACCCTTACAGGTCTGATACATACATACTTGGCTATACTCAATATCACACTCTCTACACTAACTGCTGGTATGCAGACACAGACGAGGTTTCAAATGCCCTTGCTAACGATTACTTCTCTGCTAACAACAGCCTCAGCTGTCAGCTCTTAAGGAACAAACTTTCCCACAGAAAGTGTGTTCAATAAGCTGGATGAGGAGTCTAAAAATGTCTCCAAGTTCTCTTTGCACATCTGCACTTGCAAACAAGAGTCTACTGAATATACAGTATCTCACAAAAGTGAGTACACCCCCCCCCCCCTATTTTTGTAAATATTTTATTATATATTTTCACGTGACAACACGTGACACTTTGACACTTTGCTACAATGTAACAATGTAAAGTAGTGAGTGTACAGCTTGTGTAAATTTGCTTTCCCCTCAAAATAACTCATCATGCAGCCATTAATGTCTAAACCGCTGGCAATAAAAGTGAGTACACCCCTAAGTGAAAATGTTTAAATTGGGCCCAATTAGCCATTTTCCCTCCTTGGTGTCATAGGACTTGTTAGTGTTACAAGGTCTCAGGTGTGAATGGGGAGAAGGTGTGGTAAATTTGGTGTTATCGCTCTCACTTTCTCATACCGGTCACTGGAAGCTCAACATGGAACCTCATGGCAAAGAACCCTCTAAGGATCTGAAAAAAAGAATTGTTGCTCTACATAGAGATGGCCTAGGCTATAAGAAGATTGCCAAGACCCTGAAACTGAGCTGAAGCACAGTGGCCAAGACCATACAGGACGGGTTCCACTCAGAACAGGCCTTGCCATGGTCGAGCGAAGAAGTTGAGCGCATGTGCTCCTCATCATATCCATAACCAGTGGTCTGGGAGCGCCCAGCATGGTGCTCACAGGTCACCTTTTTTGTGGATAAATTTGTTTTGTACAATAAAGCTTTTAAACTGGTTCGGACCTGGAGGCGCTTCTCTTCTGCTTTTTTCCTACACCTTTTCTGACACCTATTAGAGGCTATGGCTCTAATCAGGTGCTTCAAAAAAAAAAACCCGCCGCTGTAATTCAGGCGCCCAAAAAGGGGGTGGCAGCAGCGGCCATAGATAGATTCATGAATCTATTGGTGCTGGAGGGGGTGGCAGGAGAGAGGGGGGCGGCTCCCATGCACCCTTTTGGATGCACCACCACTGGATGTTGTCTTTGGTTAATAGACATATGAGTGCTGCCTGCAATGCTGCAGAGGTTGAAGGGGTGGGGAGTCAGCCTATCAGTGCTCGGACCATACGCCGCACACTGCATCAAATTGGTCTGCATGGCTGTCATCATAGAAGGAAGCCTCTTCTAAAGATGATGCACAAGAAGCCCGAAAACAGTTTGCTGAAGACAAGCAGACTAAGTACGTGGATTACTGGAACCATGTCCTGTCTTCTGAGGAGACCAAGATAACCTTTTTTGGTTCAGATGGTGTCAAGCGTGTGTGGCGGCAACCAGATGAGGAGTACAAAGTCAAGCATGGTGGTGGGAGTGTCATGGTCTGGGACTGCATGAGTGCTGCCTGCACTGGGGAGCTACAATTCATTGAGGGAACCCTGAATGCCAAAATGTACTGTGACATACTGAAGCCGAGCATAATCCCCTCCCTTTGGAGACTGGGCCACAGGGCAGTATTCCAACATGATAATGATCCCAAACACACCTCCAAGATGACCACTGCCTTGCTAAAGAAGCTGCTGTCAGCTGAATGAAAAGATGTAATAAAATATTTACAAAAAATGTGAGGGATGTACTCACTTTTGTGAGATACTGTAAATTAAACATTTTTTTTAACAAAGTATAGCCAGTACTCAGGTGGCCAACTTGTAGAGCATTCTTAAGCCTCGTATGCACGGTTTGATTGTTGGACGACCAAGCATCTGATTTTTGTCAAAAGGGCGTGTGCAGGATTTTGTCTAGCATACTAACTATCACAAATTGTCAGTTGACAAACACGAACGTAGTGACGTACTACGAGCGTATAAACAGTAAGTTCATTTCTCAAGCGCCAACCTTTGGGCCCCTAATTTCGTGTTAGTAGAAGTTTGGTGAGCGCTGATTCGCAATTTGTACAAGATCGTACAAAACAAATGCCTTTTAAAATATGTTTGGCATAACTACACCAGTATCACCAGCAAAGCAGCTTCATTATTATCCCATTAAAGAAGATGAGAATGTCCGCTGCATTTCGAAATTTCATCAGCTGCCACGTCACGAATGTTAATTCTAGATTATGAATGGTAGTTTACAAGACCAAACTCTTCCGGCTTGTTCCTTGATTCTGAGCATGCGTGGTTGTACTTCCGACTTTTGCGTGACAGATTTATGTACTGACCATCTGAAAATCAGACGTTGAATTCACAGCAGACAAACGTTTTATAGTCTGCACATCCAGATTTTGTCTGTGTCAGGGCTGGGCTCAGCCCTTCCTTCTCTGAGCTAGCCGCTCAGCTGTTGGCTAATTGCCAGCTACTATCTCTCCACAGTGACTCACCTGTTGATGATATCCTGCTTGTCAGTCCTGGTTACTTAAGCTGTCCAATCCAGATCTTCTCTGCCTTTGCCTTGGTCACATCTCTAGAGATGCTCTCCTGTGTTCCTGTTAAAGACTTGCTTGGCTGACGTTCCTTCTGGCTCCAGATCCTGCTTGCTTTTTACTACCCTGATCTCTGGCTCACTGACGTTTTGTTTGGCTTGTCTGACTATCCGTTCCGGTTCCCGAACTCCGGCTATGTTTTGACTACGTTTACTCTGTTTACCTTTTCTTATTATTGTTAAACAAGTGTGATTTAACTTTACTTCTGTCTCGGTCTGATTCATGGTTTCTGACAGTAGGCGAAGGCCATGAATTCAGAAGATGCAGTTAATCCACTTGTTGGTAATATTTTTTCCAGATTTGATGACCAGGATCACCACATGGATCAGTTTGCCATGGCGTTACAGGCACTCCTGAGTCGCACGGCTCACCTGGAATCTCCCACTGTGGCTGCTCCAGTAGAACCTTTGTTGCAGGCCGACCCTGCTGTTGTGACAGTCTCTGTGCAGGCATCCGCCTCAATTATTACCTCTATAAGAGGTATGTCTGGTTTCACTCCGCTTCCCCAGTAATTTGGGGGCGATCCAGTTCAATGCAGAGGGTTTCTCAACCAAGTTGAGATATACTTTGAGATGCTGCCCTAGGCATTTCCCACGGACAGACGCAAAGTAGGTTTCGTAATATCTTTGCTTTCTAAGAGAGCCTTAGCCTGGGCAAGCCCTCTATGGGAGACACAAACACGTTGTCTTGAGTTACCCAGATATTGTGGCTTCCTTTAAAAGGGTATTTGATGTTCCCGCATGCTTCATTTCTGCTGCCAAAAGCCTCATGTCCATCAAACAGGGTACGAGAACTGTTGCCGATTACGCCATTGACTTCCGTACCCTGGCAGCAGAGGTTGCGTGGAACAATGAGGCCCTCATGAGGCCCTCATGGCTGCTTTTTCTCACGGTCTCTCGGATGACATCAAAAATGAGATAGCAGCCCGAGACATATCCACTGAGCTGGAGAGGTTGATCTCGCTATGATATGATATCCCCCTGATGATGACACATGATCCCTGTGTCGAAGACGCGTAGGGGAGGGGCCAGGAGGGAGAGACTGACATAGACTTCACACCAGCGCTGTCTCAGCACAGCATACCGCACCAAACGTCCACTGATTTTGCATAGAAAGCCGTTATAGTATGGTGCACTGACGCACCAGTGCCATGTGAGTACCCCGGTGTGGGGAGCGTTTTCTTTTAATAAAAGTTTTTTGACTATATTACACTATATAGTTTCCTTTTCATTCTATGTATGGAGCCACATTGTTTCCAGCTGGAGGAGTGGAGCAGACACTGAGACTGAGCCCAGGGGTGGCTCCAAAGCAATTTTGGACTCAGGGTAGAAGCTGAGTCACACGCTCTGAGGTGAGCACATTAGCTTAAGGGGGTCACGAAGGAGCACAGGAGCATGTTTTGCAGCACTCAGGATATCTTCGGCATGATGTTGGATTGTTGTCACAGCTGAACACCACCTGGACGCATTGTTTTATTATCACTGCTGGACATTATTTGTACACACTATTGAGGGTGCCAAAGAGAACACTTTTTTTTTTTCATTTAAGAAAAGTAGATTACTGTGTATTGAGCACTAAGCACACTTTTTATGTTGATTAAGACACTATGTATGGTGTAAAAAGCACTAATAAGCACTAATTTATGGTGTAACAAGCACTTGTTTTTTCACACCTTGTTTATTTATTCAACATTCATATTATTTCTATTTAATATTATCGCACTAGTAAGCACAAAGTTGGTTATTATTAATTTTGTTTTTGGGGTCACCCAAGTGCAGCGCATAACTTGTAAATTTATTGGTTATCCTTGGTTACAGAGGCACAACCCCTCTTTTGATTGGCTCAGTGCTGAGGTTCTCTCCTAGCCGCCACAATGCAGTAAGACATGCTTCCAGAAGGTAGCCAAGGTCCTGTGCACCTCTTCACTCTCCTGCCTGCCGGAGGAGTACCGCGATTTTAGCGATGTCTTTGACAAACGTTAAGCCGATAGTTTGCCTCCACACCGGTTGTATGATTGCACAATTGACCTTCAACCTGATGCCATACCCCCTCATGGCTAAGGTTTACCCTTTGTCGGTCTTGGAGGATAAGGCCACGGAGGAGTTGCAGACGCACTTGCAGACGCACTTTCTCGAGGTTTCATCCGCAAATCCTCGTTTCCTGCTGGTGCTGGTTTCTTCTTTGTGAAGAAGAAGTGTGGTGAACTGAGACCTTGTATTGATTATAGGGGTCTCAATTGTTTAATGATAAGGGAATCTTTATCTGATTCCGTTGATTACGGAGTTATTTGACCGCCTCAAGGGAGCAACAGTTTTCACGAAGCTTGATTTGAGAGGGGGATTAAGGAGGGCGACGAGTGGAAAAATGCATTTAAAACCAGAACAGGCCATTATGAGTACCTTGTAATGCCATTTGGTCTTTGTTTCTTGTTTCTTTGTTTTTTGTTCCTTTGTTGGCACATCCTGATCCTACATTATCTTTTATCCTTGAGGTTGATGCTTCTGAGACTGGAGTTGGCGCACTTCTGTCTCAACATTCTACCTCAGAGAGCGCTATGCATCCTTGTGGCTATTTTTCCAAGAAATTGTCTCCTGCGGAGTGCAATTACGAGATTGGTGACAGAGAGCTGTTAGCGATCATTTTAGCCCTGAAAGAATGGAGACATCTCCTCAAAGGTACCACTGCGTCGGTTCTCATTCTTACTGACCATAAGAATCTCACATTCTTGTCTGAGACTAAACGCCTCTCTCCCAAAAGGGCGCGATGAGCTCTTTTCTTGTCAAGTTTCATTTACATTGTCTCCCTCTTACCAGGTACTAAGAATGTAAGGGCTGACGCTTTGGCACAACAATTTTCCTCCACTTCCAAGATGGAGTTGGTTCCGGTTCCTGTGATTCCTCTTGATTGTATTCTAGCTAGGGTTCGGACCAGTCTCACTTCTCCTTCGGATGACAAAATTCTTGCCGCTCAGGTCCATGCTCCTCCTCCGGTATGAAAATTAGAAGGGAAAAGTCTGAAGACATGCTGTCTGTGGATTTTCGGATTGTTAGTATGGTGCATTCGATAGATAATTTGACTTTTACATCAGACAAAAGCTGGATCTGCAGGCTATAACATTTCCGTCTGATGTGAACTCAACGTTTGATTTTTGGATGGTCAGTACAGAAATCTGTCACACAAAAGTCGAAAGTACAAACGCGCATGCTGGGAATCAAGGAACGACTGGGAAGGGTTCGGTCTTGTAAACTACTGTTCATATACTAGAATTAACATTCATGACACGACAATTGATGAAATGTCAAAATGTTCATCTTCTTTAATGGGATAATAATGAAGCTGCTTTGCATGCAGTTATGCCAAACATATTTTAAAAGGCATTTGTTTTGTACGATCTGAAAATTGCGAATCAACGCTCACCAAACTTCTAACATGAAATTAGCAGAAGGGGCCCAAAGGGTGGCACTTGAGAAATGAACTTCCTCTTTATACTCTCATAGTACGTCACTACGTTTGTGTTTGTCAAACGACAATTTGTGGATAGTTAGTATGCTAGACAAAATCCTGCACATGCCCTTTTGACAAAAATCAGATGCTCAGTCGTCCAACAATCAGACCGTGTGTACGAGGCTTAAGGCTAGGTTCACTCCTATGCGTATTGCAATTGATGTGTTTTACCGTATGACAGTTCTGTTCATGGAGCATGACTTTGTTGCGACTTTACACTCTCTGGCACTCAAGTCGCATCAAAGTTGCATAAAAGTGGTGCAGAAACCTATGTGTCCAAAGTCGCATGTTAGGGTTAGGTTTAATGGATAAGGTTAAGGTTAAGGACTAGGGTTAAGGGCTAGGGTTAAATGTTAGGGTTAGAGTTAGGGTTAGAGGTGGAATTAATCAGAGCTATGGTTAGGGTTAGAGTTAGGGTTAGAGTTAGGGTTAGCGGTAATCATTAGGGTTGCAGTAATTGTTGAGGTTAACGGTAATTGTTAGGGTTAGCTTTCTAACCCTAACAATTACTGCTAACACTAACTTTAACCCTAACTCTTACTCTAACCCTAACTTTAACCCTAACCCTTACTCTAACCCTAACCTTAACTCTAACCCTTACTCTAACCCTAACTTTAACCCTTACTCTAACCTTAACCCTAACTTTAACCCTAACCCTAACTCTAATGCCCCGTACACACGGTCGGATTTTCCGATGGAAAATGTCCGATCGGAGCGTGTTGTCGGAAATTCCGACCGTGTGTGGTCTCCATCGGACATTTTCCATCGGATTTTCCGACACACAAAGTTGGAGAGCAGGAGATAAAATTTTCCGACAACAAAATCCGTTGTCAAAAATTCCAATCGTGTGTACACAAATCCGACGGACAAAGTGCCACGCATGCTCAGAATAAATAAAGAGATGAAAGCTATTGGCCACTGCCCCGTTTATAGTCCCGACGTACGTGTTTTACGTTACCGCGTTTAGAACGATCAGATTTTCCGACAACTTTGTACGACGTGTGTAGACAAAACAAGTTTGAGCCAACATCCGTCGGAAAAAATCCTAGGATTTTGTTGTCGGAATGTCCGAACAAAGTCCGACCGTGTGTACGCCCTATAACTCTAACCCTTATCCCTAACCCTAACATGCAACTTTGGACACATAAAGGTTCATGCACTACTTTGATGCGACTTAAGTGCCAGAGAGTGTGAAATTACATCAAAGTTACACCCCGCAAAACGCATCAAACGCATAAAGAATGCAACATTTGCACTTTTCGCGCAAGTCCATTGAAGTCTATTACATGCAAAAAGCAATCTGCTGAGAAAAAAAAGTCCCTGACTCTTTCCAAAAAAACACACTGTCTCAAAACGCACAGATGTGAACTAGATTAATAGAAAACTATGTTAAATGGACTATAGTGCGTTTCTGCAAAATGCACTAGAAAAACGCATAGGTATGAACCAAAGGTAAATGAATGACTTCATGCTGCAGTTGCAGGAGAATAGCCAAATCTGGCCATTTAATTTTTAACATGTAGAGAATCTCATTCATATTCCTAATTTCTAAAAGTAAAGAAAATATGTACAAAACAAACGCATATTCTGTATGAATATGAGAAAAGAGCCATTACTGTTCTGACAGAGAATTGCTAATAGAACCATGAAAAATGCAATCTGATCATCAACTGAAGGGTTGGCAGTACATGAGGTGCCTGCAGCCATGGGGCTCCTTGATTGGACTGGATTGAGCCTGAATTGCTACTTTACGTAACCATTATTTTCTGCTACCAAAAACCATCTAAGTTAAGGACATGGTTTATTATTATTTTTTATTGTATATATTATTATTTACTAGCAGCATGTCAGAAGGCTTAAATAGAAATGAAAATATAAATACCATTTTCTTAAAGGCCCCCATGCCCTCCCCAACACCTACGGTGGTTTAAAAAAAAGCAGATCTCAGATCAGAGCTTTCATTCTACTAACTGGCAGATCTGCAGAGCATGTGCATCACTTCTCCTTCATGCAGCTGAGTGTCATGCAGCTTTTGGGCTAATGTTCAGGCAACCTGAAGAAGTTTAGGCAGCTGGTTAGCACAGGTACAAGTGAGGCAGACTCAAAGGAACGCTTTGGGTCTAGAAACCGATTCCATGGAAGCTTTCATTTGAGGTTTGCTCTTTTTAATTAACTCTTGGTGTTGGGGAAGGCGTTATGGACCTTTAGGGCCAGTTCACACCACAATTTTTGGACTCCGGATGTGTTTCTGCATTTGGTTTTTGTTTTTGAAAATTATTTTTATTATAGGTTTCAAGGGTTTTAGTACAATACAGAGCCTATTGGGCATACCCAGGCTCGTGGAACAAACCAACACATAGAACAAAAACAAAAAGAAACACTAAAACAAAGCAAAACCAAACTAAAAGTACACTCAGTCCACGAGAGCGGAATGTATCACAATAGTTATAGGCTGGAATTCAGAGCTAAGGTACATGGGAAGACGATGAAAAAATCATCTTCCTAAAGTGTGGTCACCTAGTCAAGGTATAGTACACAAAGAGCATTAACATGAAGTACAATTTCTCTAGAGCAACTACCTTACTCTGGTACTCCATGTGGTTTTTTGATGCATTCCGGTAGGTTTTTGATGCATTCTGGTGTGTTTTTTACTCCTTCTTTTCCCTTCATCTCAATTAAGAACATGTGCATTCCAGTGCATTTTTTAGTACTTTTGCTACGTTCTAGATGCGTTCTATACAGAATGCAGCAAGTTCTACTTTTGTTGCCTGCATTAGAACGCACTGCCCTGTTGTGAACTTGGGCCATTGGAATACATGGAAAACACTATGCATACGTTTTTGATGCAGATTCAGCCTAGGTTCACACTGATGCATTGTGGGGAACCGCATTTGATGCGGACAGGAATCAAACCGCATCCCTGTTCAAATCACATGCGATTCTTTGCAGTGCAATTTGAGCCCATTCATTTTGTATGGCTCAAATCACACTGCACCCGCACAAAAAAGGCGCATGCACCTTATTTTCCCCACGCTAGATCCGGATCGCATGGGTGTGAACACGATTCAGCCAAACTGTTTTTTGGGGTGTCGTTATCTTAACGTTGACACCCACAGCGGTTCGTATGAACGGAGTGCGATTGTGATGCGTTGAGGGAGATGCACAGGAATCGCTGCAAATCATGCACTGCATCAGTCGCTAAAAACACACTGGACTGCATCAAGTGTGAACCAGCACGTAACACTACATTTACTAATTTATAATTTCAGTTCTGTTTTAAACCAAAAGTGCACAAATCACATATCAGTGGTTTTGGATTGCATTTTAACTCCTTTATCACATGCATTAACTGGGAATTTCATAGATATATGGGTACATGGATATCAGAATGTTGGAAAAATATGTATATTGTAAAATGGATGAATTTTGAAGCCCATGTCACTTATTTCATAGTAATTTGTAGCTTGGAGTTCTTTTGTTACTCTCCCTATTATTTGGAGACCTATTCTTTTCTTTAACCTCAGAATATTTAACGTTTTGTGAGAGGCACAGTAATGAATGAAAACAATATGTTAGAATTCAGCTTCTGTTCTATAAAACAGTTTCATCTGCTGCCTAAATCATTATTTTCAACAAACTGCTCCCAAAAGCCTTCTAGCTTCAAGTTCAATCAATGGGTGAAATAAATAGATTTCTGGTTATAATAGAACTGTTTCCTATTTCTCTGATGTAAGGATGTTCTAATCTGTATCTCTAATAAGGGTTTATATATATTTACTAGAATTTAGATTACTTTGCAAATAGCTCTTATTAACATCAAACTTATTACAGCTTCCGAGCCCAGGGACTAATTATGTAATTCATTTACATTTTTATACTTAATACTCAACTAAAATGTTACTACTTTGCCAGATTGTACTCAGAACAAAACCACTCAGCCTAGAAAGGATAGAAGAGCCTGTATGATTTATGAGTAGTGATATGTGACATGCTATGGAACCCAAAACCAAAAATATATTATTTAAACACAAAATATGTAGCGCTAATGATAAAATAATAAAATTATGCCAGAAATATATCAAATGAGTCCATAGAAGTGATAAAAATATATAAAAAAAAGTCCAAAAATATTTGTGCAGAGGTGCTGAAAATAAAAATGCGTGATCCAATTCCACCACATGATCCACCACCAATGTAAGATGGACTCTTACCAGAGTTGCAGGACTCTATTAGTCAGATGCACCTAGTATAATATATCCATATACGTCAAGATTCAAAAGTCCTCCAGGGGCATGACATTAAAAAATGAATATTCCGGATGTATCTCAGTAGATGTAGAAAGATGGATATTCCTCATAAATATGAAATAAAGGAAACATCCACATAGTGTAAAACCGTAAACAGACTTTAATGATGTAAAGGGATTAAGAATACTCACATCACATTTAAAACAATGAGCGTAAAACCAATCCAAAGTAACCAAAGCATGCATGGAGATGCATCAGTTCGTGTACACAGCAAAACAAGCGTGGCAACGGCACATATGTAGGCTCTGCTGAGCAGCCATTTTTGATCACCGATTGGATAATTACTGATGGAATTTAAGTCCACTCCTGCTGGATAGATATAAATATAGCATGGGTATCAGCGGTGTGTACATGGCTCTGATGACATCAGTTGTGACGAAACATGTGGGGTGGAGCCTACGTACATGCCGTTGCCACTCTTGTTTTGCTGTATACACAAACTGATATATCTCCATGCATGGTTTGGTTGCCTTGGATTGGTTTTACGCTCATTGGTTTAAATGTGATGTGAGCATTCTTAATCCCTTTACATCATTAAAATCTATTTACGGTTTTACACTATGTGGATTTTTCCGTTATTTTATATGTATGAGGAAAATCCATCTTTCTACATCTACTCAGATACATCCGGATTTTTAGTTATAGAATTTCATGCTCCTGGAGGACATGTGAATCTTGACGTACATGGATATATTTTACTAGGTGCATCTGACTCCACAATAGAGTCCTGCAACTCTGGTAAGAGTCCATCTTACATTGGTGGTGGATCACGTGGTGGAATTGGATCATCCATTTTTGTTTTCAGCACGTTTGCACAAATATTTTTAGGCTTTTTTTATACATTTTTGGCACTATTAGCTTATCACGTCTATGGACTGATTTGATATATTTCTGGCATAATTGTATTATTTTATCATTATTAGCGCTGCATATTATGTCTTTGAATAGTATTGCACAGTATACCCGACTGTTTTTGATAGGGGCTTTTCTCGCTTTTTTCCCTTTTTTTTTTTTGTGTTTTCTCTCCCACTCTTATAAAAATATAATATATTGCAGCTTACCAAATATTAGATGTGATGGCTGCATCAGATTTGTTTTCTGTGGCTTTTTCCCCTTTGTTTTCACCTGGTAATCTGGCCAGTAACACACTTTTGTTTGTACATTGTTTAAATAAAAATTATTGAACAAAAAAAAAAAAGTCTGTATACTGCCTGTCCAGGCAGAGTACACATTTTCCACTTAAAAGGAAGAAGGCAGACACAGGACCTGACAGGAAGTATTTTAATGATGAGGCTTTTGCAATTGATTTACAACTATTCCAATAAACTGCCCAGGGCTGCAAGCGGGGCTGCTGATAGGGCAGTACAACCAGCCCTGCTGTACCAGGCCCGGTCAGCAGAGGGGGCCAGGGCAGCTTTGTAGTTAATTTCTAGCTAAAAAAACCTAAATTCGATAAATAACTTTATTAACCTGCACCTACTTGATTAGCAAGGTATATAGTACCTTCCTGGGCCCCATCAGGTTAACAGAGGGGCCCAGGAGGTGAGAGCAGAAGAAGACTTTTTCTCCATTTACGGGCGCCGACAATCCCTGCTCTGCACCAGTGTAGTGTACCTTGTAAAAAACTAAAGTTCAGACCACTCACTGTATGCTTTCCCCGGCAGATGGATTGAATTGTAATGCGGCTCCCTTCCCTCAGTAAGTGCTGTGCTGCTGCAACCTGTGAGCCTGAGAGAGAGAGAGAGACTAATCACTGAAGAGGCTGAGACAGTGCAGAAAGAGTAATCCCGATGCTGGTCCACAGGCAAGCAGTCCCCCTGCACACACACTGACACATCACACAGACTGAGGCTAAGGTGCAGTCCCCAGACTCCCCATTGTGTGCTCGTGCTCTGATTTTCATAATAATGATGACCATAACAGGTGCCGTATGGCTCTGTCAGTGTAACATGCTGTTGGGTGCTGACTTTCCTAATATATGGCTGTACTGTGTGTTACAGACTATAACACAGTACAGCCATAACAAAGTCAGCACCACACAGCCATGTAACACTGACAGAGCCATAGAGCACCTGCTGTGCTCTGATCATTATAATGATGATGACCATGAGCACACCATGAGATGCTACTTTACATGTGTGGTGGGGGGGAAGGGACAGTAAAAACACACAGCCAAGCTGCATTTTTACCGCCCCAAAACCAATTCCCTTTGGGAATTTTTCAACCAAGCTTTGCAAACAGGTCCGCCTGTCAGTTTTTCATGCAGACCTGATTAAAAGCTCCATGTAGGTCTGCAGGAGTCCAGATATGAATTGACTTGTGTGCATTTAGATCTGCCTACATCCGTGTTCATTCAAGTCAAAAATTTAAAAAATGGAAAAGAACATCCTTTTCTATTTTTACAGACCTAAATGTGACAGATCAGAGGTAACCTGATTTAAATGGACACAAGTTTGTGGTGTATATGGACACAAACTAAATGGGCACAGTTGTCAAAACACTGGCATCTCTCCCATTCAGATCCAGTTATGATAGGTGGGGCGCTGTAAAGCTTCCTGGTGGTAAAACCTAGGTGGGTTCAGACTACGGTCCGAACACGCCTGAGCTCATCTCAGCTAATTAGCTGTTGTCAAAGTTCGAAATTAAGATATCTCTGCTGCTTTATAATAGTGTAAAAAGTTTAGAATAATAATGGTTATTAAAGGTTCACCTTTTGGAACATGTTACATGTTTCAGTTCCTGCCACCATTCCATAGCTCCCAACTGTCCCTGATTTGGAGGGACTGCCCCTGATTTGGAGCAATGTCCCATTATCCCTCTTTCCTACTCATTTGTCCCCCATTTTGGTCTGATCCTCATAGTTGTATATAAAATGCACTTTTTGTCTTTTAAAAAGTGTTCCCAGTGCTAAACCTTTCATCCAATTTCTAAATTTCTGCTTTTGTAAAATTTTAAAGCTAATATAAAGGAATAGTAGTGGTAAAAAAAAGTTCTTGTGGATTGAATTAATTTTTTTTTGTTTAATTCTCCTTTAAGGAGGTGTGGCAGGGGGAGTGTACTGTGCCTATATACGTTTCTAGTAGGTGTCCCTCATCCCCATCTCAAACTGTTGGGAGGTATGCCATTCCCCCAGGTTTTGTGACAGCGTGGGGTCATGGGCGCAGCCAGGGGTGGGGTTGTGGGTGGGGCCAAGGGGGGCCCTGTTACGTAGGTTGTATGGGGCCCCCATGATTTCTAACAGCTGCCCTGGCTGCAAGTATCGAACATATACAAAAAAGCTGTAGCAGAGCTTTTCATAATGTTTTTTTTTAAGTTCTTGCACTAACCAAAAATAAAGAGATTACTTACCGAAGTACTAAACTATCATGAATCAGCAATGATATTTATTCCTGCCATCTTCTCCACTACTGTTGGGCCAATCTATCTTGCAGTGAGCAAAGAGGAGATGGTATCACATTGTATTGCATTGCAATGTATTGCATAGGACATGTGAGTATATTATTCCTGAAAAAAAAACTGAGCATATTTTCTTTGTCTTTCTCTTTGATGTCTGTTCTTTGATGGCCTGTCCATTTCCATAATTTGAATCTGCATTGTTTTCCATTTTTATAATAGGAAATAGTATCACATGCAGTCTGCTCTTCCACATCGTCCAGCTATGAAACAACTGCGAACACCTTTTACAGTATACAGGAACACGATGCCACTTTGACAAGCATTACAACAAGAACATATTTTGTTTATGTCAAGATGCGTTTCAACATGCCCTCGCGGTGAAAAGATTCCTTTCCTCCGATACATGGCAAGAAAAGATGTTTTAGTCAGATTCTTTTATACTGCACAATGCAGGGACCGTCAAAAAGAATCTGAGACTGGACTTACCTCAGGCTACTTAATAAATCAAAGGTGCACAAAGTATCAAGCAGACAGGAGATAAGAACAATCATACTCAGCCCTTTGACCACTGCTTTCCTTTCAACCCTCTGTGTTCACAAATATACAGCTTAGGGGAAGGAATTTGGTAATGCAGTTCCATGTTCTAAATATAAAGAGAAAAAGAAACATGCCAGGTGCACCGTCTGAGGCTAAAAACACTGTCAAAGGAAATAAATGGGATCTAGGATACTAGGATAAAAGGAGCTGACTGAAAAGAAACCTGAAATATTGCATAGTAAAAACTGAGTTGCAGTTATCCCTGACCTATCACATTGGAGTTTTAGCCTATGCAAATATTTACTATGAAATTTGTTCTAAATCTGTCACTTGCTTCTCAGGCCATCTAGGGACTTATTAAACAACCGGTGAACCTGTAAGGACGTAACCTGGAGACTCATAGCAAAGTTATTATACTGCACTCAAGCCTTTCAAATTACGTCCTTTAAACTGAAGTATTGGAGAAAAGAACGTGCAGTATAGGCAGGAAGATAAGGTAAGCACTGGTTTGTTTTTATCAGTAATATTTTAGAAAAATTGGAAGAGTAATTAAAAGTTCAGTTTCTCCTGCTAATTAATCTTAAGCAATTTTGACTAAGCTCTACCCCCTTATCATTTTGTTCTGCTCATTTTATATATTGCCCCTATAGTAACATTAGGTTGTAGGAGAGGTTGGAGTCAAGATGTTCTGGGGTTCTATGACCCCTTTCACACTGCAGCGTTTTTCAGGCTCTTTAGCATTAAAAAAAGCGCCTGTAAAGCGACTGAAAGAAACCTCATCTGGAATTCCAATGTGAAAGCCTGAGCCCTTTCACACTGCCAGTGCCTGAAAAATGCTGGTAAAGTGCCGCTTAAGGCCCCTTTCACACTGGGGCGTTACCGTTGTTTTAGCGGCGGTATTCGGCCGCTAGCGGGGCAGTTTTAACCCCCGCTAGTGGCCAAAAAAGGGTTAAGACCGCCCCCAAAGCGACGCTATAGTGGTATATATGCGCTGCCCCATTGATTTCAAGAGCGGTGAATACACCGCTCCTTCACCGCTCCAAAGATGCTGTTTGCAGGAGATGCAGGAGACACAGCAGCGGTAGTTTCAGTTCGGTTTGCAGGCGCTATTTTTAGCGCAATAGCGCCTGCAAACCACCCCAGTGTGAAAGGGGCCTAAGACCCCTTTCACACTGGGGCATTTTTCAGGCGTTTTTTTCGGGCACTGGCAGTGTGAAAGGGCTCGGCCCATCGGCGCACCCAGCTCGGTGGCAAAAACACGAAAGCGCTGCAAAGAAGCTGCTTGCAGGACTTTTTTTGACGCCCTGCCAGCGCAGCGCCCCAGTGTGAAAGCACTCGGGCTTTCACATTGGGATTGCAGATGAGGCTTCTTTCAGGTGCTTTACAGGAGCTTTTTTAATGCTAAAGCGCCTAAAAAATGTCCCAGTGTGAAAGGGGTCTCAGTGTGAAAGCCCTCGGGCTTTCACATTGGTATTGCAGATGAGGCTTCTTTTTTTTTTAAAGCTAAAGCGCCTGAAAAACACCTGAAAAACGCCCCAGTGTGAAAGGGGTCTAAATGATAGCTGACCCTGTCACTACAAATGTCTTTGCCGCACTGAATTTTTGTAGCTAATTTTTGCATGTTTCTACGTCCATTTTGGATGCATTTTTTTAGGCAAAGGAGACTGGATTTTGCACACAAAATGCTGCTTTGTTTTGAATGCGCTTTCCATACATTCCCATTGAAGTCTACGGGGCCAAAAACACACTATGCTGCACCAAAAGAAGTACCTGCATCTTTTAAAAAAACACACTACACCATATTTTATTGATGGGAACAGGCAAGAGAATAATGTGATTTCCATTGTCGTTCAAAGTCGTCCAGCATAACAGCCAACAACAACACAACAGCCAACGCGGAAGAATACGCACTAGTGTGTACGGGACTGAACCAAATTTTGCAGCTAAAACAACCTGTCTGTTAGCATTCCCCATTGCTAGATAGCAGTAAAAAGTGAAATTTACATACCTTATTCTCTGGCTTCCCGTAGAGTTGCCAAGGAAATAGTGATGTCACATAGCCTGCAATAAATGAAGAGGTTGGAAGCTGCAGAGAGAGTAAAAACAGCCCTTTGATTTGCCATGCATCGATAGGTCACATGTTCACTTCATAAAGATAGATAGATAGATAGATAGATAGATAGATAGATAGATAGATAGATAGATAGATAGATAGATAGATAGATAGATAGATAGATAGATAGATAGATAGATAGATAGATAGATAGATAGATAGATAGATAGAGAGAGATGAGAAATACAGGCAGATACTTATCCATCATGCCATACCATCAGGGAGGCATGTGATTGACCCCAACTTTATTCTGCAGCAGGACAAGAACTATCTTCAGTGTAAAGAAGAACAAGGCATCCTGGAAGGGATGGTTTTGTCCCCCAGAGAGCCCTGTTCGCAACATCATCAAGTCTGCCTGGGCTTACACGAAGAGACAGAAGGATTTGAGACAGTCTACATGCACAGAAGATCTGTGGTTAGTTCTCAAAGACGTTTGGAACAACCTACCTGCCAAGTTCCTTCACAGACTGTGTGCAAGTGTACCTAGAAGAATTGATGCTGGTTTGAAGCCAAAGGGTAGTCACACCAAATATTGATTTGATATAGATTTTATTTCTGTTCACTGTAATTGTAATTGATAAAAATTAACAATTAAAACATTTATTTTAATATTATGAAAGCATTCTAACTTCGCAGCATTTCATTACACCTGCCTAAAACTTTTGCACAGTACTGTATATGTACAGTATATACACTGCTCAAAAAAATTTAAGGAAAACCCCCTTTTTAATCAGAGTATAGCATCAAGTCAATTAAACTCCCTGGATAATAATCTGGTCAGTTAAGTAGCTTAACGGGTTGTTAATCAGTTTCAGCTGCTTTGCTGTTAATAAAATTAACAACAGGTGCACTAGATGGGCAACAATGAGACGACCTCCAAAACAGGAATGGTTTTACAGGTGGCGGCCATTGACATTTTTTTTTCCCTACTCATCTTTTCACTAATTTTGCATTTGGCTATGGTCAGTATCACTACTATTAGCATGAGGCAATACTCGGACTCTATAGAGGTTGCACAAGAAGTCCAACTCCTCCAGGATGGACTTGCCATTGCCAGAAGGTTTGCTGTGTCTCCCAGCACAGTCTCAAGAACATGGAGGAGATTCCAGGAGACAGGCAGTTACTCTAGGAAAGCTGGATAGGGCTAAAGAAGGTCCTTAACAGCAGTGTCATGGACGTACTGCGCATGGCTCTGCAACTGGCTGCAGGCGCATGGGTCCATCGGGATCTGTTCCAGTTCATAGGCATTCAGCAGTGAAAAGACGTGCGCATGCGCGTGCACGCATCGCAGACACGCGCACAGTAACACAGCTTTGGCGCCCAGTGATCCTTAAAAGGAGTCTCTTCAGAATGCATCCTTGCTGTCTGATCTGCAGCTCATCCTGTACCCGATTCTGAACCTGCATCTGCTCCAGTGTTACCCGGCTTCTCCTGACCTCGCTGCTGTCTCCAGTCCTGACCCCTTGGCTTGCTTTTGACCTGCTCTGTGTTCCTGTTTGTTTGATCTCCTGTTGCTGATCCTGCCTGGACTTTGACCGTTCTCTGCCTGCTGCTTCTGTCTAATTAATCCGCTGCTGTGACCTGGCTTGTCTGACCCTGCTCCTGCCTGCAGCCCTGCATCTGTGTGCATCTGCCTACAAGTCCTGCATCTGTGTGCATCTGCCTACAAGCCCTGCATCTGTGTGCATCTGCCTACAAGTCCTGCATCTGTGTGCATCTGCCTACAAGCCCTGCATCTGTGTGCATCTGCCTACAAGCCCTGCATCTGTGTGCATCTGCCTACAAGTCCTGCATCTGTGTGCATCTGCCTACAAGTCCTGCATCTGTGTGCATCTGCCTACAAGTCCTGCATCTGTGTGCATCTGCCTACAAGCCCTGCATCTGTGTGCATCTGCCTACAAGTCCTGCATCTGTGTGCATCTGCCTACAAGCCCTGCATCTGTGTGCATCTGCCTACAAGTCCTGCATCTGTGTGCATCTGCCTACAAGTCCTGCATCTGTGTGCATCTGCCTACAAGTCCTGCATCTGTGTGCATCTGCCTACAAGCCCTGCATCTGTGTGCATCTGCCTACAAGTCCTGCATCTGTGTGCATCTGCCTACAAGTCCTGCATCCGTGTGCATCTGCCTACAAATCCTGCATCTGTGTGTATCTGCCTACAAGTCCTGCATCCATGTGCACCTGCCTGCTACTTCTCAGCGTTCCTGCATCCGCAGCAATCAAGCCTGTTCCTGTCTCCACCAAGCGGACTCCACCTTCAGTCAAGCGAAACCTGCAGGCTCTCCTACCCCGCTGTGCTCCGAGGGTCACTGTTTCCACTCCAGTTATCCCGGAACCAGAGCCGTACGAGAGGTCTCCCTCTGCACGTCAGGCTCACCTTCAAGGTACGTGACAAGCAGGACCAATATCTGCTACTTTGTGCAAGGAGGAATAGGATAAGCACCGCCAGAGCCCTACAAAATGACCTCCAGCAGGCCACTGGTGTGAATGTCTCTGACCAAACAATCAGAAACAGACTTCATGAGGGTGGCCTAAGGGCCTAACGTCCTCTAGTGGGCCCTGTATTCACTGCCCGGTACCGTGGAGCTCATTTGGCATTTGCCATTGAACATCAGAATTGGCAGGTCTGCGACTGGCGCCCTGAGCTTTTCACAGGTGAGTGAAGGTTCACCCTGAGCACATGTGACAGACATGAAAGGGTCTGGAGAAGCTGTGGAGAACATTATGCTGCCTGTAACATCGTTCAGCATGACTGGTTTGGTGGTGGATCAGTGATGGTCTGGGGAGTCATATCCATGGAGGGACGCACAGACCTCTACAGGCTAGACAATGGCACCCTGACTGCCATTAGGTTTTGGGATGAAATCCTTGGACACATTGTCAGACCCTACACTGGTGCAGTGGGTCCTGGGTTCCTCCTGGTGCACGACAATGCCCAGCCTCATGTGGCAAGGGTATGCAGCCAGTTCCTGGAGGATGAAAGAATTGATACCATTGAATGGCCCCCCACGCTCACCTTACCTAAATCCAATAGGTATCCTAAACACCTAAAATCCTAAACACCACTGGGACATTATGTCTATCTGACGTTGCCAGGTTGCACCTCAATCTGTTCAGGAGCTCAGTGATGCCCGGTCCAGATCTGGGAGGAAATAGTCCAAGACACCATTCATCTTATTAGGAGCATGCCCAGAAGTTGTCAGGCATGCATACAAGCATGTGAGGGCCATACAAACTACTGAGTACCATTTTGAGTTGCTGCAATGAAATTTCAGCAAAATGGACTAGCTTGCTGCATCATTTTATAACTTTGAGTTTTGGAGTGTCTTTGAAACCAGCTCTCTGTAGGTTGATCATTTTAATTTCCATCAAACGATGTGGCATCCTTTCTTTTCTAACACATTACCCAGTCCATATCAGTAAAGATATCCAACATGATATTTTTCCCCATTGAGATCTGATGTGTTTTCAAAGTGTTCCTTTAATTTTATATATGTATGCATTACATATCATATCATTACATATCATAGAATTTGGCGAGACTGTAATGTTTCCCCAATGTTTCATAGGCCTTATGGCATGTTATGGCTGTGGTAAAGAGATTAATCAAATAAAGTATGCATGGCCAGTCTTGCTGCCTTTGCAGACTAATGCCGTGTACACACGATCGGACATTCCGACAACAAAATCCGTGGATTTTTTCAGACGGATGTTGGCTCAAACTTGTCTTGCATACACACGGTCACACAAATCTTGTCGGAAATTCCGAACGTCAAGAACTCGGTGAAGTACAACGCGTACGACAAGCCAAGAAAAATGAAGTTCAATAGCCAGTGCGGCTCTTCTGCTTGATTCCGAGCATGCGTGGAACTTTGTACGTCGGAATTGTGTACACACGATTGTAATTTACTACAACAGATTTTGTTGTCGGAAAATTTGAGATCCAGATCTCAAATTTTGTGTGACGGAAATTCCGTTGGAAAATGTCCGATAGAGCCTACACACAGTCGGAATTTCTGACAAGCTCCCATCGAACAATTTCCATCGGAAAAACCGACCGTGTGTACGGGGCATTAGTGTGACATTCCAGCTTCTGCAAGCAGTTGTCCAACCATCTTTTTTTTTTTAATAATCAAAATTTTATTATATCATTTATATATACACCATTTATACAACATTCTATACCCCTATGTTCAATCCATAAAAAAAAAAACATACTATTCATTACATCCTTCCTCTCCTACCACAGTTTCCCCCTTTCCCAGCAGTCGACATTTGCATACACGAAGAGAGAAAAGGAGGGAGAGAGGAGAAAAAAAAACAAAAAAAAAACCTCTGTTGTACAATCGTGCTGATAATTATAAAGTGTTTTAAAAATACATTTATAAATAAGTTCCCCCCTTATTCTGATTCGTGTCATTAATCACTTCAATTAATTATGAAATAAATCCCCCTTTATTCTAATTCGTGTCAATAATCACTAAAATTCATAATAGTGTAGTTTGTGCTGAAAAAAAAAAAAAAACCCAAAGTACAATCGTGCTTAAAAAGGGGAATAATATCCCTATAGTTCATAATTAATATAAATCGTGTGTCTGTGTTTCCTTCCTTTCCCTCCTCTCTTCCCTTCCCCCTTTATAGAATAATGAGTGAAGGGGGAATCCCCCTCCCTTCTAATCTCCTAATGTGCATAAATGTATTTATGTGTGTAATTCCCTTTTCCTTCTCTTTTTTTCCCCCCTCTCTCCCCTCGTAAAAAAAAAAAAAAAATCCAAACCCCTCTTTCCAGTGTTTGTCAAGACTGGGGCGGGAGGGAAGTAATAAAAAAATCCAAAAACCACATATACATATAACCTTACGTTATCTTACCTCCTCCCTCTTTGATTAGCATTAGAGAAGTTATTTCACTATTTACGTCTACCCTTCAGGGCCATTCTTCTTATATCTCTATTCTAAATGACAATACCATTTCTACCACCCTTACCCATCTGTATTTCCCTCTTCTATTATCTCCTTGGCGCATTGTTCCCAGTTTGCCCATGTCGTTTTAAATTTCTTTCTTTGGTTTTTAACCACATGAACCCATCTCTCTGCTTCCTTTATTATATTAACCTAATTTCTCCACTCTATAACTGACGGGATCCGGTCCTGTCTCCAGTACTTCGGAATTAATTGTTTTGCTGCGTTTAATAAATGTGGGGTTACACTTTCTCTATACTCTTTGACAGAACCAGACGTTCCATGAAATAAATATTGTATAGGCCCAAACTCCATGTGGTCAGTCGTCGTTCTCTTAATCCAGGGGGCCACTAATTCCCAAAATCGCTTAATTTTTGGGCATGACCACCATAGATGAAGAAAAGTTCCCCTCTGTCCACAGCCCCTCCAGCATTTGTCATTAGCTTCTGAAGAGATTTGTGCTATCTTAACTGGTGTCCTATACCATCTCGCTAGGAATTTATATGCCATTTCTTGCACCTTTGTACTATTGGAAGTTGTAAATGTTAACGATATCATTTTATTTATTTGCTTATCTGTCCACACTAGGCCTAGCTCCCTCTCCCTTCCCTCTCTCTTCTTTTATAAAGTATAGGGGTTTTTTTTCTTGCTCTCCTAGGATCATTCTGTACATCCGGGATAATGTATGCCCAGCTTCTGATGTCTGTGCACACTGCCTCTCAAATGCGGTAAGCGTATTTATGGGTCTTAACGGTTTTATTTTCTTAAGGAAACTCGTCATTTGACAATGTTTCCATTCTGCCATTCTTGTCTCCCCAAATTTCAATGTCATCTCCATCAGTGATAGTAAGACTCCACTTAGGGCAAACTTACCGCATCTAATATTCCAGTCTTGTCCCCAAACCCCCAGACTTCCTGTCTTCTCCCCCGGGGGGAACCATGGAAATCCCTCCAGAGGAGCCAGAGGGGAGGTTTGTGGAGCATACCTGCCCTCTTTATTAATTCTATCCCATACTTCTAATGTATTCAGGGTCATTGGTGATGTCCATTGTGACAGCCCTCTCAATGACCCTTGGATCCATGGTGCTCCTGCCAGGTTTCTCCCCGCCATCAACATATCTGCCTGTACCCATGGTTTTCTATTTAGGTCATGGCACCAGTCCATTATTCTAACTAGCGCCATGGCCCTATAATAGAATGTTATATCCGGGAGTCCTAGGCCACCCTCCGCTCTACTCCTTCTTAAAATATCGTAAGCCAATCTGGGCCTTTTATCGTTCCACACAAAGGCCATGAATAGCCGACGTATTTGTTTAAGGAGACTCGCTGGCAACCTGATTGGCACTGTACGCAGCACAAAAACTATTCTGGGCAGTATGCTCATTTTTATGGCACTGATTTTCCCAAACCAGGTCAAGTATTTCCCCTTCCACTTCTTTAATTCTTCTGTTATTTCTTTCACTAATGAGCCATAATTATACTCCACCAGTAGTTCATAGTCTGCGCTTATCTGTACCCCCAGATATGTCAGCGACTCCTTGTTCCATATAAATGGGTATATCTCCTTCAATGATCTCTCTATCTCCACTGGGACATGACTAGGAAGGATGACTGATTTCTCTAAATTAATCTTAAAGCCAGACACCCTTCCAAATTTCTGTACTTCCACCATCAGTGCGGCTAAAGATGTCTGGGGAGCGGAGAGAAAAAATAATAAATCATCCGCATACGCTTCTACTTTGTGTTCCATATGGCCTATATGCGTCCCTGCTATCTCCTTATTCTTTCTAATTCTACGCATGAATGGTTCCATTACTATTGCGAATATCAAGGGGGACAGCGGACACCCCTGCCTGGTACCGTTTTGTATGTTAAAACATTCAGATACTGTCCCATTTACCCTAATTCTTGCTCTTGGTTTCGCGTGTAATGACATAATCCAACCCAACATCCTCTCCCCCAATCCTATCCTCCCCAGTACCTCTCTCATAGAGCCCCAGTTCACTCTGTCGAAGGCCTTTTTGGCATCCATCGACAGTGATTCCTGGGGCTTCACCTGGGCCGTATCGCATCCAATGCAATATATGGAGTGCGCGGGTAGTGTTGTCTCTTGCTTCTCGTCCCTTTACAAACCCTGCTTGATCTGGGTGGACTAAATCTCCTACATCTTCCTGCAGTCTCATGGCCAGAATTTTTGCCAGTATCTTGGTGTCTGAGGTCAGCAGAGAGATCGGCCTGTAATTAGCACATACCTGGGGGTCTTTTCCCTCTTTTAGCAAAACCGTTATGTAAGCCAGTGATGCTTCTGAGGAAAGTGGACTTCCAGCACCTATGGAGTTGAAATAATCACAAAGTGGCTTTACCAAAATTGGGAGAAATTTCTTGTAATATATATTTGTCACCCCATCCGGACCTGGGCTTTTCCCCGGGGGCAGGGCCGCTATCACTCCGCTCAACTCTTCCACCGTGATTGGACGTTCCATAGTCTCGGAAATTTCTCTAGGTAGTATGGGCATATCAGCATTCTCCATGTAATCCTCTATCTTATCTCTCCCTTGTCCCTCGCTTTCCCCTTCAGATGGTTCTGTTTTGGAGATATTATATAGTGCCTCATAGAACTTACCAAATTCTTTTGCTATGGCCTTTGTGTCTATTATTTTCCTGCCCTGAACTAGTAAGCTATGCACGTGTCTAGAGTCCTGTTGTTTTTTAAGTTGTTTTGCCAGTAGCCTACCGCATTAATTTTCTTGTTCATTTGCTCTATTTGCGAAAAACCTAATTTTGTTCTTCGCTTTATACTCTAAATATTGCGAAAGCTCTGCCCGTGCACTCTCCAGACATCTGCCATCCATTGGGTCAAGATTTCCCTTATGCTTTATTTCTAGGGTTCTGATCTTTTCTAGTAGTTCGTCTATTTCTCTTTTGCTTTCCTTCTTTATATATGTACCAAAGGCAATTAAATCCCCCCTCACAACCGCCTTGTGTGCTTCCCACACCACTTGATCTGATACTCCTTCTGTTTTATTTATTTCAAAATACTCCTTTATCCTAACCCTTAGTTTCTCCACTATGTCTTCCTTATCCAACAATGACTCGTTCAGGCGCCATATTCGTTCCGCCCGAGTCATTTGAGTTGGTTGAAGGGTCAAGATTATTGGGGCGTCGTTATTGGCTCAACTGTACTTGTGCTGACATTCCCCAAGTAGAATTGATCCACCAAGAAAAGGTCTAACCGCGAATACATATCGTGTATTTTAGAATAATAGCTATAATCCCTGGTGCCTGGGTGTAAAGCTCTCCAGGTATCCACAAAATGTTGGGAGGATAAGGTTTGTTTAACCCGCTTTATGGCGTTAAAAGACATAGCAGTTCTACCCGTAGAGGTATCTATACTCGGCTCTAACACCATATTGAAATCTCCTCCTACCACTACACACCCTTCCTTAAATTCTTCCAGTTTTCTAAATACTTTAATCAGAAAGTTAGCTGTCTCAACATTTGGCGCATATATTGAAGCAAAGGTATATCGTTTCCCCTGTAGCGTACCCTTTACAAACAAATACCGACCTTCTGGGTCACTTTGCAAGGTCTCCGTAATCCAAAGGCATGATTTCTTGAACGCAATTGTGACCCCTCTTGCCCTCGCTATTTGAGATACCGCATGATACCACTGATTCAGCATATTCTGGGGTAGGCTTGGGATTGAGCTGCTCTTAAAATGGGTCTCCTGCAAGAAAACAACATCAGCTCCCCAATGTTGCAGCTCAACCCATAAGCGCCCTCTTTTAATTGGTGAATTCAAACCCCTCACATTGTATGACAAAATTTTCAAAATGGCTGTCATTTTATTTCATTTTTATGGCCTCTGGCCCCTTGCCCTTGTTCTCTATCTTCTCCTCTGCTAATCCCACCCCCCCTTCTACCCCCCCTCCCCATCAATCATTACTTCATTAAACACATATTTATACCTAAAAAACAGAAAAAAACACAGCAGAAACAAAAGATATACCACATATATATCGCAACTATAGACCCCACACACTTACATCCTATCCTCCCATACCACAAACCTCTCACTAGGGGTATATCTAAAAATCGGATATGTAGTTTGCGCGCACCCCCACCTCCTGCGCGCCCGCTACCTTCCTTCCCTGCTTCCCGCAGGATTATTCTCCCCTTTAATTGGGGCTGACTTATTGACCTACCTAAGGCCCACATTTCCCATTACACTCTTCCTTCCAATCCCCCCCCCCTCCCCGGCATTACTCTGTTGACCCCCTCCTGAGTGGAAAGGACCCGGGAAAACAAAAAACAAAAAAAAGTCCTCTAGGTCCTTTAAGTCCTTCTTTGGGCTATTCCCCTATTAACCCTTGCCGGTACTTCTTGCCATTTCTCTGCTCGTTGTAGGGGGGGCCCTAGACAACTTATTCTCCAATCCACAAAGTCCAAAAGTTTGAAGTTTCTTCATATTTTTTCATGGCCTCTTGAGTCTCCATCACAGCCTGTATAGTAGCTTCTTGTTCTTTTTCCATCCCCTCTACTCTGTATCCCAAGTCCCTGATGTCCTCTTTTAAGCTTGCTACTGCTTGCATGCACGATTGTTCAACTGCATTTATTAATTGCTGGATATCATTTTTAATGGGGAGGGCCTTCAACAGACCCCAGATATCCCTTTCTGGGTCTACTCTCTGTCCAGTCCATGCTTGTGGGTCCCTTTCACCGTCTTGGAGGCTCTCCTGGTCACAGTCCATGACATGTCTCTGTGGTGACCCACATCTTCCCATTCCCCCTCCTGTTGTACTTGAATGTTCCTGACAGTTACTTTGGTTCATATTGGGGGTTGGGTCCTCTCCTTCTCTTGCTTTCATCCTCTCCATGTCTATGGTCTGAGACTCCTCTTGAGTCTGTCTATTATCCTCCCCCTGTGTCACTGTACCCCGGCTTCCTGTTGATGTACTTTGTATAGCCGTTACTAAATGTCCATTACCAGGAGTCAGTTGGCCTATACTTTTAGCCCCTATTACCTGAGGGCTCCCACCACCACTACCGGGAGGGCTTTGCTCCGGGATCCTCCTCCCTCTTCCCGCTGTAGGAGATCTCTTACCGTTCACGACGACACTGTTTCCTTTCGTCTGTACATTCACCCGTTTTATCCTAGACTCCCACTGTTTTTTCCGCAGTTATGGTGGCTCCGCTCTGTTTTTTAATATCCAGCCTTCCTGTTAGCTCAGGTGTGCGGGGGGACATGAAAGCCTTAATGCCATTCATTGATTTTCTTCCTCTCCCTGCTGTTGGCTTTGATGCTGCTTGTCTGCGAGTTGTCATCCTCATACAGTGACACAGTGGGGGACTGTGGTATATTGAAGCGGTGAACCAGCCAGCCAGTGACACAGCGGTGAAATGGTATAGAAAAATAGAAGGGAGATATCAGGAAGGGTATCAGGAAGGGATCAGGAGAAGCTGCCAATCACCTCTCGCTTCACTCTCCTTTCTCCTTCCGCCCGTCCAACCATCTAACAAAATTAGACAGAAAATCATCTGATATATTCAGAATGACATGGGAGAGAACCACCAGCCCTCTTGGCAATCACATTCCTATTATGACATGCTCAAATAAATTCTGACACCTGTGAATTGTGTCCACTCCTATTTGGTTAGCACATTATTTTTGCCCTTCCCTTTACTTTAAGTATTTACATTTTTTTTAACCTCTTGCTTAAAATATGGCTGTGGAGCATTAAAAGAAAATGTAAACCTCAAATGGATGAGTTTGCTCATGGATGATGAAAGCAGTGGATTATGCCTGAGCAATGAGTGTTGGGCTGCCTCTTGTAGTCTCCTTTTGAAGCCCATGTGACAGGATGACAATGCAGGAGAACAATTAGGAGACAGGGATAGAGCACACTCATCCAGTAATAGGAAGTGTCTGACAAGGACCTTCATGGCAGGATCACTAGGTTTTATTTGACTCCAAGCTTGGTGGAGGTTCCAAATGAATCAGATAATTGCTAACACATGGCAGTTTTACATTGCCCAGTGGAATTCAACAGGGTCACTGTTATGTCGACTGAAAGAATAAGTGTCAGACAACCTGACTAAACGAGCCTTTAACTACCACTTACCAAGAATTAAACCTAAGTATTAACCACATTTCCAGATTCCTTCTGCACAATTAACATAAGCTCTGATGAAGGGGTCTTGTCTATGACCCCTGATATGCGCTGGTTGTCAACTTTTAATAGTCTCCTGTATTGTGACTACATCCCTCCAGTCCCTACAGCTTGGCACTCGCATCCTTTCACTTCTATAAATATTATGACAGATATGGCTGATAATAAACTCAAGAGCTATTCTCCATTTTACCCATATGTCACGTTAACATATAACAAAAATTAGCCTGCTGAAAATGCTTCAGTATAGAGTGTTATAATACATCAAAAATACGCCTTTTGGAATGACCTCAGAAAAGAGTTTTAAGCTGAGTGTAGTAGTCTGATTAGTATATAGGATAGATTGTAAGAATTACTTCATTCTGTGCAGCAAAGCAGATGACATGACTTGTATAATGAGACAGAAAAACATTAATGAACATCACCAGGGAAACAGAATTTACAATGACAGGATGTGCCACCGTTTCAACATTTTTTTAAATCCATTACTGTGTGTAGCACTGTAAAATATGCTCAGAGAAAAGAAAATCCACCTTTGCTGCTCTCCTGTCACTGCTACTTTACATATTATATGTGCGGCCCTGATACCAACTGAACTAAAGCAGCAAGTAAAATACCATTAACGACTGGCCTATCACATTGGAGGTAATATCATATATGCATATTAAAATCAAATTGTCGATTTAACGTTTTAGTGAATTTATGCTTTTAAATTGCATGATTAGGATTATCTCATTTTTTTTCTGCTGTTTAACCACTTCAGCCCCGGAAGATTTTACCCCTTCCCGACCAGAGCACTTTTTTCAATTCGGCACTGCTTTAACGGACAATTGCGCTGTCGTGCGACGTTACACCCAAAAGAAAATTGGCGTCCTTTTTTCCCACAAATAGAGCTTTCTTTTGGTGGTATTTGATCACCTCTGTGGTTGTTATTTTTTGTGCTATAAACAAAAACACAGTGTCAATTTTGAAAAAAAAAACACAATATTATTTACTTTTTGCTATAATAAATATCCCCCAAAAATATATGAAAAAACAATTTTTTTCCTTAGTTTAGGCCGATATGTATTCTTCTACAAATTTTTGATAAAAAAATCGCAATAATAATCGTATATTGATTGGTTTGCGCAAAAGTTATAGCGTCTACAAAATAGGGGATAGTTTTATGGCATTTTTATTATTAATTTTTTTTTTACTAGTAATGGTGGCGATCTGCGATTTTTATTGGGACTGCGACATTATGGCAGACACGTCGGACAATTTTGACACATTTTTGGGACCATTGGCATTATTATAGCGATCGGTGCTAAAAAAACGCATTGATTACTGTAAAAATGTCACTGGCAATGAAGGGTTAACCACTAGGGGGCGATCAAGGGGTAATGTGTTCCCTATTGTGTGCTCTAACTGTATGAACAGACGATCTGTCTGTTCTCCCCTCAGAGAACCCGAAACTGTGTGTTTACACACACAGATCCCGATTCTCGCTGTGCCCTGAGTGATCGTGGAATCCTGGCGGTGATCATGACAGCTGGACACTCGCATCGGCTCCGTGGGTGAGCAGGGGGCGCATGACCCCCCCCGTGGCCGAATATGTTACCGACGTAACATGACGGCGATTCGCGCAGTCAAGCCATGTTGCCACAGTACAACTGTGGCGGCTGGTCGGCAGGCGGTTAAAGACAGGCTCCAGTTAAAATTTAGAATTCGTAGATTCAACTGTATGCTGTTATCTGTAATAATATTATCCAGTATAAGAATTTATTTTATTATTTCAAATGCCTTTATTCATATTCTTTCACATTTACATGCAGAAGAAGTTGTTCAGCAACAGTGACACTTACGCGGTCTGGGACAAACTGTATAACACTGCCAAGTGTATTTACAGCTTTCAGCTATTATTTAAATGACATGCACCTTTTTTCTAAATAGAAAAAAAAACTCTTATAGCTGCTTAAAATTGTTAGCAGGTATTGGGCTTTAATGTGTTTTCTGCATACTTAAAGCATTTGTTAACTCAACATTTCATATTCCTTATAGGTGTATGTTGTACCATATACAGTGCGCCCAGAAAGTATTCGCTTTTTCTATATTTTGTTATATTACAGCATTCTCCAAAATGGATTAAATTCATTATTTTCCTCAAAATTCTACAAACAATACCCCATGATCACAACGTGAAAGAAGTTTGTTTGAAATCTTTGCAAATCTATTCAAAATAAAAAACAAAAAAAAAATCACATGTGCATAGGGTAAGTATTCACAGCCTTTGCCATGATACTCAAAATTTAGCTCAGGTGCATCCTGTTTCCACTGATCATCCTTGAGACATTTCTACAACTTGATTGGAGTACACCTGTGGTAAATTCAGCTGATTGGACATAATTTGGGAAGGCACACACCTGTGTATATATAAGGTTCCACAGTTAGCAGTGCAGGTCAGAGGACAAACCAAGCCATGAAGTGCAAGGAATTGTCCATAGACCTCCGAGACAGGATTGTATTGAGGCACAGATCTGGGGAAGGGTACAGAAAAATTTCTGCAGCATTGAAGGTCCCAATGAGCACAGTGGCCTCCATCATCCGTGGACAGAAGAAGTTTGGATCCACCTCCTAGAGCGGGCTGCTCAGGCCAAACTGAGCAATCGTGGGAGAAGGGCCTTAGTCAGGGAGGTGATCAAGAACCCGATGGTCACTCTGACAGAGAGAGAGAGGAGAACCTTCCAGAAGAACAACCATCTATTCAGCATTCCACCAATCAGGCCTATATGGTAGAGTGGCCATATGGAAGCCACTCCTCGGTAAAAGGCACATGACAGCCTGCCTGGAGTTGAACTCTTTGGCCTGACTGGCCAGTGTCATGTCTGTAGGAAACCAGGCACTGCTCATCCCCTGGCCAATACCATCCCTACAGTGAAGCATGGTGGTGGCAGCATCATGCTGTTAGATGATTTTTAGCAGCAGGAACTGGGAGACTAGTCAGGATCGAGGGAAAAATGAATGCAGCAATGTACAGAGACATCCTGCTTCAGAGCACTCTGGACCTCACTGGGGCGAAGGTTCATCTTCCAACAGGACAACAACTCTAAGCACGCAGCCAAGATAAAAAAGGAGTGACTTCGGGATACTCTTTGAAAGCCCTTGAGTGGTCCAGCCAGAGCCCAGCCTTGAACCTGATTGAACATCTCTGGAGAGATCTGAAAATGTCTGTGCAGCGATGCTCCCCATCCAACCTAATGGATCTTGAGAGGTCCTGCAAAGAAGAATGGGAGAAGAATGGGTGTGCCAAGCTTGTAGCATCATACTTAAAAAGACTTGAGGTTGTAATTGCTGCCAAAGGTGCTTTAACAAAGTATTGAGCAAAGGTTGTAAATACTTACCTTATTTATCGGTGTATAACACGCACTTTTTTCCCCTTAAAATCAGGGGAAAATCGCGGGTGCGTGTTATACGCCGATCCCCTGCAATACTGACCTGTCAGAACTAAAAAATCGCCGACCGCGATTTGAAAATGGCGCCGCTGGCGCCGAAATACACAGTGCCGGTCCTCGGCTCTTCTCGGCCACTTTCGGTTTCACTCGAGTGCCGCCCGAACCTAGCCGAGTATACTCGGCTAGTTTCGGATAGCTCCGCTCACTGTCACGCCCATCCCGAGTGGAGCCGAAAGTGAACGAGAGCCGCCGAGAAGAGCCGAGGACCGGCTCTGTGTATTTCGGTGCCGGCGGCGCCATTTTCAAATCGCGGTCTGCGATTTTGAAGCTCAGAGGCTTCAGCAAGGCTGCACTGGGGCAAGGCTGCACTGGGGCAAGGCTGCACTGGGGCAAGGCTGGACTGGCGCAAGGCTGCAATGGACACTGGGGAAGGCTGCACTGACATGGCTGCACTGGGGCAAGGCTGCACTGAGAAGGCTGCAATGATGGGCATTTAAATGTAAGTTTTTTTCCCTTCAAGTTCCCTCCTAAAAGTTTTTTTTTCCTTCAAATTCCCTCCTAAATTGGGGTGCGTGTTATACGCCGGTGCGTGTTATACGCCGATAAATACGGTATGTGCATTTTTTTCGTTTTTTTATTTTTAATAAATTTGCAAAGATTTCAAACAAACTTCTTTCTCGTTGTCATAATGGGGTATTGCTTGTAGAATTTTGAGGAAAATAATTAATTGAATCCATTTTGGAATAAGGCTGTAACATAACAAAATGTGGAAAAAGTGAAGCGCTGTGAATACTTTCTCGATGCACTGTACTTGTGTTAAAAAGTTCTGTTCTCTTTGCATAGTTTCCTTTGTGTGAAATTACTGGTGATCCTGCCAGTCCCCCTGATTTCCTATTTCAAACTGACCACGATAGGCATGAGAGCACATGGCTCAGGCTGGACTTCTCCTTACTTTTCTAATTTCATAAACATCAAAATTTAAAGTGGAAGGCAAGTCAAAACCTAACTAAGCTTAACCTCTTGCTTACTGGGCACTTAAACCCCCCTCCTGCCCAGACCAATTTTTAGCTTTCAGCGCTGTCACACTTTGAATGACAATTGCGTGGTCATGCTACACTGTACTAAAATTACATTTTTATCATTTTTTTCACACAAATAGAGCTTTCTTTTGGTGGTATTTATTCACCACTTGGGTTTTATTTTTTTTGCTAAAAAAAAAAGACAGAAATTTTTGAAAAAAAAGAACCATGTTTCATAGTTTGTTATACAATTTTTCTCCTTCATTGATATTCGCTGATAAGGCTGCACTGATGGGCTGCACTGATAGGCAAAGATAAGGCGACACTGATAGGCACAGGTAAGGGGACATTGATAGGCACAGATAAGACAGCACTGATGGGCACTGATAAGACGGCACTGATGGGTCCTGATGGGTGGCACTGATAGATGTCACTGATGCGCACTGATAGGTAGCACTGATGGGTACTGGAAGGTGGCGCTGGTGGGCACTGGTAGGTGGCACAGAAGCCTCTGCAGAGGCTCTCCATGATCGGACTGATGTCCCTCTCACAGCCGCTGGTGATCGGCCTTTTTTTTTTCTCATGCTACCAGCGTGAGGAGAAAAAATAGCCGATTACCGGCTCTGTTTACATCACATGATCAGCTGTCATTGGCTGACAGCTGATCACGTGGTAAGGGGTCGGGATCTGTAATCAGTCGAGTCTCATAGACTTGCTCAAGCACGGGAGGACGTCCATGGATGCCCTCCCGGCAAATTAGGTCCGCGCTGTAGCCATCTTTCAGCTTGTTTGGCTGTACTTCTCCTGTGGATCACAGGAGTGCAGTTGGTTCTGCACTCCTGTGACCCGTTTTCAGCTGACAGTGGGCTGAAGCCCACTGTGGGCTGACATCACAGAGCTGGCCAAGGCTGGGAAAAGATCAAAACCATATGGTCGGGATCCACCCAGAAGCCTGGATCGGCACCTGGCTCAGCCTCTCAGCAAGCTGCCTCCTGCCCCTTCCACAGCCCAGCACTTCAGTGAGTGAGGGGGGCAGAACAGACAGCAGTGACTGACAGTCGCCAGCTCTCTGCTCACGGGGCACTGAGACTGATTGTTCAGCCATATTTGATTGCTCGGCTCTCAGTTTTAGAGCTGGCGGTGGAACGATGCAGCATCAGACTGATGCGGCATCCACCTAGGTACTGTAAGAATAATTTAAAAAAAAATAACTTTTCTTTTAAATCCACAGTGGGGAAAATAATTATTTGATCCCCTGTAGATTTTGTAAGTTTGCCAATTACAAAACAATGAAGGGTCTATCATTTTTATCATAGATGTATTTTATATGATACATGATACAAATGGTATAAATTGAGTTGTAGTTAAGTGAGTAAAATAAGTATTTGACCCCCAAGCAAAACATGACTTAGTACTTGGTGGAGAAACCCTTGTTGGCAAGCACAGAGGTAAGAAGTTCCGTGTAGTTAGTGACCAGGCTTGTACACATCTCAGAAGGGATTTTGGTCTACTCTTCTTTACAGATCTTCTCTAAATCCTTAAGGTTTCTTGGCTGTCCCTTGGAAACTCGAAGTTTCGGCTTCCCCCATAAATTTTCTATAGGATTAAGGTTTGGAAACGGGCTAGGCCACTCCATGACCTTGTGTAATAAGAAAAAGAGATGCTTGATTGGAGCATATTTATCTCAAAACTCCCTTTCTCATTAGGCCGCAATTTAGGTTAAGCTTTACTTTTTATTTTATTTTTTTTATAGTCTGGACCTTTTGTATGCTCGCTCACTGTATCCTAGGTTCACCAATTTTTCAGGACTGTTAATGCCATGCACATGAAGGAGGCCCTTTGTTAATTACCATTACCAACGGATTATCAAGTGTATAATTGAACATTTTCAATTAAAAAAAATATTGAAAGTTAGAATTCCAATTAGGTGTCGCCTCTGGGGTGATATTTTTTGTTAGGTTGTCCTCCAAAAAACAAGAGCAATAAGTATGTCTCTTATCTGAAGGGCTGGTAATCTCAGAAAGAAACGTCAAAATGAAAGTTTGTGTCTAGAGAACATTTCTTTCTGCATTCGTGCATTCAAAAAATCCAAGGAATTTCAAGCACCCCCCTTCATCAGGACCAAGAACAAACTGTACAGAAGGATTCATGAAGCCTTTGCTCATAAGAGCAAGAAAAAAACGTTTTATTTTTTGTCCCGATGAAGGGGGCAGCTTGAAAGTCCCAAAATAACTTGGGTTTTTAATGATTACAAGAATAAAAAACAATAAATCTCTGTTCATTTAGATTGATCATTGCTTTCATTAGCACATTTTTATTTTTCATTTTTTTTTTTTATTTGAGCGCTACTATTTACTCCACTTATCTCTAGAGCTTTAAATTCAGTCAAATATATGTGGCATACTGACGTTGGCTGGACAGTTTTTACTACAAAGAGTAATTCACCATTTTGAGCTTTTGAGACAAGGAGGAATGACGATTCAAGATGTCTGTGTTTAAAACATACTAACCATACAAATATATATTGACTTCTTTCAAGCTGTAAAGTCCAACTATCTGGTGACTTTTCAACCCAAAGTTATGGTGCTAGTTTTGATTCACAGTGATTGTAAATAAAACAATAATTTTGACACTTTCCTTCTAGTATTTTTAACTTTTTAAAGGTTATACTGTTTAGGCTCTGACGTCCCCCTAGGTCCTGCTTAGGACTTTAAGACCCTGTGATATCTCTTGTTACACCTTCACCCAAATATTCAAATACTTACTCACTACATTATACCTGGCAGGAAATTAAATTCCCATTTTTGCCCAATAAATCTACATTCATTTATTGTATTACTGCCCCACAAGTTTGTAGCACTTATCGAGAAACTGTTTTTGGCCCTTCCCATCACATCTACATGCTGTGCTTAGCCCCTGTAATGGTTGATTAATATGACACCATGTTATTTCTGCAGTTTCTACATATCATTACACAAAGAGAAGAAAGAAGCTAGAATTTGAAGTGATTGAAATATTGCGGCAATCACTTAGCAAAATATTAATTACCTTCAGTTGTCATTCAAAACACACACTGAGACAAGCGTCAGACACTCACAGGTGCACAGCTGTGCTTGAAAAGACCAACCAAAGTTTGTTCTGCTTATTTTCCCTTTTCATAAGCATGCTGTTTAAATATACTTTCTTCTATGAATCAACAACAGAATGGCATTGACGTGTGGCCCCTGTTGGGGCATGCGTGTCAGCCTGACTTGTTTACTGACATGGAGGGAATGGTAAATAAGGCTACTGGTCGGTGTCTGGTACCCAGCGTATAAGGCATCAGCGTGAAATATGCTGATAAACAAATCTGCATTTTCTTCTCTAAATAAATGTCTCCTCCACTCATTATATTGATGCCTTTAGCATGAATCTAATGAGCAGCAAATTGCTTTTAAAAAAGATTTGTGTTAACCCGTTTACATTGCAGTGCTAAGCACGGAGAAAAGTGAAAGCATATTAGGTTCACATTAATTATATGTTTTAAAATCATTTGCACATTGCACATAAAAGCTAAATACATTTTTGGATTAAAGCAACCAATATATTCATATGGCAGTGTGGCTGAACATCTATGAGCCCTGCTGACTCATCTGCTCTGAGTGGCACCCTACATTTCTCTACTACTGGGAAAATAATTTTGAAAACAGCTTTTATGGGGAATGCCACTTATATTGTCTCATATAATGGTTAAATTGGCTATTCCCACGATTCCCTTCAAGCAAAATGACCAGCATTTTGAACTTTTAAAAGGAAAAGTTTTGTACCACAAAGTCCCTGCTTTTACCTTTTGTTAAGCAGAAAAGTTCCTTCTGAGTTCCCCTGAGTTCCCCCGAAGTGCTGTTGCTGGACAAGGGGATGGCAGGTAGGTATGGTTTATATTCAGGGGTGGGATTAGCTCTATACAGATGAAAATAAAGCCCTGTACACACGATCCGACTTTCCGACGGGAAATGTTGGATGTCAGGCTGTTGGCGGAAAATCCGACCGTGTGTATGCTCCATCGGACAATTGTTGTCAGACTTTCCACCAACAAATGTTGGCTAGCATGTCTTCAAATTTTCCGCCAACAAATGTGTGTTGTCTGATTTTCTGATCGTGTGTACACAAGTCTATTGGACAAAAGTCCAAAGTACAAACAAGCATGCTCGGAAGCAGAAGCAGCCGGTCTTGTAAACCAGCGTTCGTAATGGAGGATTAACATTCATGACGTGGCAAATTATGAAATCTCGAAATGCAGCGCACAATTCTCTTCTTCTTTAATGGGATAATTACAAAGCTGCTTTGCTTCTGATACTGATGGAGTTATTGCAAACAAATTTTCAAATGCTTTTTTCTCTAGTGATATCAAGAATAATATCATTATTATTATTTTTTTTTTTATTTGGGCAAGTTACCACAACACCATTATCCCGTAGTTTATAAGATCAAAGATACAACTATGTTGGTGTCCCTTGTCAATTTTACATTTTTTTTAAATGTAACTGCCTACTCTAAAACTGTCATTTGAAGTAAAACACATAGCCAAGTATTATTCTCCACAATTTTTTTATTGTGCAGTAAAAAAAAAAAAATATAGACATGCTATCTGCCAATAGAACTTAACCAAAAAGTGCATTCTATGCATCCAAAAATATAGAAAATATACCAAATCAATGAAAAAAATAATGTCAAAGCAATAAGTCCAAGGCCAATAATAAATAACATGTTATCTCCTCCGATTCATCAATCAGGCAACATGTCTGATTGATCAATGGTCGTTCAGGAACTAACTGAAAAGCACGAAATGAAAAGCGTGAAATGAAAAACGTGAAAAGAAAAGCGCGAATCAACACTCACCATACTTCTACTAACACGAAATGAGCCGAAGGAGCCCAAAGGGTGGCGCTAAAGAGCTGAAAAACCACGTAGTACGTCACTATATTTGTAATTGTTGGCCAACATTTGTGTGACCGTGTGTATGCAAGACAAGTTTGAGCCAACACCCTTCAGACAAAATCCCATGGTTTTATTGGCGGAAAGTCCAATCATGTGTACGAAGCATAAGCTACTGTGTAGAAATTAGTTATGTGGCATCTGAGTTGCTGCTAGGAATTTATGAATAATCACAAGATTGAGAGTTTCATGTTGTAGCATTAGTTACCATAGTTAAACCATGATTCACAACAAAGAAATGCTTGTGACACATATCATACAAGCAAATGTTTTGGCCTCTTGTGTTTAAAAGCAAAAGCAATAACCAAGCAAACTAGTGGATAATGTGTTTCTTGAGGATACAAACTTCTGTATGTATGCTTGTGGTGTTCAGCAAGTAATAATGGGTTACTACTGAGTATACTAATATAACAGGATGTAACTTATTCAATGCAAGCTGATACTCTCTCATTTCTTCCCCCTCCACAATCAAATGTGTAGGCTGATCTTACCATTTCATATACAGTAAAACCTTGGATTCATAGGCGTGCACAGGGGGTGTGCCAGGTGTGCCTGGGCACACCCTAATTACTACATGAGGTGCTGATTCCCCCTACTGTCCGGCTCCCCCTGCAGTGCTGTTGGCTTCCCTCCTCTCCTCTCCCTCCAGCTGCTGCGGGGGATGTTTCAGGATGGAGAGCGGGGAAAGGGGCTAGTAAATATGTCATTTACCAGAGCCTTCCTTTTCTAAATGAACACACTCACTCACTGTGTTCATTCATACCTGAAACATAGTAAACTATGTTTACTATGCTTCAGTTTGTGAATAACCAGGAAGCTGCTCAGCACAGTGCACTTCCCATTCATACACTGCCCCATGCAGCTGAGGCTGGAGAGAGGTATGTGTGTTTGAGCTTTGGGGTGCACACCCTAATGCAATAGGCTGCGCACACCTCTGCTTGGATTGAGAGTAACTCAACTAAGAGAATGTTTTACAAGACAAGCAACATTTTTTTTATACATTTTTACTTAAACGAGCAATGCCTTGATATAAGTCATGTCACAACTGAGTATAAAATAGAAGAGAGGTGCCTCTAAGGGCTCTTTCACACATAATGTCCGCTTTGACGGACTCCGTTTGCTCAGCAGGGATCGATCCATTGATCCCTGCTGAGCTGGCGGATGGCAGGTCCGTCTCCACTCACTGTGCAGGGACGGACCTGTCAGAGCCCCGCTCTCCTCTATGGAGAGATCGGATGAAAACAAACCGACTGTTTGCTATCATCCGATCCAATCCACCAGATGGATGGAAAATAGGGTTTCCATCCGTCTGCATTTAGCGGATCGGATGTCGGCCGACATGTCACCGCTGACATCCGTCGCTCCATAGAGGTACATGGAGCGTCCATTCAGGTCCGCCTGAAAAACTGACAGGCAGAACCGGTAAACGGTCCGCATGTGAGAAAGGGGCCTTAGTGTAGCAATACAGTTACATTTAATGAAGGTACAACATTTAGCAACTCACATGGTTGATGATTAAAACAGGCACAACTAAGTATGCAGGCATCCGGGGTAAAGCTGTTCACATAGAACGTCCTCCACACCACCATCGACTTCATCTCTTCCACGCTGCGCTCCACGAGCGTTTCAGGCCCCACTTTCAGATCGTTCTACTGCAGATTAGTCTTCCCGGTCATGATTGCAGACTGACAGCGGTGAGTAAATGTCGTACCTTCATTAAATGTAACCATATTTCTACACTTAGAGGCGCCTCTCTTCTCTTTTATACTCTGGAGCTCCTGCTGGATTTTGCTTCTAATCCCATTGTGGAGGCTGCCATTTGTGGATGGACATTCTATGGTTACACAACCAATCACATTGCTATCATCTTTTTAGATGGACTATAAACTGAAGGACTTATGAATAAATGGTTGTGGGACGAATCATCTGAGTTCCCCTTATTTTTTAATGGGGACATTTGCTTTGATATACGAGTGCTTTGGATTACAAGTATGTTTTTGGAACAAATTATGCTCGCAATCCAAGGTTTTACTGTACCTACATATTTTTTGCTGCCTCCTGGGTCCTTAGCCACTGGGGAATTGTATTGGTTGGTGGACTTTTCCCCCATTGCTTTAAAGTTTAACTAAAGGCAAAACATTTTTTTAAGTTTTGGATAGAGTGGAGAGGTATTAGAACTTTTGTCAGATTTTGTTTTTTTTTTTTGCTCTATTGCTCTCTGTGCCCCTGCTAGGGAGAATCACCCAATTTGTCCTGTTTGCCATTATCATCAAAAGTAAAAGAAAATCCCAAATTTTTGGTTGACACCAGAGCAGGAATAGAGGGGAAATTTTCCAATGTGGACACTAGTTCTGGTGGCCCTGGTGACACCTCAGAATTCCCTAGCTTTGGAGGGATTTTCTTTCACTTCCTGTTTTGGCAATGGGACAGGAAGAGAAGAAAAATCTCTCCAATGGGACACAATGGCAAAAAAATAAGGAATTAAAGTGCAGAGCTGTGCTGTGACAGGACAAACTCTCTGCTAACCTATTTATAGCACCCACCCCCGACAAAAAATTTTAGGCTGGTTTGATCTCGGTTGTCGGAGAACTTGTCAGAAGTTATCATGCCGATAACAGAGGAACAAAACAGCAGATGGAAATGGGACTTAGGGTTTTGGAGAGAGATAAGTAAACACTACAGATATATGTGCCTAGGTCAAATTTCATGAATCGAGTTTACATCCACTTTAACCACTTGCCGACCAGCCGCTGTCATTATACTGCGGCAGCTCGATACGTTCCTGCGAATTGCCATAGCTGTACGACGGCCCTTTAAACAGCTCTAGCAGGCGCGCGCACGGCGGGGGACACGATGCGCCTTGCCCGGAGGCTGCGATGTTCGCTGGCCACGCACGATCGGAGGCATGAGAGCCAGAAACGCACACATCCCCAATCTGTCAGGAGAGGAGAAACAGGTCGTCTGTTCCTACTAAGTAGGAACAGCGATGTTTCCTCCTCTAGTAAATCACATCCCACCTACAGTTAGAAACACCTAGCAGGGAACACATTTAACCCCTTGATCGCCCCCTAGTGTTAACCCCTTCCCTACCAATGACATTTACACAGTAATCAGTGCATTTTTATAGCACTGATCGCGGTATAAATGTCAATGGTCCCAAAAATGTGTCAAAAGTGTTCGATTTGTCCGCCACAATGTCGCAGTCCTGCTAAAAATCGCAGATCACCGCCATTACTAGTAAAATAAAAAAGAAAATAATAAAAATGCCATAAAAATGCCATAAATCTATCCCCTATTTTGTAAACGCTATAAATTTTGTGCAAACCAATCAATATATGCTTATTGCGAATTTGTTTACCAAAAATATGTAGAAGAAAATATATCGGCCTAAAGTGATGAAGAAACTAATTTTTTTACATTTTTTTGGGGATGTTTATTACTGTATAGCAAGTGGTATAAAATATAGTTTTTTTTTAAATTGTCGCTTTTTTTGTTTATAGCGCAATAAATAAAAACCACAGAGGTGACCAAATACCACCAAAAGAAAGCTATATTTGTGGAAAAAAAGGACGTCAATTTTGTTTGGGTACAGTGTCACACGACCAGTTAAAGCGACGCAGTGCCGTATATCAAGAAATTGCCTGGTCATTAAGGGAAAAATTCCTCCGGTCCTTAAGTGGTTAAATAATAAAGAAAGTGCTGTTTACCTTCTATTACACTGATTATTAGGACACAGATTTAGATAATTTATGTTGAAGAAGGAATATTAAACTGTACATGATTCTATAAAACTAACTGTATACATTAACTGTATACGAGTCAATGATTCATGACATTGTACCCATTACAGGTATTCATATAAAATGCAATTTTCTGCATCATGTGCACTGACAAAGTCAGATGACATTTTAATTCCACTCATTTATGAATTTACATGACAGATTAAAAGAGAGAGTGAAAAAAAAAATTGTTCAGGGCAACTTCAAAGCCTGTATCGTTACTAACTCTTCATTATGAAAGACCTGCCCTCATAATAGTCAAGCTGTTATTTCAGGAATACATATAATTTATGTAGGCTGGTAATACAGACAGCACACCGTTGTGTGGTCTTGAAATAAGTTTGCACAACTGCAGCCTTGAACGTAAATTCTAGGGTTATGTAATCTGTATTCATGTAAACATTTGTGTAATATACAGCATTAATACAGTCTATTGGCCACCAGGCCCATCTTTAATATTGATTGGACCCTGAGCAAACATTTTCTTGGGTCCCCCAAGACATGTCAAGTTTCACAGACGGTGTCACCTATCAAACTTGCCCATTGAAGTCACAGTCACTCCAACCACAAGCCAAATGCAGTATCTCTTCCTGAATGCCTGCAAACTGCCTCTGCAAAGCAATCCAACATGGAACACCTTTTAGTGGGGCAGAAGGGACTGCAGTCAGAGGCGGCTCTCTAATTAGGCAAATTAGGAGGCCCCCTAAGGCCTCGCACTCACAGGGGCCTCGCGGCCGCCTAATTTGCCACTGCTCGATCACTGGACTGACCAACAGGCTCCAGGTGCCATCTGTAAAAGCCGTGCGGGCAGCCATAGGGCACACCGGGCGGGCCGCAAATTCATGTCCAAGTCCAGCGCGGGCTGCTCTTTCAGCCTGCGCCGCTCATCTGGCCTCTCCGCATCTGGCCGGCTGCCTGTTCGGGTCAGGAGTCTGGCCAGGCGGCAGAAACTATTCCTGCCCTATGACTGTCTGTGAAGGGGAAGGAGGAGCTCCGGTGGATGGATCCCATTCCAGCGCCTGCTGCAGCCTGGCCGACCGCCCAGAGAGAACGTGAGAGTGCCCAGCCGTGCCGCCCTCCTGTGTGCCTGGATAGGAGGAGCGGCGGGGACAGCTGCATATGGAGGAATTGATCTTTTCATGTTCCTCCTGCAGCCGCCGAATGACCACTTCTTCTGCGGGCGTTCATTGGCTGCAGAAAGAATATGGAAAGATGAATTCTTCCATATGCAGCTGTCCCCGCCGCTCCTCCTATCCAGGCACACAGGAGGGCGGCACGGCCGGGCACTCACGTTCTCTCTGGGCGGTCGGCCAGGCTGCAGCAGGCGCTGGAATGGGATCCATCCACTGGAGCTCCTCCTATCCAACTCTTTTACTGCCCGTGCTCCCTGGCTCCTCCCCCCAAGTGCTCTCTGGTCCCCTGTGCTGCCTGGCTCCCCCACTGTGCTATCCAGTCCCCCCCACTGCTCCTCAGCTCCCCCCATGCTCTCCCCCTCACTGTGCTGTCCAGTCCCCCATTTCTGTGCTCCCTAGCTCCCCCACAGTGCTGTCTAGTCCCCCCCCACTGCTCCCCAGCTGCCTCCACTCTTGGCCCCCCTCCCTCTGCTGCTTTCAGCCTCACTCCCATGCTCCCTGCCACCCCTGTTCTCTTTTCTGGCCCCCTCACCCCAGGGCAGCTCTGCTAGGTTCCCCCCTCTTTTCACTCCGGCTGCTGCGGGGGTCTCTTAGGCTGGGGAGCGGGGAAGGGACCGCTATCATGGGCTGCTCAGTCTATTTTTTGTCCCAGTCTGGGCCTGGCGGGCAAGTTGAGCAGCGAGGCTTGCAAGGATCGATAGTCCTGGAGGGAGAAGAGCTCGAAAGACCTTCCAGGACTGGAGTACAGGCTGACTGGGGTTGGAAAATGAGGACGCGTGAAAGGTAAAGGTGACCAGGGACCACTCCAACTCACAGCAAACAGATCCTCTGGAAGGAGCAGGACACTATCCCCACCCAGAATGAGAATGGACCCTGTCTGCTGCTGGCCGTCATGAACATCCTGCTGGCATGGAAGGTACCGTACCAAGCATGACACACAGCTTCCCCCAGACAGGCACTGCAGACTGGGACATGGTACACAGGAGGGGCTGCAGACAGCAATGGGGCTAGAGATCTCTCTCTCCCCCTTCCTTCCTCTCTCCCCCTCTCTCCCCCTCCTTCCTCTCTCCCTCTCTTCCTCCCTCCCTCTCTCCCTCTCCCTCTCTCCCCCTACCTCCCTCTCTCCCCCTACCTCCCTCTCTCCCCCTCCCTCTCTTCCTCTCTCTCCCTCTCTTCCTCTCCCTTTCCTCCTCCCTCACTCCCTCTCTCCTTCTCCCTCTCTCTCCCCTCCCTCTCTCTCTCCCTCACTCCCTCTCTCCCCCTCCCTCTCTCTCCCCTCCCTCTCCCTCTCTCTCCCCCTCTCGCTCTCTCTCCCCCTCTCTCTCCCTCCCTCCCTCTCTCTCTCTCTCTCTCTCTCTCTCTCTCTCTCTCTCTCTCTCTCTCTCTCTCTCTCTCTCTTTCTCTCTCTCTCCCCATCTCCCCTCTCTCTCCCTCCCCATCTGCTCCCTCTCTCTCTCTTTCTTTCCCTCCCTCTCTCCCTCTCTCTCTCCTTCCCTCCCCATTCCCCCTCTCTCTCCCTCCCCATCTCCCCTCCCTCCCCATATCTCTCTCTCTCTCTCTCTCCCCCCCCTCTCCCTCTCTCTCTCTCCCCCTCCCTCTCCCTCTCTCTCCCCCTCTCTCTTTCCCTCCCTCCCCATCTCCCCTCTCTCTCCCACCCCATCTCCCTCTCTCGCTCCCTCTCTCCCTCTTTCACCCTCCCTCTCTCTCCCCCTCCCTCTCTCTCCCCCTCCTTCCTTCTCTCTCTCCCCCTCCTTCCCTCTCTCCCCCTCCCTCCTTCCCTCTCTCTCTCCCTCCCTCTCTCTCCCCTCCCCCTCTCCCTCTCTTCCTCTCTCTCTCTCCCTCCCTCTCACCCTCCCTCACCCCCCTCTCTCTCTCTCTCCCTCTCTCTCCCCTCCCCCTCTCCCTCTCTTCCTCTCTCCCTCCCTCTCACCCTCCCTCACCCCCCCTCTCTCTCTCTCTCTATCTGCGTTGGGATACCCCCACTCTCCTTCCTCTGTGGATGTGGAATGATTCAGTGACACCCCCTTTCCATTCTCCCAAGGCACAGGGGAAAATCCTAGAGGGGTTGTCACCTTGCTGGGTCCCAGATGTTGTATTGGCTGCATATGTCTGATGGGTGAGGAGGGTGACCTGGAAGTGGTGCTGATCGCCTGTGTGCTAGATCCACGCATCTTTCTGCAGCCATTTTTACTTGCTTGAATTTTTTTTATCCATTATGGGCGTGAGTGGGGCCTCATGTCTAAATTTTGCCTAAGGCCTCACAAAGCCTAGAGCCGCCTCTGACTGCAGTACATGTGAAATGGCCACTTTAAGCCACAAAGGTCTTGATCTGACACGCATATACTCCATTTTTGTTTTTGGACATACAGTATAGCTTTTCTACTACAGTATGGTCAACTGATGAGATTCTGGGGGCCTCAACTGCAGCCCCTGACACACCAAAGGGTTGTGAATATTATTTAGTGTCAGACATACTACAAGAGATGGTTAGAGACTGCAAATTTACTACAGGAGATAATCAGAGACTGTGAATTTACTACAAGAGACGTCAGAGACTGCGAAAGTACTGCAGGAGAAAATCAGAGACTGCAAATGTACTACAGGAGAAAATCAGAGACTGCAAAGGTACGGCAGGAGATAGTCAGAGACTGCGAATGTACTACAGGACATAGTCAGAGACTATGAATGTACGGCAGGAGATAATCAGAGACTGCGGATGTACTACAGGAGACAACCAGAGACTGCGGATTTACTACAGGAGACAATGGCTGCGCTTCTTTCAATCCATCCACTCTAGCCAATCAACGGCCAGGCTGAGTGGCGAAGAGGATGTCGGGGGCAAGCGCAGGACTTTCGAGGGGTAAGTAAAACAGGGGGCTGGGGGGGGCGGTATTGTCAGATGTTTTTTTACCTTAATGCATAGAATGCATTAAGGTGAAAAAACTTTTACCTTTACAACCCCTTTAATAAGTGAATGAAAAAAATCTGTGTAAGATATCCTGCAGCTGAACACCATAACCCTGATAGGTTGCTTTAAAATATGTGCTAAGGTAGTCCTGAAAATTAGAGTTCTGCAGCTACAGTATATCGCATAATAAAAAAACAACAACAAAAGAGAGTTCATAGATGTTGGTATCCAGTAAAGTAACTTCCAGTGCAAATGTATAGGTATAGCATTCACCACCTGTGTTGCCCATCATTTTGATAGGATTGAAGGCTTACCAGAAAGCCTGCAACCGCCCTTACTCGGGGGGGGGGGGTCAAACAAGGCTTAGTAGAATCACAGAATCACCGATGAGGTATTGGATATTCCCTTCGCAGGTGATCTGCAGGTGTCAGATGTCAATGGATGTTCCTCTTAAAGATAATCCACATGCGTCAGGAAATATTTCCTTCAGAAGCGATCTGTGCACATCAGTAAGTATTCCTTTTCACAGGCGATCCACGGGTATCCGGTGGAGATCCTGCGCCAACTGATGTGAATTCTGTTAGTCTCCTACCACGAAATGCGTTTATTTTGCAAACCTTGCATTTCCTGTAGCAAACATAGGAGAGAAAAATGAATCATGCTTAGTGGAAAGCAACTCTTTTCCTATCTGAGGTATTAAACTTAACCAGAGTACGTATCTGGATATCTAGAAGGGGGCACCCTGGTTTTGGTAAAAGGTTAACATTTTCCTCTGTTGTCTGTTGGGAACTGTTGTGTTTTCTTTAAGGACCCCAACTTTACTGGCCAATGTTCTGTTTTTTTTCATTATTCACTAGCCAGTTGGATAAAACTGGGACAGTTATAACAAGTTTACTATAGTCTTTATATACTTCGATACCTCAGCACATTGTTTTAGTTGTTAGACATATTGTAAATTATGTGACTGAAATTGTCAATGTTTGTATATTGTTGATGTTGTTTCTGAGCTCTGCCTTTTCTGGGCTTTAATAAAAATTATATTTGAAAAGTAAAAAAGTCTGTCTATTTTTTATTGCCCCCAAGTGGATGATTTCACCTTACTTCTTGTCTGATAAATCACAAAGAGAACAAGAAGTAAGGGGGGATCTCACTTCCTGTCTGTCTGAAGGGTGTTAGCACAGCAATTAAGCTGAAATCCTATCTATGGGAGCATAGACAGCAATATAAACAAATATTCTAGAAGAGTGATTAAGGTTTAGAACTTTTATCAAGATTTTTTAGTGGCTGTTTCCATGATGGCAATTTCCTGCCAATTCCTGTCCAAGCGACAAGTGTCAGGCAGAACCAGAACTATGGAGAAAGCCCCCCAATGCGGAGAAATCTTATAGCTTGAGGAAGGTTTAAAAGCCTGGTCGACAGTCAGGAGCTTTCAGTCCTATTCCTCTGAGCTCAAATTGCTATGGATCCACCCCTTGGACTGTGTCATCATGCAGCATGGACTCAACATGGTGTTACTGCCCAGCATGGTGCACACACATTATTATGTGAACGTCACTTGGTGCAGCAATATGGACTGCTGACGCATAACATCATTGGATAGTCCAGCAGTCCCTTGGAACAAAGGTTATGCATGTATATAGTTTTTAAAGTATGTTGAAGGGAGGTGTTCTAATCCTTTCTTAATGCTTCTAAAACTGAAAAAAAAAGGTTTGGGCTATACATACAAATCCAGTAAGTAGTGGGGGAATGGGATGCTTCTGCCAACAGTTCATCCAATAAGCTGTGTCAGGAAACGTCATAGGCAAGATATGTGGGAACTGGAATAGCAATAGAGCAGCACTTCAGTGAGGAGAAACAACTCTGGCATAAACATTAAAAGAAACAGGAAGGTGCTTCTAAGTGCAGTATTCCAATAGTATTTTTATTGCATAAGATGTTAAAAACACTTACAAGATCCAGGGATAAACAGGCATGTTGGTGGAATAATCTCGGTTCCTGGCTCTAAACATATCCTCCAGGGAGAAACCAACCAGCAGCTGCAGAAGGTGGTGGGAGCAAAGTGGCAAGATGGCCGCCTTACTTTCGCTACTTTCGTTAATGCACGTACCAGAAATGACGTCAGGCGGGTGAGGTAACGCATTTCGGAGCATGCGCAATGGCTCCTTCGTCAGACCTATACCCCAGTGTAAAGGATCAGCTTAAAAGCGACCTGGGGGAGGAGAAAGGGGGAAGAAATAATGCTCAATGGGCAGGAGCACGCTATGGGGCACAAAAGGAAGCATACGTGGTGCAATAATTGATTTAACAGCACAATATAAAAACTGGCTAAATACAGTTAGTGTCTTAAAATTACATGGTGAGTATTAAGACATAATACCTCATAGTAAGCAATACGGACAGCATAAACATACATAATTACATAAATAAGTACCCATTTATAACAATAGAACAACCCTACAAAATCAATTAATTAATACACATATAGATACCCACTATTATTCTTAATGCTATGGTATAGTGGAAAATAACCAATTCAAGCACTTTGATGTATTATGTCTTTTTACTCACCATGTCATTTTAAGACACTAACTGCATTTAGCCCATTTTTATATTGTGCACCAGGAATGCTCGCTGGTGTGCTCCCGTCCATTGATCATTTTTCCTTGTCAAAAGAAGTTTATTGAGTATACAATGTTATAAAGATACATAAAGTAAGTTTACAAGGATCTATAAAGTAAGCTCATTGTTTTACAGTAGAGTTTATATAGGTAAATATCATGAAATTTCAAATATTAAACATTGGGTTCACGTAAACCTAAATTAAAGATATATATCATTTCCTTAGTTACTTTTGTAGGTATTTAAATGATTTATACCTACTATACATATTGTTTACAAGTAGAGTGTATATAGGTCAAATAAATTCTGATAATGAGCTTTAATCGTAAGGTGGAGAAAAGGAAAGAGAAAGAAGAAAAAGGGTTGAAAGGTAGAGGTATGGTCCACAAGGTTGTCCCGCTCGTCAGTTTATTATTCTTTTTAGTTCTCTTTGAAGCCTTAGAATGGGTGTCTCTGTAAGTCATTTAATCTGTTACCATGGCAACAGGACAGAGTCATTGAAATTTGACAGGAACTGTTGTTTTATCCAAGGGTGCCAAAGTTTTTCAAATTTTGGAATTTGATTTTGATCGATGGCTACCATCTTAGCATGGGACATTGTATTATTCATTCTGTGAATTGTTTCTGCTAGTACCAATGTAGGAGATTTCCATGCCTTGGCCACTGTTTGTTTTGCAGCCGTTATTAGTTGGATCATAAGTTTGAATTGAGAGAGTGTTAACCATTCCGGTTTTAGATTAAGTAAAGTTAAATATGGATCTGGTTGTATTATCTTTTTAAATATTTTAGATGCAGTCACGAAAACTTCCTTCCAGAAGGTTTGGATTACTGGGCACGTCCACCATATGTGTAAATATGTGCCTATTTCTGGGCATCCTCGAAAACAAAGAGCTGAGGTATTAGGTGAATATTTTGCCACTCTAGCGGGTACAAGGTACCAGCGAGTTAGGACTTTATAATTTGTCTCCAGTGCTAAGATGTTGGGTGAAGATGACTTAGATGTGAGCCATATGTTAGACCAGTTCGTGTCTTCTAAAGTTCGTCCCAGATCCTCCTCCCACCTCTGAACGTAAGAGGGTCTATTAAGATTTGCTACTCCATATAATTGATTATAAAGTGATGAAATTGTACCTTTAGCAAATGGATCTTTTGTACAGATTGATTCAAAAATGGATAATTGGGATAATGGTGTATCCCCCTTTAGGAAAGGTGTATAGAAATTTTTGATTTGGAGATATCTAAATATCTCAGAGTTTGGTAGATCATATTTTTCTCTAAGCGATGGGAATGAAAGGAATGATTTAGATGCTATGAAGTCATTTAGTGTCTGAATGCCTGATGTTGTCCAAGCTTTAAAAGAATTTGGGTAGATCCATGCCGGATAAAAGGCCGGATTTCTGATAAAAGAAAGGAGAGGATTGTGTGGAGATTGTAACTGATATTTGGTTTTTAGTTTATCCCAGAGAGATAAGAAGTCTTTAGTTATGGGATTATGAATTTTAAAGCGGTCTTTAGGATCAAGCCATAATAAATTTGATATTAATAGAGGGTCATTTTCTGAAGCCTCTATAAATACCCATAGTGGGATTTCCTGTTTTGCATGGTATTTGGATAGACTGGCCAAATGTGCTGCTCTGTAGTAGTTAGTAAAATTAGGGTATCCCAGGCCTCCTTTATTTTTGGGAAGATGTAGTGTGTGTATAGGTATACGTGGTTTAGAAGAGCCCCATATAAACGAAGTTGCTCTTTTTTGTACTATTCTCAAAAAATAGGAAGGAATTGGAATAGGGAGGACTCTGAATAGATAAAGCAATTTGGGTAGAATAGTCATTTTGATTGCATTAATTTTCCCTATCCAGGATAAAGGAAGTTGCGACCATTGTTTTATTAGATTTGTGATCTGTCTTAATACAGGAGGATAATTGGTTGAGAATAAGTCAGAATGAGATGCTGTTAAATGAATTCCAAGATATGGGATTGATTTTTATGCCCATGTGAATGGGAGTGCAGCCTTAGCCGGGATCAATTCCATGTTTGTGAGTGAAATATTAAGCACTAGGCATTTCTTAGGATTAATCATAAGGCCGGATAGGGCTGCAAATCCATCAAGAGCTGGTATTAAGTTAGGACCAGAGACCTGTGGTGATGATAGAAAAAGTAATATATCGTCAGCAAATATACATAATTTGTGTGTAATACCTCCTACTTCAATGCCAGTTATAGTTTGGTTTGTTCTGATGTATTGGGCCATGGGTTCGAGTATAAGGGCAAATAATAAGGGAGATAATGGGCAACCCTGTCGGGTACCTCTTTCGATATTAAAGGCTTCAGATTTGTATCCAGCATATTTTATATAGGCTTTGGGTTTATTATATAATGCTTTGATCCATGTTAAAAAGTGGGGTCCAAAACCCCATTTTTGTAATGAATATTGCATATATTGCCAGGATACTGTGTCAAATGCCCTCTTAATATCGAGAGATAGAAAACATAAAGGGATTTTCCGTTTTTTAGCAATATGTGCCAATAACACTGCCCTGCGTATATTATCGCCTGCCTGTCTATTTGGCATGAAGCCTACTTGATCTCTATGTATTAATTTTCCTATAATGCTATTGAGGCGTTTTGCTATTATTTTTGCTAATAATTTAATATCGAGGTTTAACAGAGAGATAGGCCGATAATTCACACAGGAAGTATCATCAGAAAGGGGTTTTGGGATCATACAAATAATTGCCATTAGTGTTTCTTGCTGAAAAGAATGTCCATCTAGAAGTTTGTTAAAAGTTTCAGTGAGAATGGGAGAGAGTATTTCTGAGAATGTTTTATAGTATAAAGCCGAGTAGCCGTCTGGGCCTGGTCTTTTGTTAAGTTTTAGGTCTTTTATGGCGTTAGCAACTTCATCTATAGTTATAGGCTCATCCAAACTGCTTTTTTGATTCTGAGATAACTCAGGTAAGTTTATTTTTGAGAAGAAGGATTCAGCTTCTGTAGGATTAAATTCATTGTTTGTCTTGTATAAAGTTGCGAGATGTGTGTGAAATTTATGGACTATTTTAACTGGATTACAAGTGTAAACATTTTTTGATAATTTCAAACGTATTGGTTTGAAAGATTTGTTAGTTGAATTTAATGCCCGAGCCAAATATGTACCTGGTTTGTTTGTATTCATGTAGAAATTGTGTTTGGAGCGTTTGAGGGATTTATCAACTGACTCAGTGAGAAATAGATCGTATTCCAATCTAGATTTTTCCAGATGAGATTTTGTACTCTGAGATGGATTATCTTGAAATGATATGTAGGCTGCATTAAAATTGAGTTCTAGTTTTTTTGCTAGATTTTTGCGTTCCCGTTTAAATAGTGCCATTTGTCTTTGTATTGTACCACGCAAAACAGGCTTATGAGCTTCCCACAGTGTTCTTGGGGAGATGTCTGTTGTATTATTAATTGATATGTATTCCTTTAAAGCTTGTTCAATGGCCATCTGATGTAGTGGGTGTTTGAGCATTATGTCCGGTAAGTACCACGTTGGGTCATGCGCTTTTGGTATGGCTGAGGCTATAGTAGTGTATACTGCATTATGGTCAGACCACGGAATCGGAATTATATCTGATGCAATAATTTCTGGTATCATTCCTATTGTTAGAAAAATATGATCTATTCTGGTGAAGGTTTGATGAGGGTGCGAGAAATAAGTGAATTTCTTTTTCATTGGGTTACTTTCTCTCCATGAATCTACCAGATTGTATTTGGAAAGAAGTTGAGAAAAAGGTAATCTAGAGGTTATTTTGGATGGTGTAAAAGGTGATTTATCTAGAAATGGGAGGAGGACCTGGTTTGAATCCCCACACATTATCACTGTTCCTATTTTGTGTGTATTAATCACTTGTAATATATGTGAGAGGAATGGTGTAGGTTGTTTGTTAGGAGCATAGTAGGAAATCACCGTGATTGCTGTATCCATTATATAACCCATGAGTATCAGGTATCTACCTTCTGGGTCTTTAATTTCTGATGATAAGGTGAATGGTGTGGATCGGTGAAATGCAATTAGAGTTCCCCTTTGCTTGGTACAGGCAGAAGCCGTGTAAATTTGTTGATAAAAAGGAGAAATATATTTTGGAGTAGAATCTTTGGTGAAGTGTGTTTCTTGGAGGCATACTATGTGAGCCTTCTTGTTATGGAAAGTACGGAAGGCTTTGGTCCTTTTTTGAGGGACATTTATTCCCTGAACATTCAGGGAAAGTATATTCAGTGGTGCCATGGCAATAGATCAAATAGTTTTGACTTACTTTTTGTTATGCAGAGCTGACTACGCAGATCAACCTGTGTGGACTGCAGAGATGAATAGATAGAAAAGAAACCAGTGAATTCTGGAGTAAAGAGTAAACAAAAAACATATGAGATTAAATGATACATTGTATAAATTATTTTTTGCAAGTAATCACAATTTACCCGTGAAAGAGAGTAAATATCTCTCTCAGGGGAATAAGTGCCTTCGTCACACTCCCACATAATATGATTGGGAGAATGAGGAGGGCTAATGGGGGTACACGGATCTTCCGCTTACAGGAGAGAAGTGCTATGTCAAAAGACATCAAAATGATGTTTCATTAATTGGAGTGCAGAATATAGTTTTTGTTGAAATTATTTATTCCAGGGTGGTTGTATATGGTTAGTCTTGCCCTAGGCTAAATAATTCAGTTAGAAAGGTACTGTTAATAACTTTGGTATTGATGAAGATATAATCATACAATAAGTCTAAAATCATAAACAACACGCCAAGTCTCTGACAATAATACTTATTAAAGCAGCGCTAAGTGTCCGTTGTTGCATAACACTATTTATAGAGCAAATGTTGAAGAGACAGGAAAGTTCAAAAATAAAGTTGTGGTCTGTGGATATGAAGATGTGCGTTTGAATCCTTCCACCAGTGATGATCACCGCGTGAGGGGGTCACCCCCCGTGAGAATGCACTCACCACAATTTTTAAAACACAAGCCTTTGGATAATAATCTTTGAAAGCCTCTCCGTTTCCTTAGTTCAACCACCAGGTGGTGCAATAACCTCTCGGCAAATGTAACATAGGGAGAGAAATAAATGCTATATAGCGTAATATTGCTTATGAAAGTTTATTGAGTAATACACAACATTACACTCCCCCCGTTAAAATCTGCGTACCAGATAAAAGTATATTAGAGCATTGAAAAGTGCACTGTGCCTGTTAATTCGACCTCCGGGAGGAACGCCGGGATGCGCGCTGTAAGCAGCTGGTCTTTTTCGCTTCCTGGTTTCCTTCCGTGGAACGCACACGTCACTTCCGGTAGATTGCGACCCTGACGCGTTTCGTCACTTCCGGACGTCGTCTGAGGGCACAATCTACCAATCGTAAGGCCGGCTTTAAATAACAGTAATGGATTTGAACAGCGAATAGGGGAGGCGGATTTACCAGCCACTCCCACTTCAAAGACCATGCTCACAGAGCTGTCAGCAGAGAAGGACTTTGACTCAATTGTTTGTAATCCGCTGAAATCATTTTTTTGAAATCATTTTTTTGAAAAAACTGCCGACTTTGCTAGGAAAACTGTGACTAATATGTCTTGCTTCAAATTATCTCCTATAAATTACAAACTTATATCACGTATAGCATTGCTATGCGTTTTTTTCTTTGTGAATAAGGTGCAATAAACAATATAAGAAATATAAAATTATTAAAAATTCTATTAAATACTAGACATATATACATTCTTGGTGGTGAGAGTGGAATGCAATATAATGAATAATACAATGCAATAAAAAGCATACTCTCTCCTATTATACCCAATACCATTACCATCTGCTGTCACCCATCTAGGGTGCAAGTCCCCAACTTGAACACAAAATGGGTGTAAGTAAATAAAAAAGGGTGATAATAATTAAAATACGTTGAGTATAATCCCACTATGTATGGAAAATAAGTTGAAATGGCTATACATTCATTGATAAGAATCAAAATGCACCTACTATTCAAAGATCAAAATGAAATCTAATTAAAATGATATAAATTATTTAAATAGTAATAGGTGTCCAAAAGATTAGGGAAATATAAATATAAATATTAGGGATCAATTATTGGTTTAATATCATATTTAAAATTTTGAAAAATTGTTGCACATATTAAACCGGGACTGTATACATCTGGACTTGAAAATTAGAATTTAAATTTTAAAATTAAAAATTAAAAATTTAAAAATTTAAAAATTAACCAACTGTATGTTATGTGTCGCTAATAAAGCAATTTATATCTAGCTCTATGTTTAGGCCTCGTGGGGAAAGAACATCTACGGAATATATCCACCGGGTTTCTTGTTTCGATAATTCACGAATACGATTGATACCTCTCCAGTGGGTTTGAAGATGCTCTATCCCCCAAAATTCCAGCCCCCTGGGATCCCTGTTATGTTTCAACATGAAGTGCAGAGACACATTATGGTCTTTATAACCATTTTTAATGTTGTTAATGTGCTCTGCAATTCTAATCCTCAACAACCTCTTGGTACGGCCTATATACATCAGGCCACAGGGGCACTTTAGAGCGTAGACTACGTAAGTGCTGTTACATGTGATAAATTGCTTTATGTCAAAGGAGCGATTATTGACTGGAGATAAGAAATTACTAATACCCCTCAAGGGTCTGGTGACTTCTCTGCATGCTTTACACTTTCTGCACGCAAAAAATCCATTGCGGTCCCAGAACGTCTGTGGTTTTGAGGGGGGATCTAAGACTTTTTTAACTATTTTATCTCCAAAATTCATGGATTTCCTGTAAATGAACTGAGGTACAGGTGGAAGAACATTTGTCAATTTTTTGTCCATTAGAAGGATATGCCAGTGTTCTCTAAAGATGTCTTCAACTTCTTTATACTGGGTATGAAATTGTGAGACAAATCCCCATTCATTATTTCGTTCGTCTTCTTTCTTAGAGAGCCTATCTTGGCTTGGTTCTTGTAGACACTCAGATCTAGGTACAGATGCCACTTCATCTACCACTTTTTGTAGTGTTTCTGGTTTATAACCTCTGGACACGAACCTTTCTACAAGGATTTTTGATTGTTGATGGAATTCAATGTCCTCAGAGCAGTTTCTTCTCACCCTCATGAGCTGTCCTTTCGGTATGTTTTTGAGCCATAGAGGGTGGTGACCGCTGGTGATAGGTAGATAGCTGTTCCTATCGGTTTTTTTGAAGAATACCTTGGTCTCTAGTTTGTCATTCCTTCTATATATAGTGACGTCTAAAAAATCAATCATTTCATTGTGCCAGTTTGAGGTTAGTCTAATGTTATTTTCATTACAGTTTAAAACTTGTAAAAACTGTTCTAGTGACTCTGTGGATCCTGCCCAAATAAAAAATAGGTCATCAATAAAACGTTTGTAAAAGATTAGTTCCCGACGTTGTTCTTTAAATATGGTCTTGTCTTCCCACTCTGCCATAAAGAGGTTTGCGATGCTCGGGGCAAACTTAGCGCCCATCGCTACGCCTCTCTGTTGTGTATAAAAATTATTGTCGTACCAAAAATAAATAATGTCCGAGTAGGGGGTATTTTCAATTTGTCCAAAGTGGAATTAACACAGAAGGAAACTAATATTTTAAACTTGGGTCTTAAATGTGGTTTAAAAAAACCCATTAATAAGTTTGACGTCTTTATTGATGTTCACAAATATATTAGAAAATTGAACATCAAAAAATATTTTTTAGGCTGCAATGTTCCTCCTAGCACTGCTATTGTACACAAACCAAATGAAGTGATCAATAGTGGTTTAAAAAACAAGTCTCTGTTTAATCCGCTAAATAACCCAAATCATCAAGTGGAGGTCTTCAAAGGGCTGATCTTACGCGATTTGGAACGGCTTAAACCTAAGAAAGATGTAAACATGCGACATATTAGTGAAGGAATTTCTAGTTTGGAAAAAAGGAAAGATATTATTATAAGGCCAGCCGACAAGGGAGGAGGAGTGGTGATACTCCCAAAAGAGATGTATCATGGTCAGATCATTCAGATGTTGTCAGATCAAGAGACATACAAGCCCTTGGAGAAAGATCCAACTAAAGCCTATAAGGATCAACTAAAAACTCTTGTGGAGATGGGGTCAAAAAGCGGCGTTTTGAATGATAAAGAGAGGCGGTATTTAGTACCCTCAAGCAACCGTATACCCACATTATACACTTTGCCCAAGGTCCATAAAGACCCCAACAACCCCCCTGCAAGACCGATAGTAAACAGTATAGGATCGGTCTCGGCAAGAATGGGTCAGTATCTGGATTGCTTCTTGCAAAAGAGTGTAGTGAACACTCGCTCTTATTTAAGGGATACAAAAAGTTTCTTGAATTCTTTGCAGGCTGTTGATTTAACGGACAAACCACAAGTTCTATTGGTAACAGCCGACGTGGCATCACTGTATTCTATCATACAGCATGATGATGCTTTATTGGCATTAAATTGGGCCCTTTGCCAAAGAGATGATCTGCCTTTTAAACAAAAAGTCTTCTTAAGGAACGCTCTCGACTATTGCCTCGGTCATAATTATTTTTGGTACGACAATAATTTTTATACACAACAGAGAGGCGTAGCGATGGGCGCTAAGTTTGCCCCGAGCATCGCAAACCTCTTTATGGCAGAGTGGGAAGACAAGACCATATTTAAAGAACAACGTCGGGAACTAATCTTTTACAAACGTTTTATTGATGACCTATTTTTTATTTGGGCAGGATCCACAGAGTCACTAGAACAGTTTTTACAAGTTTTAAACTGTAATGAAAATAACATTAGACTAACCTCAAACTGGCACAATGAAATGATTGATTTTTTAGACGTCACTATATATAGAAGGAATGACAAACTAGAGACCAAGGTATTCTTCAAAAAAACCGATAGGAACAGCTATCTACCTATCACCAGCGGTCACCACCCTCTATGGCTCAAAAACATACCGAAAGGACAGCTCATGAGGGTGAGAAGAAACTGCTCTGAGGACATTGAATTCCATCAACAATCAAAAATCCTTGTAGAAAGGTTCGTGTCCAGAGGTTATAAACCAGAAACACTACAAAAAGTGGTAGATGAAGTGGCATCTGTACCTAGATCTGAGTGTCTACAAGAACCAAGCCAAGATAGGCTCTCTAAGAAAGAAGACGAACGAAATAATGAATGGGGATTTGTCTCACAATTTCATACCCAGTATAAAGAAGTTGAAGACATCTTTAGAGAACACTGGCATATCCTTCTAATGGACAAAAAATTGACAAATGTTCTTCCACCTGTACCTCAGTTCATTTACAGGAAATCCATGAATTTTGGAGATAAAATAGTTAAAAAAGTCTTAGATCCCCCCTCAAAACCACAGACGTTCTGGGACCGCAATGGATTTTTTGCGTGCAGAAAGTGTAAAGCATGCAGAGAAGTCACCAGACCCTTGAGGGGTATTAGTAATTTCTTATCTCCAGTCAATAATCGCTCCTTTGACATAAAGCAATTTATCACATGTAACAGCACTTACGTAGTCTACGCTCTAAAGTGCCCCTGTGGCCTGATGTATATAGGCCGTACCAAGAGGTTGTTGAGGATTAGAATTGCAGAGCACATTAACAACATTAAAAATGGTTATAAAGACCATAATGTGTCTCTGCACTTCATGTTGAAACATAACAGGGATCCCAGGGGGCTGGAATTTTGGGGGATAGAGCATCTTCAAACCCACTGGAGAGGTATCAATCGTATTCGTGAATTATCGAAACAAGAAACCCGGTGGATATATTCCGTAGATGTTCTTTCCCCACGAGGCCTAAACATAGAGCTAGATATAAATTGCTTTATTAGCGACACATAACATACAGTTGGTTAATTTTTAAATTTTTAAATTTTTAATTTTTAATTTTAAAATTTAAATTCTAATTTTCAAGTCCAGATGTATACAGTCCCGGTTTAATATGTGCAACAATTTTTCAAAATTTTAAATATGATATTAAACCAATAATTGATCCCTAATATTTATATTTATATTTCCCTAATCTTTTGGACACCTATTACTATTTAAATAATTTATATCATTTTAATTAGATTTCATTTTGATCTTTGAATAGTAGGTGCATTTTGATTCTTATCAATGAATGTATAGCCATTTCAACTTATTTTCCATACATAGTGGGATTATACTCAACGTATTTTAATTATTATCACCCTTTTTTATTTACTTACACCCATTTTGTGTTCAAGTTGGGGACTTGCACCCTAGATGGGTGACAGCAGATGGTAATGGTATTGGGTATAATAGGAGAGAGTATGCTTTTTATTGCATTGTATTATTCATTATATTGCATTCCACTCTCACCACCAAGAATGTATATATGTCTAGTATTTAATAGAATTTTTAATAATTTTATATTTCTTATATTGTTTATTGCACCTTATTCACAAAGAAAAAAACGCATAGCAATGCTATACGTGATATAAGTTTGTAATTTATAGGAGATAATTTGAAGCAAGACATATTAGTCACAGTTTTCCTAGCAAAGTCGGCAGTTTTTTCAAAAAAATGATTTCAAAAAAATGATTTCAAAAAAATGATTTCAGCGGATTACAAACAATTGAGTCAAAGTCCTTCTCTGCTGACAGCTCTGTGAGCATGGTCTTTGAAGTGGGAGTGGCTGGTAAATCCGCCTCCCCTATTCGCTGTTCAAATCCATTACTGTTATTTAAAGCCGGCCTTACGATTGGTAGATTGTGCCCTCAGACGACGTCCGGAAGTGACGAAACGCGTCAGGGTCGCAATCTACCGGAAGTGACGTGTGCGTTCCACGGAAGGAAACCAGGAAGCGAAAAAGACCAGCTGCTTACAGCGCGCATCCCGGCGTTCCTCCCGGAGGTCGAATTAACAGGCACAGTGCACTTTTCAATGCTCTAATATACTTTTATCTGGTACGCAGATTTTAACGGGGGGAGTGTAATGTTGTGTATTACTCAATAAACTTTCATAAGCAATATTACGCTATATAGCATTTATTTCTCTCCCTATGTTACATTTGCCGAGAGGTTATTGCACCACCTGGTGGTTGAACTAAGGAAACGGAGAGGCTTTCAAAGATTATTATCCAAAGGCTTGTGTTTTAAAAATTGTGGTGAGTGCATTCTCACGGGGGGTGACCCCCTCACGCGGTGATCATCACTGGTGGAAGGATTCAAACGCACATCTTCATATCCACAGACCACAACTTTATTTTTGAACTTTCCTGTCTCTTCAACATTTGCTCTATAAATAGTGTTATGCAACAACGGACACTTAGCGCTGCTTTAATAAGTATTATTGTCAGAGACTTGGCGTGTTGTTTATGATTTTAGACTTATTGTATGATTATATGTTTAATTTTTCAAAGTAGCTGCTTCAGTCAGCTGCATTAGATTGCGGAGTGATCCCAAGGCGCGGATTAATGTGAGGCAGAGGCGGTCATATTGTCCACATATTTTTAGTTATTGATGAAGATAGTTTGAATTATTTTGGGATTTTAACCCTTTTAGAGTAAACAATTACATATTTTATTCATATGCAACTGTTTAGATATGTTAACTCATAAAATTGAGGTTGTATTGCTTCAGATTAGAATAAACAAAAACATAATTCTAGGAACTAGTTAGGTAATAATATATTTGTTTTAAGAAAAGAAAGAAAAAGCTTCCATTACTTCTGGATTATTGAACATATTTGTCCTAAAAAGTAATAAATCTATTGTTATTACCTGATAATATATAACTGAACAAGAATTTCCTTATTTCACTTATATATTCTAAGGCTATATGAATCAGAAGTAATAAGAAATATAACTGGAATGTAACATGATCCCACACAGTGTGTGACTATCAGAATGCAGTTACATTCAGTTATAAATATAGGTTTTTTAAAGAGAACCATCTCTTAGTATAATAAATGAAGAGATATCAGGAATTAGGATGTCAGTCCATTGAATCTTCTTGGTCCATGGATGATGTGGCATAACGGCCTCTTTTGTGAGAATGATGATTCCCATTTTGTTCTGAAATTTTCTGGGTGCTGCCTGAAGGTGAAGATGACGCCATTCTTCTGCGTGTGGGAGAGTTGCTGCTTGTGGGTTCTGTCAGATTTAATTTTAAAAGGGTTTGTTGTAGTTCATCTGCTGATCTGCTTCTGTAAATTGTACCTTGGTAGTTAAATCTGACTGAAAAGGGGAAGCCCCATTGATACATAATGTTGTGGCGTTGCAGTTCCATTAGTTGGGGTTTGATGGATCGTCTTTTAGTAATAGTAAGTTGGGATAGGTCAGCAAAAATTTGATAATTGTGTCCTTGAAAATTAAGTTCCTTTTTTTCTCTTGCAGCAATTAGTATTTGTTCTTTCGATCTGTAATAATGAAATTTTGTGATTATATCACGTGGGGGTCCATCTTTCTTTTTGGCTGTGAGGGCTCTGTGTACTCTGTCCAGTTCTAAAGGTTCAATAGGGATATCTGGCTTTAGTTCTTGTAATAGAGCAGTAATAGTAGATTGCAGGTCTGTCACAGTTTCAGGTATTCCCCTTATGCGCAAGTTTGAACGTCTGGCTCTATTTTCGTAATCTTCGAGCTTAGTTTGAAGTATTAAATTCTCTTTTTTTAATTGTTCCAATTCTGTTATATTTTCTTGGGTTGTAATTTCAATTTCATCCATTTTTATTTCTAAGGCTGCGGTGCGGTTTCCCAGCTCTCTTATTTCTTTGGTTAGGCTTTTTGTTATTTGGTCTGAGGTTTGTTTTAAAGCCTTATGAAGCATCTTTTCAAATTGTAATAATATTTCTGGGGATACTGAGGAGGCTTGTGGAGAAGTTTGTGAGAGGATTTGTTCTGTATCTGACTCAAATGGAGAGTCTTGCTGTGACATTTTCTGTCTGTGAGAGCGCCCTGATGCTGTATCTTGTGAGGTGACTGGAGCTGCTTCAGCTGCAGTGAGTGCCTGTAAGCTCTTTGTGAGGTGATTTTTATTTCTGCCACGGTTTCCTCCCAGTACCATATTTCCTGCCCAAACTTTCACAGTTTGTTCCCTGGGGCAAAAAGGTTCAAATGGATACCTTTTGAGCCTGCAGGCTCCGCTTTGTCCTTCTCTTCTCTCCTCAGCGGTGTGGAGCTCTAACAATGCATGTCTGCTCTGCTAGGCTCCGCCTCCTGCCCCCTCCATTGAGCATTTTTCTTTCCCCTTTCTCCTCCCCCGGGTCGCTTATAAGCTGATCCTATACACTGAGGCATAGGTCTGATGAAGGAGCCATTGTACATGCTCCAAAACGTGTAACTACCCACCGCCTGACGTCATTTCCGATGCGTGCATTCCATTGTGGCTCCAGAAGTAAGGCTGCCATCTTGCCTTCTCGCTTCCTCCTCCTTCTGCAGCTGCAGATAGGTTTCTCCCTGGAGGTTATAGTTAGAGCCAGGAACCAAGATTATTCCACTGACATGACTGTTTTCCCTGGATCTTGTAAGGGTTTTTAACTGCTTATGCAATAAAAATGCTTGAATACTGCACTTAGAAGCGCCTTTCTGTTTCTTTTCATACAAATCCAGTGCAAATCAAACCTATTAACTTAAAGCGGAACTTCAGTTATTTTTTTAACTTTCCATCTAATAAATCTTCTGCCCTTGTTGTTTTAACTTTGGATAGTAAAACATTTCTTTTCTGCCAGTAAATAAATTATACAGCTCACTTCCTGTTTCTTGCCTGGTAAAAAGCCTAGGCTTATGACAGCATGCACAGCTCTCTCTCTCACTCTCATGAGAGTTTGCGAAGAAGGGAGGGGGTGAGTCATAAGAGGGCCAATGAGAGCTACAGAGCTGGAGGTGTGAGTCTGTGTAAATCCAGAAGGTGAACAGGCAGCAGCTTCAGCTGCCCACAGTTAAAATGACTGCAGCCAGACTCAGTGGAGGGAGATTTCTGCAGCATATTTGACAAGTACAGAATCACAGTATATAAGATAATATGCAAAGTGGTTGGAGGGAAGCTTTAGAATGGCAAAGATGTTTTTTATTACAAATTTTGTGAGCAGACTGCAGTTCCTCTTTAATCTAGCATCTACTAGCAAATACATTACAAAAGTGCTCAAATTTCAGATTAAGTAGAACAAGTTTTTTGGTAAAACAGCTACTTTATAACAATTAAGGAGCTGTTTGCAAGAATATTTCTGAAAAAAAGTTTAACTCTTTCAGACTTATTTTATATCATGCTCAATCAGATGTTTCACCTGCATGAATCAGTAGGAAATGAAAATACACAAAAAAAACAGGGGCCTTTAAAAACTTGTAGTTGCTGCAAAATTCATTGAAGAAGACTGATAAGGTTCTTTTATAGATATCACTTTTCTTAATGAAAGCTCTAAAGAAACTGGAAAGCAGAAATACACACTGCAGTAAAAATAGCAATTCATCTCTTGAGAAAGACCTGAAAGTGTTGTCTCATTTTCACATCTCAATCATATTTAAATATGTTGAAAGCTATTTAAAACACACATGCTGTGTCAAACATTAGCTCTAACACAGATATTAACAGGCATGAGCCTTGATTACCAAGTTTTAGGGCCTATCATAACTAGCTGTTTATCTAAAGTGTGTTGCGTGATTTTTTTAAAAATTTTTTGCTGTTAAATGCGTTAAGAGGTCTATAGAAATGAATAGCACTGATTATTATCAAAGGTTACCTCAAGGGTAACACTGAGAATAAGCTAAGGATGTATGCTGATGATACCCTTATTTTCCTCTGCGAGTCCTCAATCTCAATTCAGAATCTGCTGCAATCACTAGAAAGATTTGTTGAAGCCTCTGCCCTTAATAACCATCACCAAGACTACTCTGAACCCTTCCCATGTCTATATACTACTAGAATTCTCCTATCATTTCCATTGGTCTCCACATTTTCTAACCCCACTTAGAGATTATACTTACTTCCATATTCTCTTCCATCTTTAATGGTAATATCCCCTTTTTAAAAGAAAATTGAACTGGACTCTCAGTGAGTTTTACACATATAAAATATTCATTGGCTGGGCACAGTCATGCCTGCTCGAATGGTAATATTGACCAAATTACTGTTTTTTATTTTGAGCCCTGCCCCTATACACCTGTGGTCATCATACAAAGACAGGTTTATACTAAGATCTTGATCCCCTCCCTTTGGAGCCTTTCTGGGAAACCAGAGATTCTCACAAGCCTTAAAGAATGCCAAAGCGTTTTGGTGGTGGTCTGACAACCCCATATCTATATCTACTCTAAGAATCTGGTAAGATCCATTGACTTTGTATCATTTGACTATAAAGTTGGCCACACATAATACAATTTTCTTATTCAATTTCCTTTTAGATTTATCTTCAACTATGTGGTACAAGGGCCTGCCTGATTGCATATAAATTAAAAGTGTCTAGGTTTGACCTCATATTATATGGTTTTGCTAAATCTAAAGAAAGATCCTATGAAAAAAAAAATGTATAATGTATGGCCAGCCTACTTCAAAACCAACAGGTCTATCCTAGACTCTGAAAGATTCCACTATCTGTAAATGAAACACTTCTTTAGTAGCCTTATCTCACACTATCCAATCACCATGCTTCCAATATTCAACACCATCTGCTCTAAGTCACCTAATGGTAGAGGCAATATAACATCCATCTACAATCATCCTAACTTTATATACACCAACCCAATAAGACAGCCTATATGCTGGCTTTGGGAAATTGCAATTACGTTTCCACTGTAGACCAATAATGGTTTGCGGAACACCATGAAAAATACCTTTCTCTAGTTCAAAGAGCATGAAACTTTACACAAGATGGTACATGATAGCCCAAACGATTTACACCATTTTTTCAAAATCCTTACTATGCTGTTGTCTGAGCTTTTCAAATAACAGGTTCCCTGAAGTAGGTAATTTGGGAATATGAAATTCTTAGAGGGATGGCAGGGAGTGGCAATTTTAATTAAGAAGATATGGGTTTTACAGTCTACCTCACATGTAAAAGCTGCCTAATATTTGCCTCTAACCCTGAATTTCCCAACACTTATTAGAAAGCAATCTACACCCAAGTTGGAATAGTCCATTGGGCAATAGTCTCAAGTTGGCATACTCAGTCAATTCCATTCTACCAAATAATCTATGGAGTGGAATTAGTGTTTCTCGTGGAGAGGATTCTTCATACCATTGAAGATGCAACTCTCCAATCTAGGTGGAGCAAATGGCTCTCATGTATAAACCAGTCCCGTGTTTAATATACCTCTTTTCCCCGTGAATTGTCTGTTTCACTCATGCTTACCAATCAATACCCTAGCATTATGTTTCTCTTATTCCAGACAAGTTACTGTTTTACTTGTATCATTACTAACTTTTTAATACTGTGTCTTTGTTGTGGATTGCATATTATTATATTTTTCTGTAAACCATTGACAATTTAATAAAAGAGAGTAAACAGAAATTATTAGCACTGAATGAAAATACATTTGATGTCCAATCTTGTTTGCATTAACATCAGTTGTCCTTAGCTACATAAAATCCCACCATTATGCCACCCAAATGAACATTGAAAGAAAAGCATAAAAATGTGTATCAGTTTCATTGTGTATTCAAAGAAAGTCTCTTAATGGGACATTAACATTGTATATGTGATAAACACATAAAGCTCTTGCTGTGATGGAGCAAGCAGCATTATCACACATTGTAGCAGATGATGATAATAACAGTTGAAATGGCACCTAACCAAAGTGCTATTTCCCTTTAAGTATTAGGACCCCATTGTCATAAGCAGACTAAAGCAGGGGATAGAAAAGTATTTATCCCGTCTTTCTTGAAAAGCTTTTGTATTACTGTTACCAGTTAAAAATGTGGGCATAAAAGATACCCTCACAAAGCGTAATCTAAAGACCTTACTCTTACTTCATACATTCAAGGATAACTGTTGCACCGCACCTTCTTCTATATACGGTGAGTGCTGGCTGGGTCTCACTCTGGGACACTGACAGTAACTCCCACATGAACAATGCCGTATGTACTGTACATGGTTACAATATACTGTACATACCAGTGGCGGCTGGTGCTCAAAATTTTTGGGGGAGCGCAAACAAACTGAAAAATACTGAACCCCCCCCATCAATTGCAGCCTCACTGTGCCCATCAATTGCAGCCTCACTGTGCCCATGATATGCAGCCACTTGTGCCCATCATATGCAGTCACTGTGCCCATCATATGCAGCCACCTGTGCCCATCAAATGCAGCCACTTGTGTCCATCATATGCAGCCACTTGTGCCTATCATATGCAGCCACTTGTGCCCATCAAATGCAACCACATGTGCCCGTCAAATGCAGTCACTTGTGTCCAGTATATGCAGCCACTTGTGCCCATCATATGCAGCCACTTATGCCCAGTATATGCAGCCACTTGTGCCCTTCATATGCAGCCACTGTGCCCACCGACCCCCCTCGTGGCTCTGACAGCCCCTCCGCTCGTGGCTCTGATCCCCCCCACTCGCGGTTCTGACCACCTCCCCTTGCTCGCGGCTCTCTGAGCCCCCCCCGCAGGTGGTCCGGCACTTACCGCCAGTCCTGAGTCCACCAGAGCAGCTGTGGCGGCAGGGATGTCCGTCCTCATGTCTCCTCTCTGCCACCTCTTCCTAAGCGCCAATAGGATGCCCTGGCGCTTTGGCCAATCGGGAAACAGGTCTGATGACCTGCCTCCCTGATAGTCGGGGAGGAGCGTTAGTGTGAAAATAGCAAAAATTAATCCGCTATCGTCACACAGTTGGGTGGGATCAGGGCGCACTAATCAGGTGCTTCAAAAAATACCACCCCGTCCCGCCCCACCATAGGAATCCATGCGTCCGGCGCCCTGAAAGGGACCGGGCGCATGGATGGGGGGGTGGCGCCTGCGCGTCCACAATGCACGGGCCGCCCCTGCAGTACAGATAAGAGATTCCTGGCAGGGTTGTTCAGATGGGTTCAGACTAGGATCCGAACATGTCTGAGCTCATCCCTACTGGGGAGCAGCAAAGGGGTACAATATAGTGTCACTTGAGTGAAAGCAATGAAAGCCATGAGTCCATGATGGCAATGCCCAGTAGTTGTCTAAGGGCCTTCACAGGTAAATAACATGCATTAAATATGTTAAATGCATGCATAAACTTATGGGAGGATTTTTGACGAAAGGAATGGTTAGACGACAGGGTCTCATTAATACGATATATAATAGCATTACTTCATTTTTGGCTTCTGGTCTACATTATGTTTTGAATGTGTATTTTTCTAGTAACAAATGATTTTATATCTCAGGACCACAAATGATTAGTCAAAAGCAGCAAAATCATATCCTACAGCAGCAAAGCAATATAAATACAGTATCACATTTTTTACCTCAAGCTTATATCTGAGCAGTCCCCTCCAGTGTTTATAATTAATCCCAAGGTGACACCTACAGGTGCCATAATGCTGGCATGCTAGGGCTTGCAAGAATCACAGCTGTACAATATTCCTCCATAAGATGTTTGACGCAGTGGGAACCCAATCCTCATTCTAACACAGTCTGATGATGTGCTAATGGCATTGACAATTTATCTTCTTCTTGTGGGCTATTTTTCCATAAAAAGAAGCAGTGTCAATAGGACAAAACATATTTTATACATTCTTCTGTGAATTATACTTGATACATTTTAGCAGTTGATAGAACATCATATAAATTTGTAGTTTACGGTAACTATTTTTGAAGCAAAGCTTGCTAAGGATATTTGATGTCATCCTCTCCACTTTAGCACTAGAGGTAGTGTAGACAGTAATATATAATTAATGCATGTGATGGATATGGTCTGTGGGTTAGGAGCACCATCAAAAAGCCTCCTGGGATAGAATCTGTTTAATTTGCAAACATCCTGCCAATCATGGGGTTATTTAAAATAGAATTTAGATTGCCTAAATTATGTATATTGCAAAAGTAATTTCTGTTTTTATAAATAGTGAATTAAACTGTATAACTGAATGTAATGAAGAAAAAGAAAAGTGTTCACTTTTTTCATATATTCAAACTGGCTAATTTGGATTGCATGGATGTTCTGTGCCCTAGATACTGGCACACACTGTTTTTTTCTTAGGAGATCACACACTGATTTGGAAAAATCCTAATTTCTGACAACAACGCAATGTGCACAAGGCCATATGGAGAAGGACAGACAACAGACTGGGATAGCACAGAGAATGATTGTTCCCTGTGCAAAATGTACACTGGAGTCTGGTTGAAAAGGGCATAAGCAGAATATTAATACAAATTTAACAGGCTGTACATTTCCTTTGCTTTTTTATGTATCATTATATCTGTAGTCTTATATACAATTAAGATCATTAAAGCTGAACTCCAGGAACAAAAAGATACATTTAAATATACACTATATTGCCAAAAGTATTGGGATACTTTACACGCACATGAACTTTAATGGTATCCCAGTCTTACTCCGTAGGGTTCAATATTGAGTTGGCTCACCTTTTGCAGCCATAACATCTTCAACTCTTCTGGAAAGGCTGTCCACAAGGTTTAGGAGTGTGTCTATGGGAATATTTGACCATTCTTCCAGAAGCGTATTTGTGAGGTCAGACACTGATTTTGGACGAGAAGGACTGGCTCCGCTCTAATTAATACCAGAGGTGTTCTAACGATTTGAGGTCAGGACTCTGTGCAAGCCAGTCAAGTTCCTCCACCCCAAACTCACTCATCCATGTCTTTAAAGACCTTGCTTTGTGCACCGGTTCAAATCATTTGGTGGAGGGGAGATTATGGTGCGGGGTTGTTTTTCAGTGATTGGGCTTGGCCCCTTAGTTCCAGTGAAGGGAACTCTTAAGGCGTCAGCATACCAAGACATATTGGACAATTTCATGCTCTCAACTTTGTGGGAACAGTTTGGGGATGGGCCCTTCCTCTTCCAACATGACTGCACACCAGTGCACAAAGCAAGGTTCATAAAGATATGGATGAGTGAGTATGGGGTGGAGGAACTTGACTTACCTGCACTGAGTCCTGACCTCAACCCCATAGAACACCTTTTGGATGAATTAGAGTGAAGACTGCGAGCCAGGCCTTCTCGTCCACATCAGTGCCTGACCTCACAAATGCTCTTCTGGAAGAATGGTCAAACATTCCCATAGACACACTCCTAAACCTTTTGAACAGCCTTCCCAGAAGAGTTAAAGCTGGTATAGCTGCAAAGGGTGGGCCAACTGAATATTGAACCCTACTGACTAAGACTGGGATGCCATTAGCTACTTGCCAACCAGCTGCTGTCATTATACAGTGGCAGGTTGGCTCCCCTGTGCGAATCACCGTAGCTGCACGGCAGCCGCTTTAAGGGGTATAGGAGGCACGCGCACCCGCCGCGCACCCCTGGTGCTGATGCGCGTAGCCAGCGGCCGCAATGTCTGCCGGCCACCCATGATCGTTCCTCAGAGAGCCAAAACAGGGATCTGTGTATGTAAACAAACAGATCCCCATTCTGACAAGGAAAGAGATCTGCTGTTCCTAGTGATCAGGAACAGTGATCTCTCTCTACTCCCAGTTAATTCACTGCCCCCACTGTTAGAAACACCTCCCTAGGGAACACTTAACCCCTTGATCACCCCCTAGTGTTAACCCCTTCCCTGCCAGTGACATTTAAACAGTAATCAGTGGCTATTTTTAGCTCTGATCGCTGTATAAATGTCAATGGTCCCCAAAAAGTGTCAAAAGTATCTGATCTGTCTGCCGCAATGTCACAGTTCTGCTAAAAATCGCTGATCACTGCCAATACTAGAAAAAAAAAAAATAATCATAAAAATGCCATAAATATATTCCCTATTTTGTAGACGCTATAACTTTTGCGCAAACCAATCAATATACACTTGTTGCGATATTTTTTACCAAAAATATATATAAGAATACATATTGGCCTAAACTGTGGAAGAAATTTGTTTTTGGTTTTTTTGGGAAATTTATTATAGCAAAAAAGTAAAAAATATTGGGTTTTTTTTTCTAAATTGCTGCTCTTTTTTTGTTTATAGCGCAAAAAATAGAATTCGCAGAGGTGATCAAATACCACCAAAAGAAAGCTCTATTTGTGGGAAAAAAAGGACATCAAATTTGTATGGGTACAGTGTCACACGACCGCGCAATTGTAAGTTAAAGTGACGCAGTGCTGTATCTCAAAAAATGGCCTGGTCATAAGGGGGAAAATCTTTCAGTCCTTAAGTGGTTAAAGTTCATGTGCGTGTAAAGGCAGGCGTCCCAGTACTTTTGGCAATATAGTGTATTCCTCAATAGCCACACAGGATATAATGTAAATCTGCTTTGTGTACACTGAATGACTTTGCAAACCCAAATATTACCTAATGTAAATTGGCAATATAGTTGGTAAATTGGCAATATAGTGTATTCCTCAATAGCCACACAGGTATAATGTAAATCTGCTTTGTGTACACTAAATGACTTTGCAAACCCAAATATTACCCAATGTAAATGTAGCAGTGCATGCTATACATAGCCTCTGCAGAGAGCACAGACCTGTGGGAGGATCCTAGCAGGCCCCACCCATGACAGACTGCCTATAGAAAGCTACAGGAGGGGGCGGAGACAAGACCAGTCACCCCGTACAAGGAAAGAAAGCAGCACTGACTGGTCTATAATACTAAAAGCTCCTGCACAGGGGCAAACTTTCACACTGGATGACTGCACAGATCTGAAAGAAATACACAAAACACACCAAAATATACGTAAGAATACACATGCTTACATTTAAACATTATTTGCTTATCTTAGAGAACAATAACACTGATACAACATCCTTTATTGACAATAACCTCAAAAAATGATTTCTGTGCTTGCTGAAACACTAGTGCTGCAGTTGGAAGTTTTTTGAAATTCATGTACACAGAGTTAATCAAAGTATTTGAATTAAAGTGGTATTAAACCAAATATGTAATATATTGTAGTTTTCCAATCATTAGGTGCGGTGGCTGCATTTGATTTCTTTTTAAGGCTTTCTTCTCTCTGTTTTCACCCAGTAATCTGGCCAATAACACACCTTCTGTATTACAGTGCCCTGACTCTGGATGAAAAGGCACAGGGGACACATTTAGACAGCAGAATTGTTAGTCTGGGGGGAGGGGAGTGTTAGATGGACTAGCAGATTTGGGGACACTAACATATTAAAGCCAAACTCCAGCTTACACTGCAGTTATACAAGTAGTTACAGTAACAACAGTTTTTTTTTTTTTTTGGGATATATTTTTTACATGAATATATAAAAAGCTGATCATTGTAAGCACCACTCTCAGTAGTAAATGGTTTGGCTCAACACTTTAACTGCTACCTTTGCAGGAGAGCTTGAAAAACAATAGACTTACTGGCCAGATCACGGGGTGAAAATAAAGAAAAGAAAGCCCTTAAAAAGAAACTACCGTATATACTCGAGTATAAGTCGAATTTTTCAGCACATTTTTTTGTGCTGAAAGTGCCCCCCTCGACTTATACTCGAGTCAAGCACTTTTCTGCAGCAAAAAATTTCATTTTCCGAACCGAATTTGGGGCCCCGTATCTCAGGGCCACTTGGTGTTAGAAACCCCAAATTTGGTATGCGAACCCAGTGGAACTTGTACCACAACATATCCAAAGCTGAAGTTCCTAGCACTAAGTGGCCCCGAGATATGGGGCCCCAAAATCGGTTCGGAAAATGTCTTTCTCTGTTGCAGAAAAGTGCTTGACATTTTCTGAACCAAATTTGGGGCCCCATATCTCAAGGCCACTTAGTGCTAGGAACACCAAATTCGGTGTGCAAACCTAGCGGACCTGGTACCATAACATATCTAAAGCTGGGGTTCCTAGCACCAAGTGGCACTGAGATACGGGGCCCCAAATCTGGTTCGGAAAATGTCATTCTCTGCTGCAGAAAAGTGCTTGACATTTTCTGAACTGAATTTGGGGCCCTGTATCTCAGGACCACTTGGTGCTAGAAACACCAGCTTTGGAAATTGTATGGTGCTAGTTCCACTGAGTTTGCACACCAAATTTGGGGTTCTTAGCACTAAGTGGCCCCGAGATACAGGGCCCCAAATTCGGTCAACTGTGTCTATCTGCAGCCATGTCATTTCGGGACCCTTTGGGTTCAGAGACCCCAAATTTTGGCTGCAGCTAGGGGGGGCATCTAGGAACCCTTAACTACCGAGTTTGAAGTTCAGGAGACCTATGGCTGCAAATGGGCACAGTGAGGCATGCAAATGGGCACAGTGATGCTGCAAATGGGCATTGTTGACCCTCTTTTCCACTTACAGTAGCTGCGCATTTCTCACCCTCGTCTTATACTCGGGTCAATAAGTTTTTACCATTTTTTTTGTGGTAAATTAGGGCCTCGACTTATACTCGGAACGGCTTATACTCGAGTATATACGGTAACTACAGTGGGGCAAAAAAGTATTTAGTCAGCCACCAATTGTGCAAGTTCTCCCACTTAAAAAGATAAGAGAGGCCTGTAATTGTCATCATAGGTATACCTCAACTATGAGAGATAAAATGTGGAAACAAATCCAGACAATCACATTGTCTGATTGTCTGATTTTTGAAAGAATGTATTTGCAAATTATGGTGGAAAATAAGTATTTGGTCAATATCAAAAGTTCATCTCAATACTTTGTTATATATCCTTTGTTGGTAATAACAGAGGTCAAACGTTTTCTGTAAGTCTTCACAAGGTTGTCACACACTGTTGCTGGTATGTTGGTCCATTCCTCCATGCAGATCTCCTCTAGAGCAGTGATGTTTTGGGGCTGTCGCTGGGCAACACGGACTTTTAACTCCCTCCAAAGGTTTTCTATGGGGTTGAGATCTGGAGACTGACTAGGCCACTCCAGGACCTTAAAATGCGTCTTACGAAGCCACTCCTTTGTTCCCAGTGCGTTTGGGATCATTTGTGATATTTCAGTTTTTCTTTTTTAATAAATCTGCAAAAATGTCAACATATCTGTGTTTTTCTGTCAATATGGGGTGCTGTGTGTACATTAATGAGGGAAAAATTGAACTTAAATGATTTTAGCAAATGACTGCAATGTAACAGAGTCAAAAATTTAAGGGAGTCTGAATACTTTCCGTCCCTACTGTATCTCCATCGGTGTGCCAGGGATAACGGCACCTGCAGCCCATTCCAGGAGTGCCCTTTTAATTTAACCTCTTCCCGACGAGTGTACGCAGACGTGCGTACTCTGCTTTCGGGGCTTATACCGAGATGAAGCCCGCAGCTGTAGGCATCATCCCGGTACTGTTTTTTAGAGCCGGCGACCGGCTATCCAGGTATAACAACCGATGCGGCTAAAAGCCGCTGAGCTGTTATACTGGAGGAGGGAACGTCACCCCTCCCGCCGCCTCCCGACACTCTTACCAGGCCTCCTGTTCCACCAACCCAATCACCAATCTGCCACCTCCGGCGGCTAGTGACAGTCTGGAATGAAGCCGTGAGCGGCTTCGTTCCAGCCTCCTAATTGTAAACACGGAAGCGACGTCATGACGTCACTTCCCGTTTACTCGGCTGCCAATGGCGCCGGTTTTAAAAAAACCTCCTCTGTAACTCTAACCTGGTAACCGTAAAAAAAATGTAAAGCGTCGCCTATGGAGATTATAGGTACCGTAGTTTGTCGCCATTCCACGAGTGCGTGCAATTATAAAGCGTGACATGTTTGGTATCTATTTACTTGCCGTAACATCATCTTTCACATTATGCAAAAAAATTGGGCTAACTTTACTGTTTGTTTTTTTTAAATTCATGAAAGTGTCCCTTTTCCCAAAAAGTTAAGTTTAAAACACCGCTGCATAAATGCCATGTGATATAAAATATTGCAACAATCGCCATCTTATTCTCTAGATTCTCTGCAAAAAAATATATATACAATAATTGGGGGCTCTAAGTAATTTTCTAGCAAAAGATACGGATTTTAACTTGTAAACACCAAATGTCAAAAATAGGCTTAGTCATGAAAGGGTTAAGACACTATTTATTCTTTGGGATGAGGGCTGATCTGGAGATGATCCCCTCTTATCCCTCCTGGACGGTCAGATCGGGCTCAAATACTTATCTTTGTAGACCTTTTGTCATATTTTACTAGACAGCCATATTCTAAATCAGTAATTTCTAATAATAGGTACAGTGGCCATAGATTCTCTATGTGAATCTGTCTCTGGCTACACAATAACCTCTGGGATAGTGTTCCCTTCATCTAATCAGTAAGGTAATATCTTATTTTTCAACAGCTTAATTCATACCCACAGTATTCATACACAATTCATTCATCTTTTTCATCCATTTATATTCCATCTCTTTCCTTCACCCTATCCCTCACTCACTTTGTTATCATTTTTCACTTTATATCTGTTCCACATTATTCCTTTTTTTTTTTATCTTTTCTTTATACCATCATTCATTTCATCATCTGGTCACATTGTTTCATACTCTTTTACGACTCCCATTCCACATTGCTCACTGCAATTTTTCTTCTCATTCTTTTTTTCCCTATTCCTTTTGTCCCTTCATTGTCCCACCTTTTTCTGTCCATGTACACACTTCCCCATTCATCTAGTTGTTTTTTCATGCACCATTTTTTGGTCACCTTTTTCCTCGTCAGTCACTTCCTTCCCTCCATCCCCTTCCCCCTGCACCTCACTTTCCCCGTCACTCCTCCCACTACTTCACCATTCTCTATTTCACTACAACCCACTTTACACCTACGCTTTGTTTTTACTCTTATGTTTTTCACTTTGCCTCCAGGTCACTCCTTCATTTTCACTTTTGCTGTTTTATTTAGTTTTCTCACTTGATTTTTGGCAATTTTTTGTTTTTTTCTACTCTCGCTCATCATTATTCACACTCCCTCACCTTCTCATCACCTTTTTAATTCATATAGTTGGCACATGAGGCCATTTACGGCCCTTATACTATTAGCATATTTACGAATTATCAGCCTTCTATTCATTTATTTACTCATTATCTTCAATATAATTAATAAAGACATATATTAGATCTTTGTGTTCTTTTCTGATCAGTCAACAATATATTTTGAATCTAATACGGGCAGTCTTGCATATACCATGAGTTAACGCTCTGGGAATCTGCCGCAGGTGCTGACACTACCCAATCTGGCGCACCCTCAGGGGGTGTTTCAATGTGTGACTCCTTGTAAGCCTCATTTAGTGGATCAACTTCTTCTCCCGGGGTGCTGTTCCAGCTTGGTAGGTACACAGGATTGTCTGGCAGTTTTTAAAGAAAATTCTGGTTGAGAGGCCTTTTGCAAATGCATTGGTAAATATGTGAAATGTTTACACTGGTTATTTATGTATGCATCATACTTTTAAAATTTGATATGTTGGATGCAATAATCTTTTCAGCAAACTTATACTCTGAAGAAGACCCCAACTGTATGGGTCGAAACGTGACAGCCACTGTTATACATCAGGCATTGTGTAATGTTGTGTATAATTTTCGTGTTTGCAACCTTTTGTATTTTGGCATGGGCATGTCCCCACCAGAGCTCATATCTTAACTATAATATACTATTATACTCTAATTTTTCAATAAAGAATTTATTTTTCTAAACCCATGTACTCATTAACTATTTCACTCTGCTTCTTAACCCCCCCCCGGGGGACTTTTCCCATATTATGCTACATGTACATTGGGGTTGCTTTACTAAAACTGGAGAGTGCAAAATCTGGTGCAGCTGTGAATGGTAGCCAATCAGCTTCCAACTTCAGCTTGCTCATTTAAGCTTTGACATTAAAACCTGGAAGCTGATTTTTTTTGGAAGAGCTGCACCAAATTTTGCACTCTCCAGTTTTAGTTAACCACTTAGCAACCGGCCCATAGTCAAATGATGGCTACAGGGCGGTTGCTTAACTCTGGGAGGGCGTACAGTGACGTCCTCCCAGAATCCCGCTCTCGCGCACCCCCTGGGGCGCACACCCGAGAACATCCGTGACCCCATCATGGATCATGGTAAACGGCCGCGATCACCAGGTGATTGCTCCGTCAACTGATGGACGATCACATGTAAACAAACCGGCGTCATGTCATGATGCCGGTTCCTCTCTCCCCTCTGTGTACCGATCGGTACAGTGTGAGGGGAGAGGGGGGAGAGATCAGATGGCAGCAGCGCTGTGGGCTGGATCAGTCACATCCAGTCATACATACATCCATCCATGCTCAGCCATATTCTAATACCCTGCACTACTCTGCAATACTCTGCAATACCCTGCAATACTCTGCAATACCCCGTAATACTCTGCAATACCCTGCAATACTCTGCAATATTCTGCAATACTCTGCAATACCCTGCAATACCCCGCAATACTCTGCAATGCCCCACAATACTCTGCAATACCCCGCAATACTCTGCAATATCCTGCAATGCCCCACAATACTCTGCAATACCCCGCAATACTCTGCAATACCCTGCAATACTCTGCACTACCTTGCAATATTCTGCAATACCCTGCAATATTCTGCAGTACCCTGCAATACTCTGCAATACCCTGCAATAACCTTCAATACCCCGCAATACTCTACAATACCCCGCAATACCCTGCAATACCTCGCAATACCCCACAATACTCTGCAATACTCTGCCATACTCTGCCATACCCAGCCATACTCTGCATAACCCAGCCATACTCTGCAATACTCGGTGATACCCAGCCATACTCTAACATACCCAGCCATACTCTAACATACCCAGCCATTCCCAGTCATACTCGGTGATACCCTGCAATACTCAGCCATACCCAGCCATGCTCAGCCATACTAGGCCATGCTCTGCCATGTTCAGCCATACTCGGCTGTACTCGGTCTCTGTATGTGGCCAGGCTGTGGAAGTCTCACACATGTGGTATCGCCGTACTCAGAAGGAGTAGGAGAATCTATTTTGGGGTGTAATTTTTGGTATGTGTGCATGCTATGTGTTAGAAATATTGTATAATTGGACAACTTTGTGTTAAAAAAATGATTTATTATTATTATTTAAATGATATCAAGGACAACCATACCATTTACAATTTCAATTTTTATTTTTTATGGTGATGTTCTTGCAACATCACATCATCGCACTGCACAAGGAACTTGATGCTCGCCCGACACACCAAGCCGCCCGGGTTTTCTAACCCGCGGCGGCGCTATGTGAGTCTACAGTACATGTCCATCCTTGACTGGCCTCCATCTTGCGACCCTGGCGGACATGCGCAGTCCGCCGGGGAAGCATACTGTGTCGGCGGGTGGAGTGGGCGGGGCCAGGTTCCGACGCGAGCGCTCGCGCATGCGCGGTGTGGACTGGGCAGGGGTCACTCCTCCCGGGGGGGCCATACATGGCTCGTACCTGCCTCCTCTCCCGCCCCTACCATCAGCTGTTGTAATTTCTATCAACAGCTGATTGGGGGAGAAAGGCTTCATATACTTAGTTCACTTTCAGGCCGGACATCTCTTGCAGTCTGCGGAATGACACCGGCCTGAACAGACACACATCTACCTGCTTGTTATGTAAGTAAACCATCCTTGTATAGCTGTTTTCCCAGCCTACACTTACCAACTACACGTTTGTAAACTTTTGCATTATGACCTTGCCTGTGGCTTTGTTTAATCAACGTAATAGCTGAATTTAACCTTAAATGATGTACACTTTTTACTATCCCACACAGATAAACTGGTTTCTAACAAATAGACTATCCCATTTAAATGTCATAACAACATAGTATTCCCACTACCCCCTTTTTACATAATCCATTGAGAAACATATATCCAGGATTTAACTATTTAATTAATTGAACCTTTATTTATTTGTTACTATTTTCAGCCACTCACCATACGTCTCTATAACGACATCTATTGAGCCACCTCCAGGTAGGAGCTAAACTTTATAGGATAGTGCTTTTTTCAACATTATATTAAATTTATGAATTTGTATACCCAAAAAGATCTCCCATTATACACTGCTATCATTACATCTTTTTTGCAGGACCTGCCTATCGGCCTCAGTGGAGCCTCAAGTGTTTCATTTCTATACGCCCCTTATGGGCTTTCTCTTCCTTTTTTAGAAGAGAACACTATATATATTTATATACAACTTTTTGATAGTAATCTCACCATTACCTATATTGGAACTTCTTTTTTAATATGCAAAACAAGCATTCTCCTTTGGAATCAAGGACACACTGGGTAGACAGACTGTGTCATTGTCGCTGTTTTTAATTGAAAGTTTCATGGAATGCCAAATCAGCCAATACAGTGTTAATGTAAGTGAAAAAGACATGAAAGATATACTATGTAATTCTTTATATATATACGTATATCTACATGTTTATTGTTGTTTTCTCTATTTATTTTTTCTAATACAGAACTATTGTTAACTCACACCCACCCCTGAGGAAGGAGGCTAATTAACTCCGAAACGCGTCAGGTGCAAGTGTATTGTCTTTCACACTGTATATATACAAATGTAAAACTGCTTGATTCGCATTCCTATAATAGACGCTACACTATTGTCATATTTTTTAATATTTTTCTATTTAATAAACTTTATTTGTACTTTATATACTCCTCTACGCCTTTTTATATGTGCCTAAAAAGTCCACCAATAGGGGAACCCTTTCCTTTTGTATAAATATTGTATAATTGGACAACTGCCCACCCACCGTCATACAATGTCCTTGACTTTGTGCTGGTATATCTGAAAGATGCCTGCAGCTACAGGCATCATTCAGATATCAGCTTTTTCAGCCGGTGATTCCCTACACCATAGGAACGATCATAGCGGCTGTTCCACTGCTTGATCATTGTTACGGGAGGCGAGAGGGGACCTCCCCCCGCCACCCTCTGGTGCTTCTACTGACTCACCGCTACGATCAAAGCCAGATTCATTTTTTTTTTTTTTTATTTCAGGCTTCCCAGCCTAGAGGTGAGATGTGGGGTCTTATTCACCCCATATCTCACTGTAAAGAGGACCTGTCATGCCATATTCTCATTACAACGGAAATGTATTTTTTTGGAAAAAAGCGTCAAACTAAAAAAATAAAGTAAAATGAACAATAATTTTTTTTTTTTAAAGGGCCCCTGTTCCCGTGTGCTCGCATGCAGAAGCGAACGCATATGTAAGTCCCGCCCACATATGTTCAAACCACACATGTGAGGTATCGCTGCAATCGGTAGAGCGAGAGCAATACTTTTGGCCCTAGACCTCCTCTGTAACTCAAAACATGTAACCAATAAAAAATTTTAAAGCGTCGCCTATGGGGATTTTTAAGTAGCGAAGTTTGGCGCCATTCCACGAGCGTGTGCAATTTTGAAGGGTGACATGTTAGGTATCTATTTACTCGGCATAACTTCATCTTTCACATTATCCAAAAACATTGGGCTAACTTTACTGTTTTGTTTTTTGTAAAGCACAAAACTGTTTTTTTTCCAAAAAAAGTGTTCGAAAAATTGCTGCGCAAATACCGTGCGAGATAAAAAGTTGCAACCAACGCCATTGTATTCTCTAGGGTCTTTGCTAAAAAAACATATGTAATGTTTTGGGGTTCTTTGTAATTTTCTAGCAAATAAATTATGATTTTTACATGTAGGAGAGAAATGTCAGAATTAGCCTGGGTGCTCCAGAACACCTGAAGGTGCTCCCTGCATGTTGGGCCTCTGTATGTGGCCACGCTGTGTAAAAGTTTCACACATGTGGTATCGCCATACTTGGGAGTAATAGCAGAATGTGTTTTGGGGTGTAATTTGTGGTATGCATATGCTGTGTGTGAGAAATAACCTGCTAATATGACAATTTTGTGGGAAAAAAAAGAAAAAAAATCTTGATTTTGCAAAGAATTGTGGGAAAAAATGACAACTTCAAAAAACTCACCAGGCATCTTTCTAAATACCTTGAAATGTCTTCTTTCCAAAAAGGGGTCATCTGGGGGGTATTTGTACTTTTCTGGCATGTTAGGGTCTCAAGAAATTAGATAGGCCGTCAGTACTTCAGGTGTGATCAATTTTCAGATATTGGCACCATAGCTTTTGGACTCTATAACTTTCACAAAGACCAAATAATCTAAACAGTAGGAGGAACCCCCCTAATGGTGGACTTTTGAGGCACATAAAAAGAATTTTAAGATATATTAATACAAATGTAATTTATTAAATTTCAACGTTAAAAACACAGCAATGGTGTAACAAAAACTGTATGGAATGCATAACAGATATTTTTACATGAATGTAAATACACAATTGAGAAGTACTCTTGCACCCGACGCGTTTCGGAGTATATGTATCTCCTTCCATAAGGGTGGGTGTGAGCTAGAGACATTTCTATTCTAAAAAAGTATATAGAAAAAAACAGAAACAAATATCAACATTCAAGCATATATATATATATATATATATATATATATATATATATGTGTAACAATTTCAATTTAGTCTCCATATTTCTTACACTTACATTGTTGAAGTGTATTGCTGGCTTAACATTCCATATAACTCTAATTAAAAACAACAGCAGAGACACGGTCTGTCTACCATAAAAAATCTTGGTTCCAAAAGAAAGCAATGGTTTTTTAGTTTGAATATTATTGAAAAGTTATTTTGTATCCATACTCAGGTGAGAATTGAGATGAAAAATTAATTCAAATAGTTTAATAGGCGAGGGGGGTTAAATCTTCCCTTGGCTTTCCAAAAAAGAGGAAGGGAGGCCAGTAGGGGGCGTGGTAATAGGGTATTTCTGAGGATACACTGAGGCCGAAAGGCAAGTCCTGCAAAAAACATAATAGAAAAAATGTATCATATTTGCTAGAAATTAAAAGCACTGCTTTTATTTATTTTAATACAGGTGGTTTTGTGTGCAAATGATAAATCATACCTGAGGATTGTTTAACAGCCCAGCGACTGACGTTGTTAGTATGTAAGTGGTAACTATAAAAGTGACAAATGGATAAATCACTTATTTAGTTGATTGATCATTTTTAAATCTTATATAGAGACATCACAGATGCGCTAGCATATTTACTATATTGCTATAACCTTTAAACAAGGTAAGTTTGTTTATTGAGATTTATTTCTAAATACTGGGAAGTGAAAGAGCACTGAGCCCTAGTAAAGAGCTTTTAATGATATTATCAAATAATTTAACTTTCCTAGCACACACGCACACACACACGTCAGAGTGGGGCCACGCCCACTCCACCCGCCGACACAGCAGGCTTCCTCTGCGGACTGCGCATGTCCGCTGGGGTCGCAGTATGGGGAACAGTCACAGGCTGGAAAGTGACTGTGCCCACACATAAAGCCGCCATGGGTTGCATAGCCCGGGCGCCTTTGTGTGCCGGGCGAAGCTCAGATTGATTTGTTAGAGTCATGATGATATTCCATAAATGGAAATTATATCCCATATATGGGTTTAATATACTTGACCATAATGAAAACCTTTTGGAAATAAGAAAAAAATGGTGACAGATGTTGTTTCATATGACAGGGTTGCATAAAATTTTTTACATGAATCAGGGTACATCAAACAGTACAGGCATAGATATACATCAATGATTAGATGATAACGCTTATTGAACAACATAAACAGACTGTACATTGTATTTAGTCATAAATAGTGACGTATATTTTTGGCAGGATCGACATGGATGGAACACATTTGAACATGGTATAAAACAAAAACATATAAATCTGCTTCATATAACTAGTTGGTGTTGGTTATTTAAATGGCACACCTAGATTTATATAGAATGTTTGGTCGCATCAAGTGACATATATTCTGGCAGGATCAACACAAAGTATTATGTTCAAACATGCTGTGCGTGTTTCCATGCTGGCAAATTTTATTGTTCCCTTCCTCCAGAGGAAAAACCCTCGAGGAAGGGTTTAAACCAGATTGTTTCATTTAAACCGAGAGGCTGGGTGGCTTTTAATCTATGAATCCAACGTGATTCCATTTGCAATAAGATCTTATTCCAGTCCCCTCCTCTGGGACTTGGATGTATACGGTCCAAGATTAGGAACCTTATTTTCGGAAATTTTCCATCATGAACTAGTGTAGTATGTCGACCGAGAGGAAGGTCAGGATCGCAAGTTTGCATGCCGGTTACATGTCTATATGCCCTTCTCTAAAATTCTAATTTCGTTTTGCCAACATAGAGACACGCACAGTCACATAGAAGCATATAAACTACCCCCGAGGTTTTAAAATTAGAAAAGTGCCTTGGGTGAAAGGTTTGGCCGTTGGGGAGGGTGGAATTTTTTTGTGTGAACATGAATTTGCAATAATTACATGCCCCACATTTAAAGGTTCCTTTATATTTGCAATGGGGTTTGTTCATTTGTCCTTTATACTCACTGGTGACAATCCTATGCCTGAGAGATGTGGCCCGTTTAAAGGTAAATAATGGCCTAGGTGGGACAAACTGTCCTAATGTTGGGTCACATTGAAGCATGTGCCAATATTTACCGTATTTATCGGCATATAACACGCACTTTTTTCCCGTGAAAATCAGGGGAAAATCGTGGGTGCGTGTTATAGGCCGATCCCCCCCCAATTGTGTGTGATCGGAGCGATCGCGGCAATTGCCGCGATCGCCGCCGACATACTCAGCCATGTGGAAATTCAAATACGGCGCCGAGACTGCAGGGACTCGGCGGAGCGGAGCTGCACATAGCCGAGAGTCCTCGGGTTTTCTCGGCGCCGCTTACAGTCCCGCCCATAGGGCGGAACTGGGCGGGACTGTAAGCGGCGCCGAGGAAACCCGAGGACTCTCGGCTATGTGTATCAGCGCTCCGCCGAGTCCCTGCAGTCTCGGCGCCATATTTAAATTTACACAGGGCTGTGTATGACGGCAGGGATCGCGGCGATCCCACAAAGCTGCACGGGGGGGCAAGGCTGCAGGGGGGGGCAAGGCTGCATGGGGGCAAAGCTGCACTGGGGACAAGGCTTCACTGGGGCAAGGCTGCACTGGAGAAAAGCTGCACTGACATGGCTGCACTGACATTGCTGCACTGACAAGGCTGCACTGACAAGGCTGCACTGACAAGGCTGCACTGGGGCAAAGCTGCACTGACAAGGCTGCAATGGACACTGGGGCAAGGCTGCACTGACACTGACAAGGCTGCAGATGGACACCGATAACGCTGCATTGATGGGCATTTTAATGTAAGTTTTTCTTCCTTAAACTTTACTCCTAAAAGTTTTTTTCCTTAAAACTCCCTCCTTAACTTGGGTGCGTGTTATACGCCGGCGCGTGTTATACGCCGATAAATACGGTATCTATGATAGTTTTGATTTGTTTATGTTGGTTGCTATATTTGGTGATAATCCTAATAGGATTGGTATCATTTTTGGATTTTTGAGAATATAACAGCTCGTTCCTTGATTGTAAGGAAGCTTGTTTGAAGGAGCGTTTTAAGGAGGCATGAGAGTAGCCTCGTAACAAAAGTCTTTCTCGCAGTTTGTTTGCTTCTATTTTATAGACGGTGTTGTTTGAGCAATTCCATCTTACCTTGAGGTACTGGCTATACGGAATGGAGTCCATAAGGGGTTTGGGGTATCCTCGGCCTCAGTGTATCCTCAGAAATACCCTAATACTACACCTCCTACTGGCCTCCCTTCCTCTTTTTTGGAAGGCCAAGGGAGGATTTAACCCCCCTCCCCTATTTGAATGAATTTTTCATCTCAATTCTCACCAGAGTATAGATACAAAATAACTTTTTAATAATATTCAAACTGAAAAACCATTGCTTTCTTTTGGAAATAAGAATTTTTATGGTAGACAGACGTGTCTCTGCTGTTGTTTTTAATTAGAGTTATATGGAATGCTAAGCCAGCAATACACTTCAACAACGTAAATGTAAGAAATATGGAGACTAAATTGAAACTGTTACACCTATTAATATGCTTGAATGTTAAAATTTGTTTCTGTTTTTTCTATATACTTTTTTAGAATAGAAATGTCTCTAGCTTACACCCACCCTTGAGGAAGAGTACTTCTCAATTGTGTATTTACATTCATGTAAAAATATCTGTTATGCATTCCATACAGTTTTTGTTACACCATTGCTGTGTTTTTAACGTTGAAATTTAATAAATTACATTTGTATTAATATTTCTTAAAATTCTTTTTATGTGCCTCAAAAGTCCACCATTAGGGGGTTCTTCCTACTGTTTAGCTTCATTACTGGATATGGCACAAAAAATACAGTAAGCTGCCGTTCTACAACAAAATTTAAAGACCAAATAATATACACCGATTTGGGTTATTTTTACCAAAGATATGTAGCGGTATAAATTTTGGCCAAAATATGTGAAGAAAAATTACTAATTTGCAGAACAGAAACAAAAATGCATTTTTTTACAGAATTTTCGATCTTTTTTCTTTTATAGCGCAAAAAATAAAGAACCCAGCGGTGATTAAACACCACCAAAAGAAAGCTCTATTTGTGTGGAAAAAAGGACAAAAATTTCATATAGGTACAGTGTTGCATGACTGAGTAATTGTCATTCAAAATGTGAGAGCACTGAAAGCTGAAAATTGGTCTGGTTATTAAGGGGGTTTAAGTGCCAGTGGTCAAGTGGTTAATCAACCCCACAGATGTTTGCTTGGTCATTTTAACCTTTCCTCCTTCTGTAGCTAGTGGGTGCTCTATGTAGTTAGTCCCACCCATCTTTTTCGTGCTTAGCCTTCATTCACCTCATGTACTGTATTCTGCTGGAGCTACACTATATACACTATGATTTCTTGACCTATCTGATGTTCATCTGTTATGATCTTCATAAGTTTTTGGATTAAAACGTTCAGCAATCTGCAAGATGTCATTTGGATCGAGTCACTGTCTGCCAAGCTACTACCCTGTAATTTTGTATTTTTTTTGTATAATCTTTATTTAGGACAAAATAACATGTCATATCAAACATTTGCAAATAGTCAAAAACTAAAGGCAAAATAGGCAAGTTTCAGAAATAGGTACATACAAATAAACTAAGAAGTAAGGTAAAAGGAAGGGAGAACAATGGTGGTCGTGTTGCTAAGCAATAGTATAAGGGTTTTCCCTATTGGGGAGTCACAGACACCTCAGTGATAATGACTTAAGGAACAACATCTTAGAAATACATAAGAATACATAAGGAGGCCGCAGCTAGCCCGGTGGGTAGCACTGAGCCTGCCAATGCTACCGAAAATTCTAGAAAGATTACAGGGTCACCTGGCTGGTATTAGGCACTGGAAAGGGGGGCCAAATTAGCCTAACTAACTTAACTAACCTCTCCCGGTACACCACCGAAGCCTGGGGTACCTGAGGCGAACATTGGACAGTGAAGGGGAGAAGCAATGCCACCCTCCAGTGAGGAGGCCTCCCCTCTAGTGGCAAAGCACTAGTGCTATATGTCCTGCTATTGCAGTTTTGTGTAAGGCGTACACCGAAATCCACACAACAAGAAGTATTTACATTGTTCCAAAGAATAAAGAGGAAGAAAAGAGAAAGTGGAGAAAAGGGGAGACCAGAGCATACTTGAAATCTTGCACTGAGTCTTCATGTCCACACCGAGCGCGCCGTCCCAAGGCAGAACAAATGTCCAGTAGTGTATTTAGGTTTTGTGCTGCCATAGGCCTGACTAAACACGTGCACCCCCTAATTTAAATATGACCCACCCCTTCCTGTCAAGGCCACCCCCCTTGCTGTTTAAGACCCGCCCTGAAATTTTTCGAGTGGGGACATTAGTTCTGAGGGTCGGGGGGTGGGGCAATGTATTCCCTTAATTTGCATAGATTTCCTCTCACTTCCTGTTTGGCTATGGGGCAGGAAGTGAAGGTAAATCTCTGCAATGGGACAGCGATGGTAAAAAATAAACTGCCAGGGGCTATAACCCTCCCTTATTCTATCCAAAATGAAAAAAAAAGTGTTGCCTATAGTTCTACTTTAAGCACAAAATGCTGATAATTTTATGGGGAGGACTAAGAAGATATAACCATGCCAATGGTGCAGCAGAAAACATATAGCACAGTGAGGAAGGTTTGTGGTCCAGGATGATAGGACAGTCAAAATTAGAAGCGGTGCCCCCCCCCCCCGCACACACACACACACACACACAGTTGCAGAAGCAGTGCGGCCGCTTTATGGGGACGCTAGACAAATATGCCTCTAAAGCCCAGTCCGCCCCATAAGACTGGCGCTACCCTAACAGTATAGCTCAAGCCGGCGGGGACTCTGTCCTTGCTGCCCCCCTGCAAAGTGCTGCCCTAGGCCTGGGCCTTGTCAGCCTAGGCCAGGATACAGCAAATGTCTTATAAAAATGGGGAAGTTACATCACAACGAAAAGTGTATCTCTGCCCCCTAGGTTGCTAGCTTCAGGCGGGTTCTAAGGGATGGTTCTGCAAGCTCCAGCATTGCCAAGTCTAGACTAGAGGACACATGCCCTGGGTCAAAAATATAGTCTATCCAGGGTGCCCATACACTATTAAAGCGTTCACGAGAGCCCCTACGGGTCGCTATCCAGTCCTCCACCACCTGTCATTCACCCTGCTTATCCACTCCTCCCATGTAGGAACTCGTGGTTGTTTCCAATAGATTGGGAGCAAGCGTCTGGCTGCATTCAGTAGATGGGGCAGTGCGCTTTTCTTATATTGGATAATCAGGATCTGAGGGACATACAGGAGGAAGTGGATTGGTGATAGCGGATATCCAAACCCAGGATACTTTTTGGGGGGGATTTGATATTCTCCCAGTAAGGCTTAATCCAAGGGCAGTCCCACCATACATGTAGAAGTGTACCTCGGTGCCCACAGTCTCACCAGCATAGCTCAAACACAGGAGGATAAATACGCGCCCTATACCAGCAGAACAGAACCTTATCATTTGAATCCTCTGTTTTAGAATCGATAGAGCATGAATGAGTAAGCTGGTATAGGTGAGCCAACTGAGTTGTGGTAAATTCAAGCCCCAAGTCCCTCTCCCATACCCGTACATAGGTAGGTTTGGATGTATATGTAGTGGAGCCTAGCAGTTGGTATAGTTCCGAGACCATATGGGGTATCGGACCTTCATCTACAAAGAGGGCGTGAGAGAGGAAGTATCTCTTAGGGAGTAGCCATGGATCTCAAAAAAATGGTGAAGTTGTCTGTACCTCCAGAAATCCATCCGAGAACCACTATGTCTAGCCTGTAGGGTTTCAAAACTCAGTAGCTTACCATTCCTTATAGGTTTACCACAACTTGGCATTGCCATCATAAACCCAGGGCCCAAATAAGGCCATTTGCTCATCAGGGGGGAACCACAGGAACCCACCCAATGGAGCCAGTCGGTACACAGGGGGGCTAAATTCAGGATTGTATTGACTTGATTCCAGACTGAAACAGTGTGGACCGTCAGTGGGGAGGTGGTATCAGACAGCCCCCCGTGTTCCCGGGACAGCCACGGTGCGTATAATAGATTCCTCCCTGCCATACATTTCTCCAGGGAGACCCACAGCTTGGAGTGAGTGTGAAAACGCCAGTTGAGAATCCTCTGAAGAACAATAGCCCTATAATACCATTGTATGTCCAGGACTCCCAATCCACCTGCATGTTATAGGCGCCTCAGCACTCTCAGAGCAATTATGGGTTTCCGTGCATTCCACACAAACCCAGACAGCATTCTAGACAATCGGGGCACCGGTATCATCTGCAGGAAGAAAAAGTATGCACGGTAGAATATTCATTTTTATAATATTCACTCGTCCTATCTATGTAAAAGCTGTCTTAGTTCATTGTGAAAGGTCCCTCATAACCACGTAGAGTAGTGAAGGATAAATGGCAGCATACAGGGTATCAAAACGATCTCTGAATTGTATGCCCAAATACCGAAAGGAGGACTTGGCCCAGGTAAAAGAGAAGGCAGCCTGCAGGCTGCTTATCAAGGAGGGGGTCAATTGAATAGGCAGGATTTCCAACTTTGTGAAATTCATTTTGAAATTGAAAAAGCGATCCAAAATGTTTAAGTTCTCTTATCAGGTTAGGCAACGAGATCAGGGGGTCTGAAAGGTGAAACAGCAAATCATCAATATGCTGATAACTTATGTTCAGTATTGCCAACCTTCAGACCCTATCTGTGTGTGCTCGTATAGTACGTAATAACGGCTCCAGTACCAGGGTGGAAAGAGGGGTGAAAGGGGGCACCCCTGTCTAGTGTCATTCCTGATTGAGAATCGGGAGGAGAGCACCCCATTTACCTTAACCTGTGCACTAGGAGTGGAATATAAGGCCATAATTGATGTCAACATACGTGGTCCTAATCCCTGGGCCTCTAACGCCGCTCGCAAATATTACCAATCAACGCGGTTGAATGCCTTTTCTGCATCCGTTCATAGAATTATATAAGGCAGACGATCTGGTCAGTTACGGACCCAGTGAATGAGTTGGATCGCTCTAATAGAGTTATCTCTAGCTTCTCTACCTGTAATAAATCCTGTTTGGTCAGGGTGAATGTTATGGTGCTTTAGCCTGTTCGCTAGAATTTTTGCCAGAATTTTAACATCAACGTTAAGGAGGGATATGGGGCGATAACTTTGGGGGATAGTAGGGTCTTTTCCTTTGGAAGTACTGAGATGTGAGCCAACAGCGCCTCCGGGGGAATAGTGTTGCCCCCAGCTATGGAGTTAAAATACAGTGGGGACGGAAAGTATTCAGACCCCCTTAAATTTTTGACTCTGTTATATTGCAGCCATTTGCTAAAATCATTTTTTTCCTCATTAATGTACACATAGCACCCTATATTGACATAAAAACACAGAATTGTTGCCATTTTTGCAGATTTATTAAAAAAGAAAAACTGAAATATCACATGGTCCTAAGTATTCAGACCCTTTGCTCAGTTTTTCACACCTGGATTTGGGGATCCTCTGCCGTTCCTCCTTGAAGATCCTCTCCAGTTCTGTCAGGATGGATGGTAAACGTTGGTGGACAGCCATTTTTAGGTCTCTCCAGAGATGCTCAATTGGGTTTAAGTCAGGGCTCTGGCTGGGCCATTCAAGAACAGTCACGGAGTTGTTGTGAAGCCACTCCTTCGTTATTTTAGCTGTGTGCTTAGAGTCATTGTCTTGTTGGAAGGTAAACCTTCAGCCCAAGTCTGAGGTCCTGAGCACTCTGGAGAAGAATTTCGTCCAGGATATCCCTGTACTTGGCCGCATTCATCTTTCCCTCGATTGCAACCAGTCGTCCTGTCCCTGCAGCTGAAAAACACCCCCACAGCATGATGCTGCCACCACTATGCTTCACTGTTGGGACTGTATTGGACAGGTGGTGAGCAGTGCCTGTTTTTTTCTGCACACATACCGCTTAGAATTAAGACCAAAAAGTTCTATCTTGGTCTCATCAGATCAGAGAATCTTATTTCTCACTATCTTGGAGTCCTTGTTTTTTAGCAAACTCCATGCTGGCTTTCATGTGTCTTGCACTGAGGAGAGGCTTCCGTCGGGCCACTCTGCCATAAAGCCCCGACTAGTGGAGGCCTGCAGTGATGGTTGACTTTCTACAACTTTCTCCCATCTCCCGACTGCATCTCTGGAGCTCAGCCACAGTGATCTCTGGGTTCTTCTTTACCTCTCTCACCAAGGCGCTTCTCCCCCAATAGCTCAGTTTGGCCGCACGGCCAGCTCTAGGAAGGGTTCTGGTCGTCTCAAACATCTTCCATTTAAGGATTATGAAGGCCACTGTGCTCTTAGGAACCTTAAGTGCAGCAGAATGTTTTTTGTAACCTTGGCCAGATCTGTGCCTTGGGGTCTACCCTACTCCCTGTGGCTGGAAGGGGCAGGATTTGTGAATCACAACGGATGTACCTCTAGATTTGGAGACTGGGGAAGTACTAAGGAACCATTGGTTGTAGAGGTGGCTGGGCAGCTTAGGCACTGATTGAGGAGTAAAATGGGTTTCCTGTAAATATATCACCTGTGCCTGAGACCTTTTTAGTTCCTATCTCAGTTTTCTATGTTTGCCTGGAGAACAGAGAGCTCGGACATCATAGGATATTACCTTAAGAGTAGCCATAGAAGATCTGGAGGACGGGTAGTTTGCCAAATGCGCCGGCGCGCTCAGTGCAGGTGACGAATCTGGAGGCTGCTCCTGGAAGATGAGGCAGAGAAAGGAGAAGGGGGAAAGGAAAAAAAAATGAAGAACAAGAAGAAGGACAAACATATAAAATTACCAATTAAAACATTAAAAACATGATAGTATGGAAAAAACCATAACAATATTCTAAACATCTGTAAGTCAGACTCGTGGCCCCCCCCCCCCTTTAGGGGTGAGGGCTCAAAGTCATAACCCAGAGTCCAATAGGAATCTTTACCCAAAAAGGGGAGGCCTACGCGGGGAACCTGTGCCAACATGAGGGTGAAGGTAGGAAGCTCTGTCCCCATCCACCACATCTAACAAGATGCCATATTTGGAGGAGGGTGGAGGAGAGAGGATGTCTTATCAATATTGAGTGCCTGCAGGCTTCAACTGAAGCCTAGTGCGGCAAGACTAGGGTATTCCTAACCATAACCTAAACTGTATCAGCAATATATGACAGAGAACAAAATCAAAATGGAGCTGCATATGCCATGAGTAGCCATAGACTCCATCTGGAACAGTCTCGGCTGTGTTGTAGCAACTCAAGATCAAGTAGGGTCCCCATAAGGGGGTTATATGTAGGGAAGCAGGATCACCCCACAACAAAGAATAGGCACTTTAAATTCAGCCGTGGCGACCATGAAAGCCCACCCCGTCAATCTCTGGAGGTGGACAGGCCCAGCGAGGAACCAGAGGCGGACGATGCAGATCCCTTTTACGACTTCTGCATTTAGAAGGGAACCATGGTTGGGGCAGCTGTATCGCAGGGAAATCCGATGATCCTCTCCAGCCCGGGAAATCCACAGAATCCAGTCCAAGAGTGGATACGAAGTGTGGGAGGTGGTCTTTGGTGCGTAGGGTGACTGGTTTGCCTTCTTTAGTCACCTGTAGAAAAGAGAGAAAACCCCAATGGTAGGTCAGGCCTGCTTCCTAGACAGCAGCCAGTAGGGGGCGGAGTGCCCTGCGCTGCATGAGGGTACGTCTGGAAATATCTTGATAAAAAGATAGGTGTGCTCCATCGAGATCAAAAAAAGCTTGCCACGCATTTTTTGCATAATGCGGTCTTTAAGCGTTTACTTATGTAGCTTACAAATGATGTCTCTTGGATTATCCACATCCTGAGAAGGTGGTCTGAGTGCCCAATGGGTACGATCAATCTCGATAGGAGCAGTAGCTGGTAGTTCCAGTATTTCCCAAAATATGCCTACCAGAGTGGGGATAATGTCCCTGGAAGCTGTGGCTTCTGGCAGGCACCGAATTCTGATATTTGCCCGCCAACTGCGATTTTCCACATCATCTAACTGACGGAGCAAAGTTTCAATTTGCTGATCCTGCGTGAGGCATTTAGACTGTAGCATAGAAATGGCAGGGAGAGCTTCATCAAATCTCTGCTCCAAAGATTCCACTCTAGTACCCAGGTGTGAGGTATTAGCCCTAAGCTGTGCAATGTCCCCTGTAAAAGCTTTCTCTACCCTGCTAGTAAATTGCTTCAGGTCCTTTCTGGTGGGGACAGACTATATATGGCATTTGATATCTTCATCCCACGGAAGAAAATAAAAAATATTATACCGCGCTACCTGGTGAAATATAAAGCAGCAGCTCAAAATAAGTGGGATATACACAAAACAGTAAATATTATAAAACGTGAGCAGCGCTACGTTTCATCTCACGAAGACATCATCAAGGGAACCAAGGGTTCCCTTGACGATGTCTTCGTGAGACGAAGCGTACGTCGGATGGTAGACGCACTTACGTCATCACAGTATATCCCGTCCCTCGTCCTGAACGGGTGTCCATTAGCCGGCCGGCTGCAGTGTTTTTATATGCTTTTATCTCTGGTTCACAAGTAAGTGCAATCTTTATTTACATTAAATCTTGGTCTTAACAATTTCACACTATGGAGAGCCGTTGTTATATATTTCTGGGTCCTGCCTATTGAATGTCGGGTTGGATTGAGCTGCCTTGTTTTGAGTCCTGGTCCCTCATTGGAAGCCGTGGTGTGAGTCCTGGTCCTTCATTGAAAGCCGTGGTGTGACGGTTCCTGTATTGACCATCAGGTTGCTGTACAAGCTTACTAAAGCTTGTCATCTGGTAAGCGCATAATACACACGGTGGTGGATCCCCTCACATGCTGGTGTTTTGTGATTTAATTATTTTTATCTGCACATCTTTGGTTGGACTCCTTTCCCCCTTCTATCTGGACTGAATATCCATTTACTCACATTTTTTCACTATTTGGACTTATTTTTACCTCCCCCCTTTTTTGTTTTTTTTCTGTGACCTTAATTGTGTTTCATATATGCTATTTCCGAGTCCTTCAGGGCTTTTTTGTTTACATATATATCACTCTATATGCTTGTTCACTTATTTTTAGCGCTGCTCACGTTTTATAACATCTCACGGAAGGTCTGTCACTTCAGAGCCTCTATCAGATGATGCCGTGGAGCCAGGGGAGGTAGGGGGGACAGATTCACTCACCGACCCTGGGGAGGGAACTGGGGAAGCTGTGAACTTCTTGAGCTGTGGCATGCTGGGAGGCTTTTGCGGCCTTCTGGGCCTTCACTGTTGGCGCCATCTTGGAAGCCTCATGGCCCTGCCCGCGGGTCCTGGGTAAGAATGACTCCAGCTGTCCCTGCCACGACCGATCGGCCTACGATGGCTAAGAGGATAGCCGCCGTCGCTGGGACATTGGAGAAGTTGTCCAGGGCAAAAATCCCCCTCCGGAGCTGTGATGAAAGCGACAGTGGTACAGAGCTAAGGAGACACACATCCTCACTCCTTCATAGCCAGGACACGCCCCCACTAGACTGTAAATTAAGCTATATCACCACAAGTGGATTAGTTATATATTCAGTCTTTAGATTGCAGAAGCAAAATAATAGACTGGAAATATTTTTAACTTAAACAACTGATGAGGGTTATAAAGGGATTTCTAAAGACTTGGCCATCCCTTCATTCATCCACAGTTGTTTGGTTAGCTGAAGAAGTGGAGGAGTCCTTGAAATGCATCCTGCAACCCCACTTTGACAGGAGACCACCGTCCACTGAGCGCTGTCCTGGGGATTGAGCGAGCCAAGCAGGAGCAGCAGAGATTACTGGAATTCAGCCCAGCTATTCACCTGTCAGCTGGGCACACAGTGACTGCTCATTCATTCTTTCCTTGTAATTTTGTTGTGTGTTGAAGCTCTTTCTTGTGGACTATATGTGCTCTTTAATATTTTATTTTGTGAGTACATAATATGTTGTTTTTACTAAAGTCCTTTGATCCTTTTGCTACACCAGAGGTATGCATTGTTTTCTCCCTTCCCTTGCTTTTGTCTTCACAGTCACAGGTGGAGTTCCCTCACCCTGATTACAGCAGCACTCCTCCTAGTGTGTAGTAGTTGTGTGTGTACAGTAGGTGTTGTGCTACCCGCTTTGTAGTTCACATTATTTATTGATTTCTGTATTTATATTTACATTTATAATTTGAGGTCATACTTATGTCTTACATAGCTTTGTTTGTTTTGTTATGGCCAATTCAGGGAGCATGTAGCACTGTGAGCCAAACACTCTCCTGGTATAACGCTTTTTGTGGTTTAAGGCTTGTGCTAACAAGGGTCCATGGCCTAAAAGTAGGGTGACCAGACAGCCCTGGTTTCTGGGGACAGTCCCCAGATTGAGGACACTGTCCCCGGACCAAGTCTGTCCCCAGTTTTGTCCCCGGATTGGATTTGAACAGGGGCTGGGGCAATTTCAAAGACAGCCCCTGTTTAAACCTCAGACAGACCTCAGACAGACCTCATATTATATGGTTTTGGTAAATCTGAAGGAAAAAATCAGCAGAAAATCTGATAGTGTTAATGGGGCTTTAGACTTGACAGGCTGTGAGGCGGGCGGCGGCGGCAGAGACGGGCAAAGAGTCGTTGATTGCTGCCATTACTAGTAAAAAAAAATATATGTCCCCGGATTTCATTTTAAAAATCTGGTCACCTTACTAAAAGGTATCCACCTGCTGCACTTCTGTCACTTGAAAGTAGCTAATTCCATGAACAATATTTAGCTCCTAAAAGGACGATATAACTCTATGCCAGGTACTGTCCGTTTGCCATATACAATTGCATCATTGACCAAAGGAAGCAAAAGCAATAGCCATATTACCTACAACAAGATCACCAAAAAATCTTAGAAAAAAAAAATTAAAAAAAATACATATTTTGTGATAAAACAAAAGCAAATGGAACAATTCTGGATTTATAGAGGGCGCCAGCATGGTGCCCACTGGAAATGAAGACAGCTTATTTTTTCCTATCTCTGGTGACAAGGGAAGTTTCACGGTCTGGATTCAGACTTCGGAGGCCAGTAGCTATAGCAGTGGAGCAGCACCCACTGACAAGCAGGACAGATATGCACACAGTTCAGCGTAGATAAACAAGATAAACAAGATTCAAGTCAGGATCATTCAAGGAATTGTCCAGGGAACTGTCCAGCATTCCAGGTGGCTCAGTAAGCAGAGTCATTGCCAAACACAGCAGAGGTCCCTGACAGGGAGACAGGCAGAAGGCCAGTCTGCCCTCACTCCCCAGAGTCTGAGGTGTGTTCTCAGCACCTGCAGTCATCTGCCCACAGCAGGCTGCTATTGGAGTGAGGAGACTGCAAAATCCTTCTTCCAGTAGCTACTTGACCCCTGCTCCTTCTGATAGGATTGATGCTACAGCCGCTGCTGCTATTAAGGTGCAAGAGAAGCTCCCAGTGCACCTGCCACCATCCTCCTCCACAATACAACAATGTGGCCTTCTGTTCACCCCTTGTCCCAGCCCTGCTTCCATAGGCACCTGAAAGTCGCCATCCACAGAAACGTTGTAGAGAACCTTTCTGTGTATGATCACATTGTCCCTACAGCTCATGTGATTTGTACCTGAAATGATACATCATGTAATCTCAGTAAGTGACATGGCATCATAACAGCAGCAAGCCTACAAACATTTGCACTGTGAACAGTGGTGGTGGACATAGGGATAGTAATAGCTTTAGTGTATGAAGAAATGTAATTCATCCATGCAAATTTTGGGTTTTCAAGAAAAATATGATAGAAGCAAAGAAAGAGTGTAGAGAATGCACTCTGTTTACTAATTGGTCTTGCACAGAAAAGGAGGCACATTCTGACAGCTGATAGACAGTTAATCATAAAAGACATAATTACTAAGCATATTCTTCATCTAATTCACTCAGTAGCAGCCTGTCAGACCAATCATCCCAAAATAAATAACTGGCATGAATAACACAAAGCAGCCAAGTCTCTTTTATAACTTTATTAGTATGACATTATGGGGGTCATTTACTATAGCGCCAAAAAATGATCTTGCAGTCCTGGAAAATAGCGACCAATTAAGGCCAATTAAGACTTCAACTCTCAGAAACTGGGGCTCATACCTGCAAAATCTAAAGTTATCACTGAAGGCTTATATGCAAGTTCTTAAAAAGTGTATGGGGACCTGGGTCCTGCCTCAGGGGACATGTACCAATTGGAAAAAATGTTTTCAAAATGGACGTTTTTTCAGGAGCAGTGGTTTTAATAATGCTTAAAGTGAAACAATAAAAATTAAAAATTCCTTTAAATATCATGCCTGGGGGTGTCCTTAGTATGCCTGTAAAGTAGTGCATCTTTCCCGTGTTTATTACTGTACCACAGCAAAATGACATTTCTAAAGGAAAAAATATAATTTAAAATTGCTCGCGACTGTAATGAATTGCCGGTTCCCAGCAATATAGAGTAAAAATCTAAGAAAATATTGCGTAGGTTCCCCCCACATGTCCATACCAGGTCCGTCGAGTCTGGTATGGATATTAAGGGGAACTCCACGCCAAAGTTGAATTAAAAAATGGCGTAGGGGTCCCCCCCAAAATCCATACCAGACCCTTATCCGAGCACGCAACCTGGCTGGCCGCAGGAAAAGAGGGGGGGCGAGAGAGCGGCCCCCCTCCTGAACCGTAACAGGCCACATGCCCTCAACATGGGGAGGGTGCTTTGGGGTCCCCCCCAAAACAACTTGTCCCCATGTTGATGGGGACAAGGGCCTCATCCCCACAACCCTTGCCCGGTGGTTGTGGGGGTCTGCGGGCGGGGGGCTTATCCGAATCTGGAAGCCCCTTTAACAAGGGGGCCCCCAGATCCCGCCCCCCATGTGAATGGGTATCGGGTACATTGTACCCCTACCCATTCACCTAAAAAAGAAGTGAAATGTGACAAAAGACATTCCTTTATTAAAAATGTCTTCTTCTTTCCCCCGCTTCTTCCTCCATCTTCCTCCGGTCTTCCTTTGGTTTTCTCCTTCTTCCTCCAGCTGTTTCTTCCCCCCGCTTCCTCCTCCATCTTCCTCTGCTTCTTCCTCCAATCTTCTCCATCTTTCTCCGGCTTCTTCTTCCCCCGTTTCTTCCTCCGGTCTTTCTCCTCTGCCGTTCCCGCTGAACATTCAAAAAATGAACCTCCTCCGATGCTGCGATGGGGCGCATGACGTCACTCCGAGGCACCGTCCCTTGTGACTTTACCGCCCGGGGCATGATGGGTCAGTGATGTCACAAGGGGGCGAAGTCTCCTGCTGACGTAATCCGGTAGGCATGCCCCATAGTTATATATGAAATGTGCTTTATGGAGACGGAAAGATTGGCTAGCCGTAGCGTCAGGGGGTCATTGTTTTCATGTTCAGTGGGTCGGTGGCAGGAGCAGCGGAGGAGAAAGACCAGAGGACGAAGCGGGGGAAGAAGAAGCCGGAGGAAGATGGAGAAGACCAGAGGAAGAAGCAGAGGGTGATGGAGGAAGAAGACATTTTTAATAAAGGAATTGTCGAAAACTGGCTATTGTCTTTTGTCACATTTCACTGCTTTTTAGGGGTACAATGTACCCGATACCCATTCACATGGGGGGGGCGGGATCTGGGGGCTTCCAGATTCCGATAAGCCCCCGCCCACAGACCCCCACAACCACCAGGCAATGATTGTGAGGATGAGGCTCTTGTCCTCATCAACATGGGGAGAATGTGCTTTGACCCCAAAGCACCCTCCCCATGTTGAGGGTATGTGGAATGGTATGGTTCAAGAGGGGGGCGCTCGCTCGTCCCCCCTTTCCTGACCTGCCAGGTTGCGTGCTCGGATAAGGGCCTGGTATGGATTTTGGGGGGACCGCATGTCGATTTTTTTTTTTTCATTTTGCCGTGGGGTACCCCTTAAAGTCCATACCAGATCCGAAGGGCCTGGTATGCACTGGGAGGACCCTACGTCGTTGTTTTCCTTGATTTTTGAATATCTGGATTTTTGAAATTCCACACCATAATATTTTTGAATAATTACATACCATTGCATGCATTTGAAGAGTTAAAATTAAGGAATAAATCAAACTAATGTGAATTGTTGTGAAAGTGTACATTTTCAGGAGGTGATACCATTGGTGGGATTCAAACCCATGGCTTAAACCTGTGCAGGTAGCAGGGCATACCACCACATGCAATGGAGCTGAGCACAATCACTTTAGAAATACTATTACCAATGTTTGATTCTTTTCATTGTATACAATACTGTTTTGCATTTGAGGCATTAATATTTTGTATTATGGTACCAACCATGCTCATGTGCCATTGGCTATTGGTTAGGGATAAGCTGAAAACACCCCCGAATCGGTTCGCACCAGAACTTGCGAACAGGCAAAAAATTTGTGCGAACACCGTTAAAGTCTATGGGACACGAACATGAAAAATCAAAAGTGCTAATTTTAAAGGCTTATATGCAAGTTATTGCCATAAAAAGTGTATGGGGACCGGGGTCCTACCCCAGGGGCCTTGTATCAATGCAATAAAAAGATTTAAAAACGGCCATTTTTCAGGGGCAGTGATTTTAATAATGCTTAAAGTGAAACAATAAAAATGAAATATTCCTTTAAATATCAAGCCTGGGGGGGGGGGGGGGTGTCCTTAGTATGTCTGTAAATTAGCGCATCTTTCCCATGTTTAGAACAGTACCGCAGCAAAATTACATTTCTAAAGGAAAAAAATGAATTTCAAAACTGCTCTTGGCTGTAATATACTGTCGGATCCCGGCAGTCCATTACCAGGCAATTGGGTCTAGTATGAATATTAAGGGGAACTCCGCACAAAATGGGGGTCCCCCCTAAATCCATACCAGGCACTTCAGGTCTGATATGGATATTAAGGGAAACCCGGCACCAAATTTTTTTTAAAAAATGGCGTAGGGGCCCCCCAAAATCCATACCAGACCCTTATCCAAGCACGCAACCTGGCAGGCCGCAGGAAAAGAGGGGGGACAAGAGAGCGCCCCCCCTACTGAACCGTACCAGGCCACATGCCCTCAACATGGGGAGGGCGCTTTAGAAGGTGCTTTAACAAGGGGGCCCCCAGATCCCGCCCCCCTATGTGAATGGGGGTATCGGGTACATTGTACCCTACCCATTCACCAAAAGAAAGCAGTGAAATGTGACAAAAACAATAGCCCATCTTAGACAATTCCTTTATTGTAAAATAGCTCTGAGTGGTCTTCTCCCCTGAGCCGTGTCTCCCACCATCATCTTTTCCTGGTGCTGTCTCTCTTGCCGCCATCTTCTGTTGCCGTCTCTCCCGCCACCGCCTACTTCTCCTGCTGCTGTGTTCTTCCTTGCCGTCATGTTCTTCCTCGTCACCGTCTTCCTCCATTGTGTTGTCATCCGCTGTCTGGCGTCTCTTAATGGGGTGTGACCATCCGTTGACGTCACATGGAAAGCCTGCCCCCTTTATTTTTTGGAAAAAAGGTATACCCCTTCAACCCCATCTATTGGAATTGTTGCCTCTACCTCTATGCTGATTGGCTGGAGTGGGCATGCTGGGATGTCGCCTCCACTGAAGTGAAGAGCTATCCGTGCGATTGCGCCCCCCAGCTTCACGCATATGTACAGGTTTGGCATTGAAATTAGTACTCTGCCCTGAAGTACCAGGTCCACTCGTGGAACCTGATGAAACAGGCAGAGTTTCAACAGTGTGGTCCAACGCTGACGGCCTCTGCCACACAAAAATTAACCCTAATTTGTAGTCACCTACATCACGGGAGTATTTTTTATGTTTTTTATTTCGTTGGTCCCTATCCTCTTTTTCAAGATGGACCTGATGGTTGGAGGAGAGTGAGTTGTATTCTGTAGAGCTTTTAAATGATAAAAGTTTCTCTTTGAGTTCTTTAATCTCTTTGTCCAAGGCAGAGAGTCTATTCTTCTTCCTTGTAATTAGAAAATTGAGGAATTTGGTACCAGCCTCGTTAAAATATTTGTACCAGAATTCCAAATCGGTATCACCTTTTTAGGGGTAGATATCCCATCTAAGGCTCCTAGGAACCATATGTTCTGACACAAACTGCTCAAGGAATACTAAATCCCTTGTAGGTGTAACTCTGATACCATAACATTTTTTAGTCTTAAAAACAATCCACCAATTTCTGCTTCACTACATGTTACAATGAAGACACCGTCAGTGTTAACTGTACATGAAGCCCTATATTCAAACACATCCATAGTAAGTGAATGGTACAAACTAAATATGTGACTGCAGCAGTAAAAAAGTCAAGAACAAAAACAGTGAAAAAGTGAAAAATACCGCACTGTCACCTGAAAAATAGGATCAGCAGCTAGCACAGCAAAAGACAATTGCAGTTTAAGATAATAAGTGTAAGTGCAGCGCTCAGCGAAAACAGTCATATAAAAATAGGACCATGTGATAGCAAATGCATATAATCTAAGAGTAAAAAATTTAAAAGTGTAAACATAAACCTTATATATTTTTAATAAACGTGCAAATATATGTATATAAACACTTGAAACAGTCCACAATGTGATAGCAAGTGAAATGAATTAAGTCCACGGGTGGCAGCTGGAATATAATGTAGATTCTGATGAATGGATAGACTCCTTAGGACATCAGTGGAAAAAGCATTCGTGAAAAGTGGATGATAGAAGCAAAACCACCACCAACATATGGAAGGCTTACCAGAGCTAGTGGACTCAACCAGGCATATGCCTACTGAGTCATCAGGGCTTGTGGTGCAACCGTACCAATAAACGAGCATCCACATATGCAACTAATGGCACCAATGGATGATGGTCCCACTGTCATTTAGATGGCTCCCAACAGAGAAGGAAAACTCAGAGGGGGTAGACCAATTCTTTCCTGTGTGCTCACAAGATGCTGCCAGAAATTAAACAAAAGTTCTACATAGTGTAAATCCACATAACAATGGATATTTATTTAAAAGTAAGAGGAACACTCACATTTTAGGTACATAAAAGCTGCTTATAAAACAGACTGAAGGTTCATGCAATGACATTAACAAGACTCGACTGACGCGTTTTGTCTAAGGAGACATCATCTGGGGTGTCGACATGCCCAACAGCTATTTAAATAGATGTTGTACCCCAGTAACAGAATACAAACCTGTGCTAAATTAACGTTTAGAATGAAATCACTTCCTGGTTTGCAAAAAATGGCATCCGCGCGTGCGACTCAAACCTCGTTATGAAAAGTGGGTCAGCGCAAGCGTGTACATGGTCGTTTGGCAACCGTCCTATAGAAATCAAGTGTGCGTATCACTTTCAGACGGCCAGTCTCCCCCGGGCATGACCATCATATAGAGATCAGGTGTGCGTATCAAGCCTCCAGATTCCGATAAGCCCCCCGCCCGCAGACCCCCCTAACCACGTGGCAAGGGTTGTGGAGATGAGGCCCTTGTCCGCATCAACATAGGGAAAAAGTGTTTTGGGGGGACCAAAAGCACCCTCCCCAAGTTGAGGGCATGTGGCCTGGAATGGTAAGGAGGGGGGCGCTCTCTCATCCCCCCTCTTTTCCTGCGGCCTGCCAGGTTGTGTGCTCAGATAAGGGTCTGGTATGAATTTTGGGGGGACCCCATGCCATTATTTTTTACTTTTGGTGTGGGGGGGTCCCCTTCAGGTCCATGCTAGACTGAAGAGCCTGGTATAGACCTGAGGGGGGGCATGCATTTTTTTTGGCTGGCAGTTTTTTTTACTTTCAGTGGGGAAGCTGCTGACAGCTGATGACTCATTGGTTGTTAAGGACTCGGCAGCTGGCTTCCCGGCTCCCCAGTTGCCAATCAGCTATATACAGTGTTAAAATAAGAACCGCAAAACACATCAAAAATTGCATCACAAACGCAACAGTTGCATTTCTAGTGCGGTCCCATTGAAATCTATTACCCGCAAATCGCATGTAAAGTCACCTACCATTTCCAAAAATGCACTGGCCACAAAACGCATAGCTGTGAACTAGTACCATAGGAAGCCATGTTAAATGGACAGTAGATAGAGTGTTTCTGCAAACTGCAAAACTCACTAAAAAAGGCATAGGTGTGAACCTGGGGTCAGGGCCAGTTCACACTGGAGCAATGCGGGAACCATGCAAATCCAGTGCGGGTTCCAGCATCGCATACAACTCATAGGCAGTTCACACTGCCATATGCGAGCTGCTGGGAGTGTCAGTAGAAAGATAATGACATCCCCAAATCAGTTTGCATATCGCAGAGCAAACTGCAAATTCAGACAACACCCATGGGATTCGATTCTGCTGCAGACCAAAAAAAGGGTCCTGTGTGAGTTTGGCCCGAATGCGATGCAAATTCAACCATACAATTTGTATGGCTGAGTTTACATCACACAGACATCGCATGTGATTTGCAGTGCGGGGCAAATCACATTCGATGTCGGACAGCACAGCAGTGTGAATCGGCCCTAAGGCCCCTTTCCCTAAGGCCTCTTTCACACTTGTCCTGCGACTCCTGCATCCATAGACCTCAAGATTACACTGGCATTGCTTCAAATCACATCAAATTTGCAGCAAAAAGCGATGCAAAATCGTGGGACTTTCAGGTCGCACAAGTGTGAAAGGGGCCTTATGGACCTCAAGTTTTATGAAAAGTTGGCCAAGTGTGAAAGGAACCTAATGAGATTCTTTGAATTCACCTTTCAATTAGGCCCCATTTGCACTTGTGTGACCAATGCCTGTGTAATCTTGCGGTATATGGGCCTCAAGTCGCATCAAAGTCAAACCAAAGTAGTATAGGGACTACTTTGAAGTTGTTGCAACTTGAAGTAGCCATAGTTGCCAACATTGTAAAAAAATGTATAGGGCCAATTTTTTGTATGTGGGCGGAATCTTATTATAATTAGGGGCGGGGCATGCATTTTAAGGTGTGGTGTAGAGGGGGAAGAAAAATGTGGCGTGCGCCGCTGTGAAAAAATGGGTGTGGTTTCAATGGAATAGTGGGCATGGCTTAAAGGGGGTGTGGTCCAAGTCTGAGATAAATGAGGTATTGAGGGAGAAAGAAAGAAATCGGTAGGGAGGGAAGGAGAGAGAAGGAAGGAAATAAAGAGGGATGGAGGGACAGCAGGCCCAGATCCTACACCGCAATAGAAATATGTGTATTCCATAAAGTTTAATTAGCAGATAAAGATACTCCAAACACCTGGTGTTAGTGCTTCAATTATCCTGGCACCATGGTTGCTATGGTGTGTGGATGATTGAAGCGCATTATTATTATTACTATTATTACATTGTAATATAAAATTAAATAGTTCAGCTCACCATAATGTAGAATCAGTGGGAACCCTGAGCATATCCCCTGCCACCAGATGCCATCAGGTGTTCCCAGTGGAGTCCCTCCTTCCATCAGGCATTCCCAGGAGAGTGCCTCCTTAGATCAGGTGTCCCCAGTGGAGTGCCTCCTTACATCAGGTGTCCCAGTGCAGTCTCTCCTTACATCAGGTGTCCCCAGTACAGTACCTCTTACATCAGGTATCCCCAGCGGAGTGCCTCTTACATCAGGTGTCCCCAGCGGAGTGCCTCTTACATCAGGTGTCCCCAGCAGAGTACCTCTTACATCAGGTGTCCCCAGCGGAGTGCCTCTTACATCAGGTGCCCCCTGCGGTCAGTGTCCCCAGCAGAGTGCCTCTTATATCAGGTGTTCCCAGCAGACTGCCTCTTACAGATCGGTGTGTTCTGTCACAAGCTCCAACCTACTCCACAGCCGAGACGGAGAGTTGGCTGCAGCTCCATGTGTCTCCTCTTGTTCCTCATGTTCAGTGGAGAGGGGCAGATCCTTGCAGCTAACCCCGGCTTCAGTGTGCAGGGGAATTGTGAAGAGAGAAGCCGATTCATTGGCTGCACGGATCGAGCCCCCTCCCCTCTCCTCTGAACACAAGGGGAAAGAGATCTTGCGGTGGCGCCAGTGGCCATTTTGTTGGAGCCAGAACTGCTGCAGAGCCAAAAACATTTCCGATTTCCCTGGACAAAGGCAAAATCGCGAATCGGGATGGCCTCAGATCGGGACGAGGGTCCCAAAATCAGGATTGTCCAGGGAAAATCGGGACTGTTGGCAACTATGGAAGTAGCACATATATAAATGGTTATCATTGAGAATCATGGGGTTCAACTTGTCTTACAACTTGGAGGTCCAAATTTGCTGGAAAAGTCACCCAACTGTGAAACAAGTCATATATATTTTAATAGAAAGGAGCTCATTTATATTTGCATAGACCTTACTGATTTACATAAGCAGAACAAATGCAGGAAGTGATGTGTGCACATGGGCCAGAAGCAAATGTGTGGTGATGTCAAACAAATCAATGAACCCCACCCACACCAAATCTAATTACCACATCCACCCTCACACTGAGTAAGCACAAGTACATATCCTACACTTACCTGGCAAATGAGTAGCACCTCCTCTTTGTTAAAGAGGGACCTCGCCATGTCCACCTAGATGGAGATCCTGACCAGCACAGGAAATTCCAGGTGATTACAATGACTAATTTCCGGGTCAGAAGGTAAAACCACGCTCTTTTGATCGCAGCTGCGAATATTTGATTGCAATCGCGATTAGAATTTTTAAATTTTAGTTTATTTGCAGATATGTGAATCTCAGGGCTGATCCCAGGTGGGGTGCACGGGGTGCAGTGCACCCGGGCGCCAGAGAGATGGGGGCGCTGAAGCGCCAGAGTTCTCCCCTCCCTCCTCCTCCTCTCTGTGTCCAGAGGCGGCTCCCTCCGCAGGTCACCACCGCCGCTGTATGTTTGGAGGCTCAAGCCTGTCCCCTCTCCCTCCTCCTATCGGAGAACGAGAGCAGCCGCCGGAGATCGGAGCGGCTGGTCTCTGTGTGTGGGGGGGCGGTCCGTGCCTGATGTGTTCTCCTCCTCTGTCTCTCACTCCCGCCCAAGCCTGTCTCGATCTGCTCTCCACCCGGGAGGCATGGCTGCACACTGTCCTCTCCTCTTTAGCTGCCGCCCAGGTGTTTTTTGTACACTAATGGAGGAGGGTGGTCTCTACTAATAGAGGGGCTTTGTCCTGGGGGGGTCTGTACTAATGGAGGGGGGGTTTGTCCTGGGGGGTCTGTACTAATGGAGAGGGGGCGGTTTGTCCTGGGGGGTCTGTACTAATGGATAGGGGGTTTGTCCTGGGGGGGTCTGTACTAATGGAGAGGGGGGGTTTGTCCTGGGGGGTCTGTACTAATGGAGGGGGGGTCTCTACTAATAGAGGGGGGTTTGTCCTGGGGGGTCTGTACTAATGGAGGGGGGGTTTGTGCTGGGGCGGTCTGTACTAAAGGAATGGGGGGGGATTTGTCCTGGGGGGGTCTGTACTAGTGGAGAGGGGGGCGGTTTGTCCGGGGGGTCTGTACTAATGGCGAGGGGGGTTTGTCCAGGGGGGTCTGTACTAATGGAGAGGAGGGGCGGTTTGTCCTGGGGGGTCTGTACTAATGGAGAGGGGGGGTTTGTCCTAGTCCTGGGTGGGCTGTACTAATGGAGAGGGGGGCGGTTTGTCCTGGGGGTCTGTACTAATAGAGAGGGGGGTTTGTCCTGGGGGGGTCTGTACTAATGGAGAGGGGGGGTGATTTATCCTGGGGGGTCTGTACTAATGGAGAGGGGGGTTTGTCCTGGGGGGCCTGTATTAATGGAGAGGGAGTGGTTTGTCCTGGGGGGGTCTGTACTAATGGAGAGGGGGGCGGTTTGTCCGGGGGGTCTGTACTAATGGCGAGGGGGGTTTGTCCTGGGGGGGTCTGTACTAATGGAGAGGAGGGGCGGTTTGTCCTGGGTGGTCTGTACTAATGGAGAGGGGGGGTTTGTCCTAGTCCTGGGTGGGCTGTACTAATGGAGAGGGGGGCGGTTTGTCCTGGGGGGTCTGTACTAATGGAGAGGGGGGGTTTGTCCTGGGGGGGTCTGTGCTAATGGGGGGGGTTTTGTCCTGGGGGTCTATACTAATGGAGGGGGTTTGTCCTGGTGGGGTCTGTACTAATGGAGGGGGGGTTTGTCCTTGGGGGGGTCTCTACTAATGGAGGGGGGGTTTGTCCTGGGGGTCTGTACTAATGGAGGGGGGTTTGTCCTGGGGGTCTGTACTAATGGAGGGGGTTTTGTGCTGGGGCGGTCTGTACTAAAGGAGAGGGGGGGATTTGTCCTGGGGGGTCTGTACTAGTGGAGAGGAGGGTGATTTGTTCTGGGGGGTTGTACTAATAGAGAGGGGGTTTGTCCTGGGGGGCTCTGTACTAATGGAGAGGGGGGCGATTTGTCCTGGGGGTCTGTACTAATAGAGAGGGGGGTTTGTCCTGGGGGGGTCTGTACTAATGGAGAGGGGGGTGATTTATCCTGGGGGGTCTGTACTAATGGAGAGGGGGTTTGTCCTGGGGGGTCTGTATTAATGGAGAGGGAGTGGTTTGTCCTGGGGGGTCTGTACTAATGGAGAGGGGGGCAGTTTGTCCGGGGGGTCTGTACTAATAGAGAGGAGGGGCAGTTTGTCCTGGGGGTCTGTACTAATGGAGAGGGGGGGTTTGTCCTAGTCCTGGGTGGGCTGTACTAATGGAGAGGGGGGGCGGTTTGTCCTGGGGGGTCTGTACTAATGGAGGGGGGGTTTGTCCTGGGGGTCTGTACTAATGGAGGGGGTTTTGTCCTGGGGGTCTGTACTAATGGAGGGGGTTTGTCCTGGGGGGGTCTGTACTAATGGAGGGGGGGTTTGTCCTGGGGGGTCTGTACTAATGCAGGGGGGTTAGTCCTGGGGGGTCTGTACTAATTGAGGGAGGGTTTGTCCTGGGGGTCTGTACTAATGGAGGGGGGTTTGTCCTGGTGTGGGTCTATACTAATGGAGGGGGGGTGGTTTGTCCTGGGGGGGTCTATACTGATGAAGGGGGGTCTGTTTATGAGGGAGGGGTTTATACTTAGTGGGGGGTCTGCACTGACGAAGGGGGTCTATACTTAGTGGAGGGGGGTCTGTACTGAGGGGCGACTATAGTTGGTGAAAGGGGCGGTGACACCATGTTATACCACACCTGGTGACACCCCCCTTCCCCTCCCTCTCCTCCTCACATACACTGCTGTACTAGTGATCAGTGCTGGCCAGCACAGCCGCCCACTATGTTTCTTCCCCTGTCTTCATATCAGCCAGGGAAGAAACAGAATAGAAAAAGGAGCAGAGAAAAGGATTGTGGGACATGTAGTCCTGAGGACTGGCAGCCCCACTGTAACACGGAAACTGCAGCCCACACAGCATGCTCAGCTAAATGGGAGAGAGAGAGAGCCAGGAGCCCGGGAAAGCTTTCAGGGAAGTACACCCAGGACTCCAGAGGGAGAGGGCAGTGCTGAAAGAAAACCATCAGAGAGAGAACCCTGCTGTCCTGCGCCTAGCGCCATCCCTGGCGGAGAAAGGAATTGAGTCATTTCCAGAATACAGATCTGGGTGCTACCCAGCGGAGTCGCCACGGGCAATTCAGAGTGAGCTGACTCCTGATCAGAGGAACCATTGCTGTATCGCTGGGTCAGGTGAGAGGGCCGATCAGCCATTATCTACTAACGTCCATAGGAACTGCAGTCTCTGACCATCTCCTGTATTAAATCTGCAGTCTCTGACTATCTCTTGTATAATGTCTGCAGTCTCTGACCATCTCTTGTTTAATGTCTGCAGTCTCGGACCATCTCCTGTACCATGTCTGCAGTCTCTGACCATCTCCTGTACCATGTCTGCAGTCTCTGACCATCTCCTGTACCATGTCTGCAGTCTCTGACCATCTCCTGTACCATGTCTGGAGTCTCTGACCATCTCCTGTACCATGCCTGGAGTCTCTGACCGTCTCTTGTATCATATCTACAGTCTCTGACCATCTCCTGTATTATGTCTGCAGTCTCTGACCATCTCCTGTATTATGTCTACAGTCTCTGACGTCTCTTGTATCAAGTCTACAGTCTCTGACCGTCTCTTGTATCATGTCTGCTGTCTCTGACCATCTCCTGTAGTATGTCTGCAGTCTCTGACCATCTCCTGTACCATGTCTGCAGTCTCTGACCATCTCCTGTACCATGTCTGCAGTCTCTGACCATCTCCTGTATCATGTCTGCAGTCTCTGACCATCTCCTGTATTATGTCTGCTGTCTTTGACCATCTCCTGTACTATGATTTCAGTGTCTGACTGTCTCTTGTATCATGTCTACAGTCTCTGACCATCTCTTGTATCATGTCTGCAGTCTCTGACCATCTCCTGTACCAGGTCTGCAGTCTCTGGCCATCTCCTGTACCATGTCTGCAGTCTCTGACCATCTCCTGTACCATGTCTGCAGTCTCTGACCATCTCCTGTACCATGTCTGGAGTCTCTGACCATCTCCTGTACCATGTCTGGAGTCTCTGACCGTCTCTTGTATCATATCTACAGTCTCTGACCATCTCCTGTATTATGTCTGCAGTCTCTGACCATCTCCTGTATTATGTCTACAGTCTCTGACATCTCTTGTATCAAGTCTACAGTCTCTGACCGTCTCTTGTATCATGTCTGCTGTCTCTGACCATCTCCTGTAGTATGTCTGCAGTCTCTGACCATCTCCTGTACCATGTCTGCAGTCTCTGACCATCTCCTGTACCATGTCTGCAGTCTCTGGCCATCTCCTGTACCATGTCTGCAGTCTCTGACCATCTCCTGTACTATGTCTGAAGTCTCTGACCATCTCTTGTACCATGTCTGCATTCTCTGACCATCTCCCGTACCATATCTGCAGTCTCTGACCATCTCCTGTACTATGATTGCAGTCTCTGATCATCTCTTGTATTATGTCTACAGTCTCTGACCATCTCCTGTACTATGTCTGCAGTCTCTGACCATCTCCTGTACTATGATTGCAGTCTCTGACCATCTCCTGTATCATGTTTGCAGTCTCTGACCATCTCCTGTATTATGTCTGCAGTCTCTGACCATCTCTTGTATCATTTCTGCAGTCTTTGACCGTATCCTGTATTATGTCTGAGGGCTCTTTCTAACAGACAGACCTCTGTGTGTGCATCAGAGAGACTCCTCTCCAGGTCTCTTTAGTGTACTCTCTTGCTGTATTTTCTTTATTGTTAAGAGATCATGGGAGGATCCTAGGGTAATGAAGACTTCTAAGTGGAGCATCTCTGTGTTTGAGTCATTGCCATAGAAACATTTGTAAAGGGGAGGAGTTGGTAAGATGACCACGCCCATGTGGGGGCACCAGAAATTTTTCTGCACCCAGGCGTCTGTGACCCTAGGATCGGCCCTGGTGAATCTGTATTTCTACATATGATATTTGAAGGTAAACTTAAGGGAGTTCGATAAGAAATGGTGTCCCTGGGATAGCAGCAGTTGAATTACAAAGACGAAGGCCCAGTTTGAGCCCTGGTTCACACTGACAGCAGGAGGAAATCGTGCAAGTTCAGCTGAACTCACACGATTTCATTCCCGCATGTCAGTCCCGACTGCGGGGGGGAATTTCAGAGACTTCTGTGCAGGTTTCTGCACTGATGTCAATAAAAATCGTACAGAAACTACTTTTGGAAATTGCGGCGCCGCACCGATTAGAACAATGCACTTGCCGCCAATGTAACATGTCAAATTGCACCAATGTGAACCAGGGCTGACACATACAACACTGCCTATGCACCAGCTGAATTCATTACCTGCAATTCTCCACAGCTGTTATATATAAAGATTCCACCTTTATCATTTACTTGTAGGTTTGCTGAAGAGATTAGTTTTTTTGGTGCACAAAGAAATTATATGATATAAAAGAGAAATCTTGCACTTCCCTAAAACCATCACCCCCAAAACTAAATAAAAAGAAGAAAGAAAAGAGACAAAAAAGCACAAACACAAGCTCAATAATGTACCGTATTTATCGGCATATAACACGCACTTTTTTCCCCTGAAAATCAGGGGAAAATCGTGGGTGCGTGTTATAGGCCGATCCCCGCCGATTTCTGTGTCATCGGAGCGATCGCGGCAATTGCCGCGGTCGCCGCCGACATACACAGCCGTGGGTACATTCAAAAATGGCGCCGAGACTGCAGGGAGCCGAGATACACATACTCGAGTGTTCTCGGCTTTTTCCGGCGCCGCTGTCATGCCCAGTCCCGCCCCTGGACCTGTGTTATGTCCATCATAGGGCGGGACTGGGCGTGACTGTCAGCGGCGCCGAAAAAAGCCGAGAACACTCGGGTATGTGTATCTCGGCTCTTGTCGGATCCGAGATACACATACCCGAGTGTTCTCGGCTTTCTTCGGCGCCGCTGACAGTCACGCCCAGTCCCGCCCTATGATGGACATAACACAGGTCCAGGGGCGGGACTGGGCGTGACGACGGCGCCGGAAAAAGCCGAGAACACTCGTGTATGTGTATCTCGGCTCCCTGCAGTCTCGGCGCCAGTTTTTGAATCTACACTGAGTGCACAAAGCTGCACTGACATGGCTGGACTGGGGCAGACCTGCAGGAACGAAGCTGCACTGGGGCAAGGCTGCACTGGGGCAAGGCTGCACTGGGGCAAGGCTGCACTGGGGCAAAGCTGCACTGGGGCAAAGCTGCACTGGGGCAAAGCTGCACTGGGGCAAAGCTGCACTGAGGCAAAGCTGCACTGACAAGGCTGCACTGGGGCAAAGCTGCACTGACAAGGCTGCACTGGGGCAAGGCTGCACTGGGGCAAAGCTGCACTGACAAGGCTGCACTGGGGCAAAGCTGCACTGACAAGGCTGCACTGACAAGACTGCACTGGGGCAAGGCTGCACTGACACTGAAAAAGCTGCAGATAGACAGATAAGGCTGCATTGATGGGCATTTTAATGTAAGTTTTTTTTCCTTACACTTCCCTCCTAAAAATGTTTTTTCCTTAAAATTCTCTCCTAAACTTGGGGTGCGTGTTATACGCCGGCGCGTGTTATACGCCGATAAATACGGTACTTTTATTTTGCCAGCAGAAACAAAATTATGTACATTCATTTACTAGCTTAAAAAAAAATCTACAGGATGCATGGTGCTACATTTAGCAAAACAGTTAGCAATTGGGTTTTAAGGGTCTTGCTCATAGGAGCTTACAATCTAAAATTTGTCTAAACCTTAGAGTGGACACAGCTTTACTTTCAGTGTATAACGGGTAACATTTCATACAGTAAAACCTTGGTTTGAGAGCGTTTTACAAGACAAGCAAAATTTTTAAATACATTTTGACTTGATATACAAGCGATGTCTTGATATGCAAGAAGCGTCAAGTCACAACAGTGTATAAAATAGAAGAGAGGCGCCTCTAAGTGTAGCAATATGGTTATATTTAATGAAGGTACAACATTAAGCAACATATTGCTACACTTAGAGGCACCTCTCCTCTTTTATACTCTGTAGCTCCTGCTGGATTTTGCTTCTAATCCCCTTGTGGAGGCTTCCATTTGTGGATGAACATTTTATGGTTACACAACCTGGTGACATTGCTATAATCTTGGACTATAAACTGAAGGGCCTATGAATAAATGGTTGTGGAACGAATCATCTGGGTTTCCATTATTTCTTATGGGGAAATTCGCTTTGATATACAAGTGCTTTGGATTACAAGAATGTTTCTGGAACTAATTATGCTCGCAATACAAGGTTTTATTGTAGTACAACTCACCCACCAGCCCACATCATTTTTATCTGCAAGATTATAGAAACATACTCAACAGTCATTCTTACAAAGCATTCCAACATAATATTAAAGGCACTTATTCAAAATATAACACCCACCACCAGCCCACAATCCACACACATACATAGGTGACCATGTTCTGCTGGAAGCTGCATTTCTGTGTACATGATTAAGCAAAGAGATCAAAGAGTAGAAGGTCAACACATGCTCCCAAACCATGTTTGCATGGTCAGGCAGGAACAATACACTCACAACATTGACAGCATGGCCACATAAATCCACTTTTTAAGGGAAAAATGCACAAGAATTTCAGCAAACAGCCCTAGTTGGGTGTTTGTCACAAATGCACAATATAATTTCCCACCCCCCCCACAAATCACAGCATAAAACCAGACCTTCTCAGGCCAAATGACCCCCCCCTACTGCAGCCCTTTATATAAGACAGGTTGAATTGTTAGCACACTGACACACGCCCAATAGAAGTACACGCCCATCAGTATCTTTCAATCTGTCACTTCATTTATGATTGCACCTGATGAGCAGGAACACATAATACTATTTGCAACTGTGTTAGCCCTTGGCTATGTGCATCAAATCTCCAACTACAGGCCAAAGATCAAAGTCCATTTGCATCCACATAAACAAAGCAACAATTTTCTAAGCATATGCACCTGTGCAGTGTAAACCCTACAATTTGAAATATCCAAGTCCCTGGGCATGATTAGTGCTAACAAACATTAACATCAGTCCCTGGCTGCAATGAGCTTCCAATCTGAAGTCCAAAACTAACTTTCTTACATTAGAGACTATTTTGACAGGAGACAAAAAAAAAAATACCAGCATGTCTTTGGATTGTGGTGAGAAGTCCACACAAGGAGAACATATAAACTTCAACACAAGGATTAGGATGTTGGGGAACTGAATAAGCAAAACCAGTGCTGCTAGACAGAATTTCTACCCATTTAACCAGCGGGCAGCCTCACGCATGTTGTCTGCATCTCTGTGGTGTGAACCAGCCCCAAGTCCATAGCCATGCTCAGTGTCACAAAAAATATACAATATATTGTCCGAAGTATTGGGACGCCTGCCTTTATATGCACATAACAGCTGCAACTCTTCTGGGAATGCTGTCCACAAGGTTTAGGAGTGTGTCTATGGGAATGTTTGACCATTTTTCCATAAGTGCATATGTGAGGTCAGGTACTGATGTTGGAAGAGAAGGCCTGGCTGTGGTATCGCCATACTCAGGAGGAGTAGTAGAATATATTTTGGGGTGTAATTTGTGGTATGCATATGCTGTGTGTGAGAAATAACCTGAAAATATGACACTTTTGTGAAAAAAAAATCTTGATTTTGCAAAGAGTTGTGGGAAAAAAATATAACTTCAAAAAACTCACCATGCCTCTTTCCAAATACCTTGGAATGTCTACTTTCCAAAAATGGGTGATTTGGGGGGTATTTGTACTTTCCTGGCTTGTTACGGTCTCAAGAAATGAGCTAGGCCGTCAGTACATCAGGTGTGATCAATTTTCAGTGATTTGCACCATAGCTTGTGGACTCTATAACTTTCACACAGACCAAATAATATACACCAATTTGGATTATTTTTACCAAAGATATGTAGCAGTATAAAATGTGGCCAAAACTTATGAAGATAAATTCTTAATTTGCAAAATTTTATAACAAAAACAAAGAAAACATTTTTTTTTTTACAGAATTTTCAGTCTTTTTTCATTTATAGCGCAAAAAATAAAAAACTCAGTGGTGATTAAATACCACCAAAAGAAAGCTCTGTTTGTGTGAAAAAAAGGACGAAAATTTCATTTGGGTACAGTGTTGCGTGACTGAGTGATTGTCATTCAAAGTGTGAGAGCACTGAAAACTGAAAATTGGTCTGGTTAGGAAGAGGCTTTAAGTGCTCAGTTGTCAAGTGGTTAAAACAGCGCTCATTCTGGTATTTACTATAGCACCCTGTAAAAAAGACATTTTAGCAGAGTAAAGCCTGGTAGACGCGATCGGATTTTCCACAGACAAAGCGTCAGATTTTTGTCCGAAGGGCGTGTGCCTGGATTTTGTCTTGCATACAAATGGTACACAATTGTCGACCAACAAACACGAACGTAGTGACATACTAGATGGACTATGAGCCAATAAAGAGGACATTAAAAAAAAAAACAAGCATAATAATATTATTCTTGATATCACTAGAAAATAAAAACCTTTTAAAATATGTTTGGCAGAACTCCATCAGTATCACAAGCAAAGCAGCTTCATTATTATCCCATTAAAGAAGAAGTGAATGTGCGCTGCATTTCAAGATTTCATAATTTGCCACGTCACGAATGTTAATTCTTCATTACGAATGCTAGTATACAAGACCGACCGCTTCCGGCTCATCCTTGCTTCCAAGCATGCGTGTTTGTACTTTGAACTTTTGTCTGAAGGACTTGTGTACACAAGCTTGGAAAATGCGACAACAGACATTTGTCCGCGGAAAATTTATAAGCCTGTCATCCAACATTTGTTCGCGGAAAATCCAACAACAATTGTCCGATGGAGTCGGTCGGTCGATTTTCCGACAACAGTCTGTCATCACAAAATCCGATCGTGTGTACGATGCTTTAGGGTTTGGGTGCTATTTGTTTTCAGTGAGCTATAGTAAATTTGATTTTGGGAGTATTTTTTTGCCAGCGCTTTAGTAAATACCGTTTTAGCGCTAATTAGTGCGATTAGTGCTAATTAGCACTAATTTGCGCTGCGGCGCTATAGTGAATGACCCCAAATGTCACTTACAGCAAACTCAGCAATGAATTTCCCAACAGCACATTATTTAAATTTAATTTAGTGTTTAATGTCCTGCTGACCTTGGCTGTTCTTTTTTTTTTTTTCTTGGACTCTTCTAATAATATCTTACCTGCCCTTGCTATAGATGAGGAACAGCTTATTAGTTCCAGAGAGCTGTTCGTATACTAAAGAATGTAAAAAGGCAATGTGCATCTCCAGCTGCTCCCAAAGAACCACAATTCTCAGTATACCTTGTCCAGCAGAAGTAGGGCATGCTTGGAATCTGTGGTTTCACCGCAGTTGTAAATATAAATAATGACAGCAACAAAAGACAGCTCTCTCTATTTAACTCTTAAAGCAAATATTATGCACATTATAAATATGCTAGTATGTTTTTATGTTGCATAAGATTCATCACTAATTAAATATATTTTGACCCATTCATCACGAGCATTAATTGCAGTTAGTTTTTTTATTTTTATTTATGACTTAAATATGTAGTGGCTAAAGTAGGGTGCTTGTCAGGTGGTTCAGCATCACCAGGCAGTGGACAAGCTGTTGTGGTGTGGAGGCCAATTATTTTCTATTGATTCTCATGTTAAAGGAGCAGTTAAAGCATGGGCAGAATGCGGCTTGAAAAACATGCTCTTCAACATCAAATGCAGGGTAAACATAGACTTCCAAAAAAATCAAACCCCCTCTTTTTATTATGAGCTCTCTGCTAAAAACAATTATATTCTAAAGTTTGGACTTACAGTTGATATTTCAAAAAAACTACCCACTGAGTTCTGCCTTCCGTATATCTAAACTTACCAATATTGACCTACATATTACCTAAGTGTCTGTCCTCCTCCACTTGACCCCAATTCTAACAAAGAGATACAGATACTAATTTCTTATACATTTAATTAATGCTGCTAGAGCCTGCATTCATTTGACGTGAAAGCCACCATTCCAGACATTAGTGGGCCTGTGGATAGCCAAGGTTCAGGAGATTAAGACCAACAAAGACGTTAAAGCCTGGATTGACTTTACATCCTCTCTTGATTATTTATGCATTCTTGCTACCCAATTACCCTCGGTAACATGTACTTAGTCCACTCCCCTGCTCGATTCTCCTCTCATTCTTTACCCTTCCTCTCCCTTCTTACTGCCCCTACTGCCCTTACTCTGTCAGAACCCTATCCCACTCCCCCTCAACCAGTCGCAACCGTATTACTTCAGTATCTCCACCTACAGTATATTACAAACGTGAGTACACCCCTTACATTTTTGTAAATATTTTATTATATGTTTTCATGTGACAATACTGAAGAAATTACACTTTGCTACAATGTAAAGTAGTGAATGTACAGCTTGTATAACAGTGTAAATTTGCTGTCCCGTCATAATAACTCAACACACAGCAATTAATGTCTAAACCGCCGGCAACAAAAGTGTGTACCTCTCTAAGTAAAAATGTCCAAATTGGGCCCAATTAGCCATTTTCCCTCCCCAGTGTCATGGCAGGTGTGTTCAATTTGTGTTCAATTTGGTGTTATCGCTCTCACTCTCTCATACTGGTCACTGGAAGTTCAACATGGTACCTCATGGCAAAGACCTAACTGAGGATCTGAAAAAAAGAATTGTTCCTCTACATAAAGATGGCCTAGGCTATAAGAAGGTTGCAAAGACCCTGAAACTAAGCTGCAGCACGGTGGCCAAGACCATAGAGCAGTTTAACAGGACAGTTTCCACTCAGAACAGGCCTCACCATGGTCGACCAAAGGAGTTGAGTGCACATGCTCAGGGTCATATCCAAAGTTTCTTTGGGAAATAGACGTCTCTGCATTGCTGCAGAGGTTGAAGGGGTGGGAGGTCAGCCTGTCAGTGCTCAGACCATATGCCACACACTGCATCAAATTGGTCTGCATGGCTGTCGTCCAAGAAGGAAGCCTCTTCTAAAGGTGATGCACAAGAAAGCCCGCAAACAGTTTGCTGAAGACAAGCAGACTAAGGACATGGATTACTGGAACCATGTCCTGTGGCCTGATGGACCAAGATAAACTTATTTGGTTCAGATGGTGTCAAGCCTGTGTGGAGGAAACCAGGTGAGGAGTACAAGATAAGTGTGTCTTGTCTACAGTCCAGCATGGTGGTGGGAGTGTCATGGTCTGGGGCTGCATGAGTGCTGCTGGCACTGGGGAGCTACAGTTTATTGAGGGAACCCAAAATGCCATCATGTACTGTGACATACTAAAGCAGAGCATGATCCCCTCTCTTCGGAGAATTGGCCACATGGCAGTATTCCAACATGATAATGACACAAAACAAACCTCCAAGACGACCACTGCCTTGTTAAATAAGCTGAGGTTAAAGGTGATGGACTGGCCAAGCATGTCTCCAGACCTAAACCCTATTGAGCATCTGTGGGGCATCCTCAAATGGAAGGTGGAGGAGCGCAAGGTCTCTAAAATCCACCAGCTCTGTGATGTCATCATGGAGGAGTGGAAGAGGACTCCAGTGGCAACCTGTGAAGCTCTGGTAAACTCCATGCCCAAGAGGGTTAAGGCAGTACTGGAAATAAGGGTGGCCACACAAAATATTGACACTTTGGGCCCAATTTGGACATTTTCACTTAGGGGTTTACTCACTTTTGTGGCCAGCGGTTTAGACATTGATGGCTGCGTGTTGAGTTATTTTGAGCGGACAGCAAATTTACACTGTTATACAAGCTGTACACTCACTACTTTACATTGTAGCAAAGTGCCACTTCTTCAGTATTGTCACTTAAAAAGATATAATAAAACTTTTACAAAAATTGGAGGGGTGTACTCACTTTTGTGAGATACTGTATATCCCCCCCTTCTGTGAGATCTCAGTCCAGTTCATCTAGTCATGTAGGTCTAGACTCTGGAACACAATTGCATATCCAAGACATATGTTTATTACCCATGGATGACTTTTTACTGTTATTCTCTTAAAGCCACCAGAAGGAAGATCACATCTCCCTCCTTGCAACCTTCTGGGACACGTCACAGGTCCCAGAAGATTGCCCGGCAATTAACACCGCCCAGTGCGGCTCACGCATGTGCAGTGTGCGCCCGGTTGTGAATCCTCAGCCGGGCACAGTTAAAATGCTGGCGCCGCGGAGAGGAGGGGGAGAGGAGAGAGGCTTCGTGCGTCCGCATCGCTGGACCATGGGACAGGTGAGCATCTGATTATTAAAAGTCAGCAGCTATACTTTTTGTAGCTGCTGACTTTTAAATGGGTAGAACTCTGCTTTAACTAGAGTGATTTTCATCTAACTATGGTGTACTCTTTTTATTCATGTAATCTTTATTTAGAAAAATGAATATATAGTGTACTGAATGTCTTTTAGTTGTGTATATACTATATACAAAAAAGCTTGAACCCCCCCCATTTCTCCCCACCCACCTGTTTCACAGGTTTATTTTCTGGTATCCAGCATCCCACCACCTCCTTCCTTTGCTTTGTATACTGGAAAACTCAAATAAACAATTTACAAAAAAAATCACTATGAAAAGAATATCTTATTTCTGCTTGGTGTAATTATTTTCCAGAGCTGCAAGCACAACTGCCTTTTTCACATAAGCCTTGCATTCTATATTACATTGTAAGCTCTCAAAATCAGGGCCCTCCTAACCCTCTTGTATTGAATTGTATTGTTACTGTACTGTCCTCCTTTATCATGTAAATCGCTGCGCAAACTGTTGGCACTATATAAAATCTGTATAATAATAATAACAATACATATAAGAATGTATTCTGAAGTTTCCATTTCTGAATAGTTTGGGTCCTATCTGCTTTAATCTCGTTCAATCTAATTTTTATTGAAATTTTCATACAATTTTACAAAACAAAAAATATTTACATACTGCACTAAAGAAATTCACATCACATAAAACCTGTAGCACCCTGATGTTTAGGCAGGGTTGCTCCTAAATTTACCTGCCAGGTGTAGTTACCTTGGCTCATTGTTAGAGATCAATTGATTTCACCCTAAGTCTAGAATTGCTGCACTTCTCTCTTCTGCTGCTAGGTGGCCGGGCACCTGGAGGCATTAGATAAGACAAGGGCAAAGCAAAGATAGATTAGAAGTTTATGGGGTATCTCAGCCAATGGGCAGGGGTTTTCTTGAATCCCTTGGCCTGCTGGGAGAACCTATATATTTTGGTGGAGTCAGGTGATCAGAGTTCGGTGCCACCTGGACGGCTGTCTGGGTGGACGTGTGTTGTATTGCCCGGGCTGCTAGGCCGGAGTTTGAGCCTATCCTTGGCACATCTGGCTGCTAGGCTGTCTGAGGGCCTATCCAGAAGCAAAAGAGAGCAGCGCAGGCTGGAGGTAGAAGAGAAGCTGTCGCCACTAAGGGACCAGCCACCTTATTACCAGGGACCACAGTGAGTAGCTGAAGCAAGTACCGGAGCAGAATTCTCACCAACCGGGAACAGTGAAGAATTGGGAAACTTCAACAGGTGTCAAGCCAAGGACCCAGCCAGCGGAGGTGACGCTTGCAGAGCAGCATTGTGTGTCAAGCCAGGGACTGAGCAGGCCAGTGGGGCAAAGCTTGAGTGCCAAGCTAGGGATCCAGCGGAGAAGCGGGGGTGATGCTTGAGGAAGATACTACAGTGAAGATTGGAAGAACTCAAGGGATTCAGTGGCAGTGAATCATCTAGTCTAGTGAGAGAGAGACTGGGAGCTCAGTGGGTTGAAGAACTATAAGAAGTGATTGTAGTGGAAGGGACAGAACTGTTACTACCTTGAGTTAGAAAATGTTAAAGACAGCATTCCTACACATGCAGATGTGGTGTCTTGCTGGATGCCTTTCCCTGCATGGCTGTCCTCCTGTAGAAGTCTTGAAGTGGGCCAAATTAGCATTGCAACTTCTTAAGGGTGTCCTGGCCCTGACCCTCTCTCCCAAAGTTCTGTTAAGAGAAAAAAAAACCTCTTTTCATTCAAGAAGTGTCTGGCTTCCATGAATCTACCTTACATTACTCCCACTATGCCTTGCAACCCACCATATACAGAAGGATGTCAGCTATCTCTGGCCCTGGAGGGTCTCATTATAAGTCCAACAATATATACGCTTATATGTTATGAAAAATAGATAAAATAGTCTACCTGACTACTCATATTGCTGGACCCTTGGAGAGAATAATGATATTAAATCTCCCTCACCCCAACCAAATTATAGTCTATGGCTACTACTCCCCCTCTTCCACTCCCGCAAGGTTGTAAAACATACAAAACCAGAACAAAAAAAAAAAAACTGGGGAAAAACAAAAAAAAGGGAAAAAAATAGCGCAGTCAGGAATAGGCATTCGTACATACAGACCACACCAGGTTCATCTTAACTCTAGCCCTGATTTAAGTCTTACAACCGACCCATGTATATATTTCTTATTTCAGAGGATTCCCTGAACCATTTCCAAGAGAGCTAGATTTGGAAACTTTGTTCATATGTGCCCAATTCACGTGACAAGGACGTCTCCATCATTACAATATGGGCCATCTTCATAACCCACTCAATCAAAGGTGGGGAATGGCCCGATCGCCAGTGGCGCGGTATGGCCATTCTTGCTGCTGTCAGCCAATGCCTAAAAAGGCCTTTTTTAATGCTTTTATAAGAGCCTGTTAAAATAGATAGCAAAGTAGTTTGTAGCGTATTGGGGACAATTATTCCAGTTGCATGTGTATAAAGCTGAAGAACCACATCCCAGAAATCATGGACAGATGGACATTCCCACCAGATATGTAGTAACGAACCCTTCGCGGCATGACAACGCCAACAGAGGTCTGAAAACATTTGGGTATCCGCTGGAGTAATGTCAGACATCTATACCAACGAGAGAGAAACTTAAAATTCGTATCCTGTGCCCAAGTTGCTAATGACATACAATGAGTAAGAGTAAACACTTTTTCCTATTCCTCTGATTCAATTTGAACATTTGAAATCTAATGTTCCATCTAATATTCCGGAATGTGTGGATAGGCTTTCAAGATAAGAGCCCTATATACTGTAGAAAGAATATGGTCTGGTATAGTATCCTGTAAGAGAAGAGACTCAAAAGTATCAAATTCCCAGTAAATACATCTCTTGAAGGAAAGGAAGATAAAAAGGACGATAATTGCCTATATTCCAGCCAATGTGTAATTGATTGCTGCTGTATAGGAATCAGACTTGACAACAATGGAAGAGTTCCCTGGTTTAGAATTTGAGATATTCGGCAGCTTGTCTTCTTACTCCATGAAAGGAAACCGTGGATTACTGAATAAGGGAGTCATTGGTCCCACTTTGGGAGAAAGTCCCAGTTGGATTTGTAGTTTATCCCAGACATGCACAAAATGAGCTGTAAGGAAAAGTAAAGCAGAGAGTGGGCCACGGACAAAAGTGTACAACCAGGGAAGCACCTGGAGATCGAAAGGGACAATCAACTGCTCTATATGAACCCATTGTTTAAGGTTGAAGTGATGGAACCAATTCACTAACCGGGTCAAAACTGCTGCAGCATGGTAATAGTATAGGTCTGGTGCCCCTATACCCCCCTTTGCTTTAGGGGAAGAATTCTCCTTTGTACCTTAGGTTTCTTACATTCCCAAATAAACCTTGTGAAAGCATATTGTAGTGGAAGCAAAAAAGTGAGCGGAGGACCACAATGGGTATGGTTTGAAAGAGATAAAGAAAATGCGGTACTATGTCCTGTTTAAGATGTTGATCCTCCCAAACCATGAATAATGTGCTCAATCGTACTTCTTGAGACCTTGTATTATGAGCTGCATAAGAGGGTATTCATTTTCCATATACTTAGTAAGATCTGATGAAATTCTGATACCCAGATATTTAAGCGTTGAGATGCAAATTTTAAATGGGAAATTATTCCCAAAAGCCTGAACTTGATGTGATAAAAGAGATACATTCAGAATTTCTGATTTGATTAGGTTTACTTTAAGGCATATGTAAAGTCTCATTTTTTTTTTTAAAACAAACATGTCATACAGTACTTACCTCCTCTGTGCAGTTGGTTTTGCACAGAGTTGCCTCAATTCTCCTCTTCTAGGGCCCCTCAGTGGCGCTCCTGGCTCCTCCTCTTTTCGAGTGCCCTGTTGGAGAGACGCTCTCCCTCAGGGCACTCATGTGGGCGCACTCCCATGTCCTGCTGCTGCGTCCATTGACACAGACAGCAGGACAGCCCTGCCCCCCGGCTCCCGTGTTATTGGATTTGATTGACAGCAGGGGGGGGCAATAGCTGTGCTGCTATCAATCTATTCAATCAGGACCCGAGACACCGGCTGGAGCTGGTGTGCTCGTCCCTATCGCTGGAAAGACTGGGTTCAGGTAAGTAAAAGGGGGCTGCTGCATCACAGGATTTTTTTTACCTTAATGCATGGAATGTATTAGGGGGAAAAACCTCAAGGGTTTACAATCCCTTTAAAGTTACTCAAGGCCCCAAAATGTTAAAATTCATACAGAATAGAGGGCATAGACACATGTGGATTGGTGACATAGAGTAACAAATCATCAGCAAATACAGCCAACTTCACCTCCTGTCCGTCTAATGGTATACCCGTGATTGAAGAATTTTGTTTAAGAGCTTAGTATCCCTGACGAGTACCATTTTGAATAGAAAAGCTTTAGGACCAGAGGTGTGCACAGCCAATTGCATTAGGGTGTGCACCCCAAAGCTCAAACACACATACCTCTCTCCAGTCTCAGCTGCATGGGGCAGTGTATGAATGGGAAGTGCCCTGTGCTGAGCAGCTTCCTGTTCGTTCACAAACTGAAGCATAGTAAATGCAGTTTACTATGCTTCAGATGTGAATACACACAGTGAGTGAGTGTGTTCATTTAGAAAAGGAAGACTCTGGTGAATTACATATTTACTAGCCCCTTTCCCCGCTCTCCAGCCTGAAACATCCCCCAGAGCAGCTGGGGGGAGAGGAGAGGAGGGAAGCCAACAGCACTGCAGGGGGAAGCCCAGGCAGTAGGGGGAATCAGCACCGCATGTAGTAATTAGTGTGTGCCCAGGCACACCTGGCACACCCCCTGCCCACGCCTATGTTTAGGACAAAGATTGATTAACCTGTATTTTAGCACTTGGTTTAGTATATAGTGCCATCATTTTTTTTGTAACAATACTGGCCCTAGTCCAATTTGTACCAAGGTTTGTTCCAAAAAAGGCCAGCCAACACAATGGAAAGCTTTCTCTGCATCAACATAGAGAAGGCAAGCTGGTATTTTTGCTGATTGAGCATAATCCATAAGCATTAGAGATTTAAACGGGTTATCACTAGCTTCTCTCCCCTGGACAAACCCAACTTGGTCTGTATGTACCAAACTTGGGATAAGGGGTTGAAGACATGATCCGATTAATTTATCTGCTTTAAGCCTTATTCTCACTATCTCTAAGTCTCCTGGCATTTCAGTCAGAGAAAGTGCTTTGCAACCAGCGCTGGGGAGAGAGAGATTTTTGACCATACACATAATTTAATCAGGATGCTTAATGCAATTGGTGGGCTTAGGTTCTCTACAGGCAAAATACAAATTATATTGTAGGATTTTTCTTTAATAACCAGACCAGAGCTAGCTATCTGGCAGTGCAAGCATTCGCTAGAAGGCCTGCAATTTATACCTATTGGTATGATATGTGATCTGCTGTGAGCTCTGATTGGTAGTTCAGCCGTGACCATTGAAAGAGTCTATATAATGGTATAGGCTGACAGAGGTGACCAGGGGCAGTGATATCTATGTATGATCATTATTGCTATGTCAGGCTTCGAACAAGCTTGTCACATAATGCAGGCACTAATATGATATTTATACCAGAGCTACCTTTGCAGGTGTTTGTTTTATTTATTAATACAACCTGAAATTTGGCTGCAAGTAGGAATACTTGGTATTCACTGATTATATGGAGAGGGTCTGTTTTAACAAGACAACATAAGTTACGGTATACTGATGTTTATGACATGTTTTAAAATGAACAAGAGTGATGTGCTAGTACATTTAGTAATTTATTTGCCATGCAAAATCCTAATTCAAAAGGGTGTTTCAAGCTGGCTCAAGTAAACGTCCTTGACTATCAATAACTAAGCAGCATATACCTATATGTAAAACTTTAGCATAGAATATTTAAGGATCCTAGTTCATAGAGCCTTTCCATTAGAAGTACAATTCTGCTAAAATACTGGCATGTCCAGCAATTTGGTAAATGCCACAACTTTTTCTCTTTTCCATTGGTTGGTCCTACACAGCATTTAAGGTCTGAATAGAAAATCAAGAGAAAATACTTTCACCAATTTATGTGCCCCTATGAATAACTGTATTCTGTAATCCAGATCTTATGGCAGGTATGCTTTTGCAACAGACAAGTCTAGCTGCCCCCTAAATCACTCCTTTATTTAGGAGGCAGATATAGAGCACATATAACATGCATTTTATTAATTATAGAGAACCTGTTAAAATACAAGTGAGGGAGATGCCCTAACCGACCCTAGATCTTCCCAGATGCCAATCCATCAACTTCAGCTTCGCTACTTAAATCTCTGATTTAGTAAATCTCTGACCAAGAACACATGTTCACTACAGGGGCTACATCCAATATGGCACATCATCAATGTATCCCCCCATTTGTGAATAGGGCTACAAGTGGGTTCTCCCAAAACCTCCCCTATTGAGAGCCCAGATTTGTCTCTTCCTACTGGATATTTAGTCAGAGAGGGTTACCCCAATGAAAGAAATGTTACTGAAATGTTAAGATTGTTAGAAAGGAATGAAGGAAATTCTACATTCCTAAGCCAGGCATACATGGATCAAAATTCTGCTGGTTCACCAGGGACTTTCCAGGTTTTGTGCCCATACATGGATACATGGCTGTTTGTGAACTGGGAAAGGGACTGGGGGCAGTTTTAGACCCTTTGGATACCATTATTAGTTAACATAATGGGGATGTTATGGGGGGAATAATTGGAGTGAGTAATTGGATTATGTTGTTTCTCTAATAATGTTACATTTTGAGATGCACAAAAGACAATTTACATTGAAACAGTAGTAGGCACCTGAGCATTTGGCTGACCACCTATAACAGTGTTTCTCAACCTTTTTACTGTGGAGGAACCCTTGACAAAAAAGTCTGAGATCTCAGGGAACCTCTAAAAAAAAAAATTTCAGCTCTACAGCTCTCAGGACATCGGATCTGATCAGCAAGCTGTAGATATAACCACGTTTATTGTAGAAATAGCTCACCTGACACCAACATTATAGTGTGAACGGTGCACATAGAAATCAATAGTTGTCTTCATGTCCCTGCAGAGACCTGCGTTAGAACAAGCCCAAAATATTTTAAGCAAGTCAAATTTGCACATATTTTCAATTTTTTGCACATATGCTGTGAACGAGGCCTTACTGAACTTGAACAAAACTCCCAAATATTGTGATTGATAAATAGGATAGCAGACTATGGGAACATTTGGGACTTGTTCACAACATTCATGCATAAGAATTGATGGAAGATGGTACAGATTTGACCTGCATAGAATACTTTGGTCTTGTCCATGTCATGTGCAGAGACATGCATTTTCTTAATGCAGGTCTCTGCTAGGACATAAAGAAAATAACTGATTTATATGTGCCCTGTTCATATCACAATGTTGGTATCATTTGAGTATTTTTCTCTGCAGAAAAATGCATACATGTTGCATATTTCTGTGCAGAAAAAATATGCACATGATATCAATGTTGATTTCAATGTGCACTGACAGCGAGTAATGTCAATGTGCATTGATACCTGGTGCCTCCTTTATACTTCCAGCTCCTCTGAACCTGTGAGGGTGGTACCTGGAGGAGTGCTGACAGTGGGAGCACATGGCTGAATCCTGCAGGAGGCGAGATCCTGTGTATAGTAGTGACCGAATGCAGACTGCAGGGGCCTGTGGCTGGATGAGACTGAATCATAATAGCATTATGTACAATTATGGCATAACATAAAGCTATTATAATCTCACCTCCTGTTACATTCAGCCTGATCCAACTGTGTGCCTCAACTCTCTGCTCCCCTCCACCTACAGTCTGCAATCAGTGCTAATATACACAGGATCTCATCTCCTGTTCTCTGCTCTTCCCTCCCCAAGCAGTCTGCATTCACCCCTGACGTACACAGGAACTCAGCTTCTAATCTAGCCATGTGCTCCTTTTCTCTGCTCCCCCCCTTCACAGTGTGCATTACTGCTACCATTGAGACAGATCTCACCTTTTGATCTTGTGCTCCCTGCCTCCAGTCTTCATTCTCGGCTTTCAAGGCTCCCTGCCTCCACCCTCAGCTCCCTGCTCTCCATTCTCGGTTCCCATGGGTCCCTGCTCTCCATGCTCGGCTACCCTCTCTCCAATCTCGGCTCCCCAAACGCCACCCCCCCCCCCCCCGCGGGGAAATTTTATTTAAATCACTTTCTCAATATTTTTTTGCAGTGCCTCTGGGGAAGTGGGTAGGGGGTGGGTGGCAGTGGACTGTGTCAGTAGTTTTTTTACTTTTAATAATTGATTTTTTAATTTTTTTGCACTTTTTCATTTTTTAGAATTTTTTTACAATATTTCATTTTTCATTTTTTGGGGGGGCTTTGGTGAGATGTTTGGGGTCTAAACAGACCCCTGACATCTCCCCTTTAAGATATTATTAGTGAATGTAAGCTTACTGCAAATGAACAAAAATTTTCATCTTAAGTTCATTCTTTACAGTTGCTGTGAGGAGATCCTATGTGTTTTAGCTGACTTCCTTTTTTATTAAATATATCATCTGCTGAGGTATTTTATAGGTCAGTGTTTCTCAACTGGGGTTCCGTGGAACCCTAGGGTTCTGCGAGAAGTCCCCAGGGGTTCCACCGCAATTCAACATTGTGGCGTACGTATATCCGCCCAATATTGTTTTTAGTGTTCCCAATGCACGCTGAAAGTAAAAACAGTCAGCGCGCATTGATACCCGATGACCTCTCTGTCTTTGATCAATTTAGATATTGATCAATTTTATCAGGGCAGGGCTACATCTGGGTAATGTTTTTGTCTACATATCTCCATGTTCATCAATTTTGTACCAATAAATATTCATTCCGTATTCATTATATATTGAGTTTGAGCCCCACTTTTCTTCTTGGTCCCCCACTGTTCGGGACAATTTTTGTGTCCGATGACCTCTCTGTAGTTCCAGCTCAGGGAACTCAGAGGGCGGAGTCAGGAGAAAGCAGACATCATAAGTCTCCCGGAAGGTGAGGGAGACTCCTGCATTTCTGCGGTGGCTCCCGCACACACGCAAGTGCCTCCCCTTCTCTGGGAATGATCGGTGCGGCAGCTGTCCCTCCTGTCCCTCATCCCCAGCTTCTCTGTGTACTCCTCCCTCGGTCCCCCTCCGTGTCCTTCTCTGCCCCCCCTCTTCCCCCGCAACCGGCTCCCCTCCTCTCATCTCCCGCAGGCTGCGGGGGGGGGGACTAGTAATTGGACACAGTGAGCGAGATCGCTCCAGTATCCTGTGATTACTGAGCAGAGTAAACTGTGTTTACTCTGCTCAGTTTATGAATAGACAGGAGCCTCTGTCTCCTGTTCATTCATCTTTAGTGCCGACAAAGGGACTGGGGAATGACAATGAAACATGGGAATTACTTATTTGATTTTAGTTTAATAACTTATGTGTGAACTGAACCATTGTATATGCAACTGCACATTGCTCATAAGAATGCAGGTAACAGAATATGTAAAAAAAAAAAAACTTATGTTGAAAGAAAGGCTGCCATTGCTTATTTACATTTGGCTGTCTCTGGTTTCAGTCATTGAACTGGAATGAGTATGTAGTAGGGTGGGTCAGAATAAAATAAAATCTCCCGATTAACTGTTTGGGGACTGTCTCAGAATATAATAAAATCAATAAATTTACATGACAGCAGGGCAACTAGTACTTTCAGTAGAAATGGTCATCAATAGCAACCTTCCTCTCTTTCTGAGTACAGGTTTCCCATAAAGTGTCAGTAAACCACATCATAAAAAAAATATCAATAAATGCTGTATTACATGCTGTACATGCTCACTCTGTCACCTGGTTGATCCTGCTGTTTTCTATCTCCACCTTCTGTGCAAGTCCCCAATGCAGCTAGGGATTTTGCAGAGCAGTGTTGGCAGCTCTGCACATGCTCAGTTCTCAGTGAGTTTCTATGCTGAGCATTTCTTCCCTATCACATCTCAGCAGCCCATGTGACTTTAGAGTCACAAATGTGGGCATATACACCGTGGTAATTGACAGCCCACTCCCTTTCTCTTCTTCCATGCCCACGAACCAGTGGGATATTACATGGGGGTGGGATATTACATGTAGATTGTTATTCTAAGACACTGGCTGGAGGGGCATGACACAGTCTGTGACCGGAAGAAAACCTGCAAAACCATGGTATTGGCAAAAATAATAAAAATTTGATTTTAAATATATATTTGACTATTTAAAACAGGTACTTAGATTTTTTTTTATTAAAATAATTACAGTGCCATCATCCATATCCATATACTGTACAGAAATAGAAGGGCCAATGTAAATTAAACAGTGTGTGTTTAGTATCACTTTAAAGTGTATTTTTTTTTGTGAAAAATAACAAACATGTTATACTTACCTGTTCTGTGCAGTGGATTTGCACGGAGCAGCCCAGATCCTCCTCTTCTCTGGCCCCTCCCTCCTGTTGAGTGCCCCCACAGCAAGCAGCTTGCTATGGGAGCACCCAAGCCTAGCCACAGCTCCCTGTGTCCATTCAGAGACGGAGCTGTGGCCTGGCCCCGCGCCATTTCTCTCCTCCTTGGCTGACTGATTTGATTGACAGCAGCGGGAGCCAATAGCGCCGCATTGCTGTCTCAGCCAATGAGGGGAGTTTCGGGCAACCGAGACAATCCTACAACATCACTGGACAGAGATGGGCTTAGGTAAGCATTAGGGGGGCTGAGGGGGGCTGCTGTACACAGAAGGTTTTTATCCTAATGCATAGAATGCATTAAGATAAAAAACCTTCTGACTTTACAATCACTTTAACTTTGGTTACAACAGGAAAAATAATAAAAATACAAACGTGGACCAACTGAACAATGCAACCAGGCCCACCACAAGTAATTAAAACTATTACCGTCCATCCTAATTGTGCAACAGAAATATGTTTCTTTGTCTTCCTTAGAAAATAACTAGCAAAAAGTATAGTTGACACTCAGTAGCTGATGACGTTTTCAGGGTAACAAATCTGAAATTAATTGTGGCATAATGACACTGGTTAAACATTAAACAGTATAACTCCATGCAAAAGGAGTAATGATGGATTGAGGCTAACATGTTGAAAGTAAAGCGAACAACTTTTCCAAATAAATTATGCAGATCTCTTTGCTAAATTACAAGGACCAAATGTTAGAGTTACAAGGCAATGTATAATATAAGATGTGCTTTGATTTGTATGCCAAACTTCAAATGACACAGAATAAAGCACTTTTTATTAACTACTATCTAGGCTTGTGTTGTCCTGAAACAAGGCTTGAAATAAATGCAAACTTACATTTTTAAATAGGGTAAGGGTCTTTTCACATGTTATGGATCCGTGATGATCCGCCCCGTGAACATCCGCTTGCTCAGCGGGGATCGCTCCGTGGATCCCCGCTGAGCAGGCAGATGACAGGTCCGTCGCTGCTCACTGTGCAGCGACGGACCTGTCAGAGCGCCGCTATCCCCTATGGGGGATCGGATAATGACGGACCGTAGAGTCCGTCGTCACCCGATCCGATCCGAAGACGGATGGAAAAGTAGGTTTTTCCTCCGTTACACTTTTTCGGATCGGAGCGGGTCGGATGTCAGCGGACATGTCACCGCTGACATCCGACGCTTGATAGAGGTCTATGGAGGGTCCGTTCAGGTCCGCCTAAAAAACTGACAGGCGGACCTGAACAGATCGTTCATGTGAAAGAGGCCTAACATTTGTAGAGGAGACCCCCAAAAAATTGGATAGATTCCAATAAGGCCTCATGCGCATTGGTTTCTTGTAGACACTGTTTATCCTAACAGAGTTTGGAGTTTGGGCATTTATTTATTTAATCGGCCAGAATGTTTAATTATTCTGGCCATTGAAATAAATAAACACTGAAGTGCTAAACGCACCTAGCGTTTATGTGCATTTAACAGCGATTATAGGGCGTTCAGAAAACATCCTCTAAACTCTCCTGTTACTAACCTGCTAAAAACATCCATCTGTGCATGGACACATAGGAAAACATAGAAGAGAGTTTAACCACTTGACGACCGCCTCACGCTGATGTACGTCAGCAGAATGGCACGGGCAGGCAAAATCACGTACCTGGTATGTGATTACCTTCCCGCGGGCGGGGGGTCCAATCGGACCCCCCCCGGTGCCCGAGGCGGTCGTCTTTGGTCTGGGAGCGATCAGAGATGAGGGGGAGACCATCCGTTTGTGGCAACCCCCTCGTGATCCCTTCCAGCCAATGAGAATCATTCCTGTGCTGCTGTATGCTAAACAGCAGCAAAGGAAATGATGTCATCTCTCCTCGGCTCGGTATTTTCCATTCCGGCGCCGAGGAGAGAAGACTGTAATGTGAGTGCACCAACACACACACACAGTAGAACATGCCAGGCACACAATACACCCCCCTTTACCCCCCCATTCCCCCCCCCGATCACCCCCCAATCACCCCTCCCCCCCCCCGTCACACTGACACCAAGCAGTTTTTTTTTCTGATTACTGCATTGGTGTCAGTTTGTGAGAGTTAGTGTGGTAGGACAGTTAGGGTTAGCCCTCTTTAGGTCTAGGATACCCCCCTAACCCCCCCAATAAAGTTTTAACCCCTTGATCACCCCCCGTCGCCAGTGTCGCTAAGCGATCATTTTTCTAATCGCTGTATTAGTGTCACTGGTGACGCTAGTTAGGGAAGAAAATTTTTAGGTTCACCGTCAGTGTTTTATAGCGACAGGGACCCCCATATACTACCTAATAAATGTTTTAACCCCTTGATTGCCCCCTAGTTAACCCTTTCACCACTGATCACCGTATTAACCGTTACGGGTGACGCTGGTTAGTTCGTTTATTTTTTATAGTGTCAGGGCACCCGCCGTTTATTACCGAATAAAGGTTTAGCCCCCTGATCGCCCGGCGGTGATATGCGTCGCCCCAGGCAGCGTCAGATTAGCACCAGTAGCGCTAACACCCACGCACGCAGCATACACCTCCCTTAGTGGTATAGTATCTGAACGGATCAATATCTGATCCGATCAGATCTATACTAGCGTCCACAGCAGTTTAGGGTTCCCAAAAACGCAGTGTTAGCGGGATCAGCCCAGATACCTGCTAGCACCTGCGTTTTGCCCCTCCGCCCAGCCCAGCCCACCCAAGTGCAGTATCGATCGATCACTGTCACTTACAAATCACTAAACACATAACTGCAGCGTTTGCAGAGTCAGGCCTGATCCCTGCGATCGCTAACAGTTTTTTTGGTAGCATTATGGTGAACTGGCAAGCACCAGCCCCAGGCAGCGTCAGGTTAGCGCCAGTACCGCTAACACCCACGCACGCACCGTGCACCTCCCTTAGTGGTATAGTATCTGATCGGATCAATATCTGATCCGATCAGATTTATACTAGCGCCCCCAGCAGTTTAGGGTTCCCAAAAACGCAGTGTTAGCGGAATCAGCCCAGATACCTGCTAGCACCTGCGTTTTGCCCCTCCGCCCGGCCCAGCCCAGCCCAGCCCACCCAAGTGCAGTATCGATCGATCACTGTCACTTACAAAACACTAAACACATAACTGCAGCATTCGCAGAGTCAGGCCTGATCCCTGCGATCGCTAATAGTTTTTTTGGTAGCGTTTTGGTGAACTGGCAAGCACCAGCCCCAGGCAGCGTCAGGTTAGCCCCAGTACCGCTAACACCCACGCACGCAGCATACGCTTCCCTTAGTGGTATAGTATCTGAACGGATCAATATCTGATCTGATCAGATCTATACTAGCGTCCCCAGCAGTTTAGGGTTCCCAAAAACACAGTGTTAGCGGGATCAGCCCAGATACCTGCTAGCACCTGCGTTTTGCCCGTCCGCCCGGCCCAGCCCAGCCCACCCAAGTGCAGTATTGATCGATCACTGTCACTTACAAAACACTAAACGCATAACTGCAGCGTTCGCAGAGTTAGGCCTGATCCGTGCGATCGCTAACATTTTTTTTGGTAGCGTTTTGGTGAACTGGCAAGCACCAGCGGCCTAGTACACCCCGATCATAGTCAAACCAGCACTGCAGTAACACTTGGTGACGTGGCGAGTCCCATAAATGCAGTTCAAGCTGGTGAGGTGGCAAGCACAAGTAGTGTTCTGCTGCCACCAAGAAGAAGACAAACAGGCCCATCGTGCCCATCATGCCCTTCCTGCTGCATTCGCCAATCCTAATTGGGAACCCACCACTTCTGCAGCGCCCGTACTTCCCCCATTCACATCCCCAACCAAATGCAGTTGGCTGCATGAGAGACATTTTCTTTATGTCCTCCCGAGTACCCCTATCCAACGAACCCCCCAAAAAAGATGTTGTGTCTGCAGCAAGCGCGGATATAGGCGTGACACCCGCTATTATTGTCCCTCCTGTCCTGACAATCCTGGTCTTTGCATTGGTGAATGTTTTGAACGCTACCATACACTAGTTGAGTATTAGCGTAGGGTACAGCATTGCACAGACTAGGCACACTTTCACAGGGTCTCCCAAGATGCCATTGCATTTTGAGAGACCCGAACCTGGAACCGGTTACAGTTATAAAAGTTAGTTACAAAAAAAAGTGTAAAAAAAAAAAATAATAAAAAAATATATAAAATAAAAAAAAATAGTTGTCGTTTTATTGTTCTCTCTCTCTCTATTCTCTCTCTATTGTTCTGCTTTTTTTACTGTATTCTATTCTGCAATGTTTTATTGTTATTATGTTTTATCATGTTTGCTTTTCAGGTATGCAATTTTTTTATACTTTACCGTTTACTGTGTTTTATTGTTAACCATTTTTTTGTCTTCAGGTACGCCATTCACGACTTTGAGTGGTTATACCAGAATGATGCCTGCAGGTTGGTATCATTCTTTTCAGCCAGCGGTCCGCTTTCATGTAAAAGACATCCTAGCGGCTAATTAGCCTCTAGACTGCTTTTACAAGCAGTGGGAGGGAATGCCCCCCCCCACCATCTTCCGTGTTTTTCTCTGGCTCTCCTGTCTCAACAGGGAACCTGAGAATGCAGCCGGTGATTCAACTAGCTGATCAGAGACCAGAGTGGCTCCAAACATCTCTATGGCCTAAGAAACCGGAAGCTACGAGCATTTCATGACTTAGATTTCGCCGGATGTAAACAGCGCCATTGGGAAATTGGGAAAGCATTTTATCACACTGATCTTGGTGTGGTCAGATGCTTTGAGGGCAAAGGAGAGATCTAGGGTCTAATAGACCCCATTTTTTTCAAAAAAAGAGTACCTGTCACTACCTATTGCTATCATAGGGGATATTTACATTCCCTGAGATAACAATAAAAATGATTTTAAAAAAATGAAAGGAACAGTTTAAAAATAAGATAAAAAAGCAAAAAAAAATAAATAAATAAATAAAAAAAAGCACCCCTGTCCCCTCCTGCTCTCGCGCAAAGGCGAACGCAAGCGTCGGTCTGACGTCAAATGTAAACAGCAATTGCACCATGCATGTGAGGTGTCACCGCGAACGTCAGATCGAGGGCAGTAATTTTAGCAGTAGACCTCCTCTGTAAATCTAAAGTGGTAACCTGTAAAGGCTTTTAAAGGCTTTTAAAAATGTATTTAGTTTGTCGCCACTGCATGTTTGTGCGCAATTTTAAAGCATGTCATGTTTGGTATCCATGTACTCGGCCTAAGATCATCTTTTTTATTTCATCAAACATTTGGGCAATATAGTGTGTTTTAGTGCATTAAAATTTAAAAAAGTGTGTTTTTCCCCAAAAAATGCGTTTGAAAAATCGCTGCGCAAATACTGTGTGAAAAAAAAAATGAAACACACACCATTTTAATCTGTAGGGCATTTGCTTTAAAAAAATAAATAATGTTTGGGGGTTCAAAGTAATTTTCTTGCAAAAAAAATAATTTTTTCATGTAAACAAAAAGTGTCAGAAAGGGCTTTGTCTTCAAGTGGTTAGAAGAGTGGGTGATGTGTGACATAAGCTTCTAAATGTTGTGCATAAAATGCCAGGACAGTTCAAAACCCCCGAAATGACCCCATTTTGGAAAGTAGACACCCCAAGCTATTTGCAGAGAGTCATGTCGAGTCCATGGAATATTTTATATTGTGACACAAGTTGCGGGAAAGAGACAAATTTTTTTTTTTTTTTTGCACAAAGTTGTCACTAAATGATATATTGCTCAAACATGCCATGGGAATATGTGAAATTACACCCCAAAATACATTCTGTTGCTTCTCCTGAGTACGGGGATACCACATGTGTGAGACTTTTTGGGAGCCTAGCCGCGTACGGGACCCCGAAAACCAAGCACTGCTTTCAGGCTTTCTAAGGGCGTAAATTTTTGATTTCACTCTTCACTGCCTGTCACAGTTTCGGAGGCCATGGAATTCCCAGGTGGCACAAACCCCCCCAAATGACCCCATTTTGGAAAGTAGACACCCCAAGCTATTTGCTGAGAGGTATAGTGAGTATTTTGCAGACCTCATTTTTTGTCACAAAGTTTTGAAAATTGAAAAAAGAAAAAAAAAAGTTTTTTCTTGTCTTTCTTCATTTTCAAAAACAAATGAGAGCTGCAAAATAGTCACCATGCCTCTCAGCAAATAGCTTTAAGTGTCTACTTTCCAAAATGGGGTCATTTGGGGGGGGGGGGTTTGTGCCATCTGGGCATTTTATGGCCTTCAAAACTGTGATAGGTAGCGAGGAGTGAAATAAAAATTTACGCCCTTAGAAATCCTGAAGGCGGCGATTGGTTTTCGGGGCCCCGTACGCAGCTAGGCTCCCAAAAAGTCCCACACATGTGGTATCCCCATACTCAGGAGAAGCAGCTAAATGTATTTTGGGGTGCAATTCCACATATGCCCATGGCCCGTGTGAGCAATATATCATTTAGTGACAACTTTGTGCAAAAAAAAAAAAAAATTGGCACTTTCCAGCAACTTGTGTCAAAATATAAAATATTCCATGGACTCAACATGCCTCTCAGCAAATAGCTTGGGGTGTCTACTTTCCAAAATGGGGTAATTTGGGGGGGATTTGTGCCATCTGGGCATTTTATGGCCTTCAAAATTGTGATAGGTAGTGAGGAGTGAAATCAAAAATTTACGCCCTTAGAAATCCTGAAGGCGGTGATTGGTTTTCGGGGCCCCGTACGCAGCTAGGCTCCCAAAAAGTCCCACACATGTGGTATCCCCATACTCAGGAGAAGCAGCTAAATGTATTTTGGGGTGCAATTGCACATATGCACATGGCCTGTGTGAGCAATATATCATTTAGTGACAACTTTTTGTAATTTTTTTTTTTTTTGTCATTATTCAATCACTTGGGACAAAAAAAAAATATTCAATGGGCTCAACATGCCTCTCAGCAATTTCCTTGGGGTGTCTACTTTCCAAAATGGGGTCATTTGGGGGGGTTTGTACTGCCCTGCCATTTTAGCGCCTCAAGAAATGACATAGGCAGTCATAAACTAAAAGCTGTGTAAATTCCAGAAAATGTACCCTAGTTTGTAGACGCTATAACTTTTGCGCAAACCAATAAATATACGCTTATTGACATTTTTTTACCAAAGACATGTGGCCAAATACATTTTGGCCTAAATGTATGACTAAAATTGAGTTTATTGGATTTTTTTTATAACAAAAAATAGAAAATATCATTTTTTTTTCAAAATTTTCGGTCTTTTTCCGTTTATAGCGCAAAAAATAAAAACCGCAGAGGTGATCAAATACCATGAAAAGAAAGCTCTATTTGTGGGAAGAAAAGGACGCAAATTTTGTTTAGGTACAGCATTGCATGACCGCGCAATCATTGGTTAAAGCAGCGCAGTGCCAAATTGTAAAAAGACCTCTGGTCTTTAGGCAGCCAAATGGTCCGGGGCTGAAGTGGTTAAGGGCAGGAAAAAAAGAATGCCTGAGGCCCGTGTGGCCAAGAGCACTTCAACCAATCATCTAAACCAGGGGTAGGCAACCTCAGCCCTCCATATGTTTTGGAACTACAAGTCCCATGAGACATTGCAAGGTCCTAACAATCACAGGCATGACTCCTAGAGGCAGAGGCATGATGGGATTTGTATTTTCACCACAGCTGGAGGGCCGAGGTTGCCTACCCCTGATTTAAGCAGTCTTTAAGGACTGAAGGACATTTTTTTTTTCTTTGAAAATTCTTTTAAGTGCTTTCATAAAATGTAGAGTATAAAACAGAGCCTCGGTGCATACCCCAGCTAAACAAAAAAAACAAAATTCAAAACAGCAAAAAAGAAAAATACAAAAATTACACAACCAAATCTATTTCCTGTTTAGTGATAAATGGAGGGGTACATAGGAGACTAACAAGTGGTACAGAACATCTCTAAGGTTTTACTAATTGGGACTATAGTCAGGTCCATAAATATTGGGACATCGACACAATTCTAATCTTTTTGGCTCTATACACCACCACAATGGATTTGAAATGAAACGAACAAGATGTGCTTTAACTGTAGACTTTCAGCTTTAATTTGAGGGTATTTACATCCAAATCAGGTGAATGGTGTAGGAATTACAACAGTTTGTATATGTGCCTCCCACTTTTTAAGGGGCCAAAAGTAATGTTACAGTTGGCTGCTCAGCTGTTCCATGGCCAGGTGTGTGTTATTCCATCATTATCCCATTTACAAGGAGCAGATGAAAGGTCCCGAGTTCATTTCAAGTGTGCTATTTTTTATTTGGAATCTGTTGCTGTCAACTCTCAATATGAGATCCAAAGAGCTGTCACTATCAGTGAAGCAAGCCATCATTAGGCTGAAAAAACAAAACAAACCCATCAGAGAGATAGCAAAAACATTAGGTGTGGCCAAATCAACTGTTTGGAACATCCTTAAAAATAAAGAACGCACTGGTGAGCTCAGCAACACCAAAAGACCCAGAAGACCACGGAAAACAACTGTGGTGGATGACCGAAGAATTCTTTCCCTGGTGAAGAAACCACCCTTCACAAAAGTTGGCCAAATCAAGAATATTCTCCAGGAGGTAGGTGTATGTGTGTCAAAGTCAACAATCAAGAGAAGACCTCACCAGAGTGAATATAGAGGGTTCACCATAAGATGTAAACCATTGGTGAGCCTCAAAAACAGGAAGGCCAGATTAGAGTTTGCCAAACAACATCTAAAAAAGCCTTCAAAGTACTGGAACAACATCCTATGGACAGATGAGACCAAGATCAACTTGTACCACAGTGATGGGAAGAGAAGAGTATGGAGAAGGAAAGGAACTGCTCATGATTCAAAGCCTACCACCTCATCAGTGAAGCATGGTGGTGGTAGTGTCATGGCGTGGGCATGTATGCCTGCCAATGGAACTGGTTCTATTGTATTTTTTGATTATGTGACTGCTGACAAAAGCAGCAGGATGAATTCTGAAGTGTTTCAGGCAATAGTATCTCCTCATATTCAGCAAAATGCTTCAGAACTCATTGGACGGCACTTCACAGTGCAGAAGGACAATGACCCGAAGCATACTGCGAAAGCAACCAAAGAGTTTTTTAAGGGAAAGAAGTGGAATGTTATGCAATGGCTAAGTCAATCACCTGACCTGAATCCGATTAAGCATGCATTTCACTTCCTGAAGACAAAACTGAAGGGAAAATGCCCCAAGAACAAGCAGGAACTGAAGACAGTTGCAGTAGAGGCCTGGCAGAGCATCACCAAGGATGAAACCCAGCGTCTGGTGATGTCTATGCATTCCAGACTTCAGGCTGTAATTGACTGCAAAGGATTTGCAACCAAGTATTAAAAAGCAAAAGTTTGATGGATGATTGTTAATCTGTCCCATTAGATATAAATATATGTGGCGCTACATGTTCTAGAATTAAATAGATAAAAAAATTGGTCTGCAAAATGAGTGATATAAAGAAGACCTCACAGTGATACCTGCAGGGGTCAAATAAGTAACAGTAAGAATCCAAGTGTGCACAAAAATATAAGATATGAAAGGTGACCTAACTCATCAACCACAAAGTATGTGTGACCCAATATCCAGCGTGATGTATGAGCTCCTGATATAAAACAAATTACATGTGATTGTGAACTCCTTAGTCATCAAAACAAAAGAAACATGTTATGTGAACTCCTAATGTAAATACGATGTGATACACAAACTATATTCACTAGGTGTGTAGTAATTAAATTGATGACAATATCTTAAAAAGGATGTACAAAATATGGTGAAAAAAAAACACTATTCAAAATGCGTACTGTATCTAAAACAATGGTGAACCATCAAAATATGCAATAATGGGTGGGTAATAATATTATAATTAACATGTACCTAAAATATAAAATATAATGATGAAATGCAGAATTAAACAGTATCCAAGTGTAGACTAATAATCACCACACAAAAAATGACAATAAGAATAACGTAAAGTGCAAAAGATAAATGTAAAACCAAATATACATAAGTAAATGAGCTAAAGAAAAAAAGTGTCCAAAAGACCACGCAAAGTGCAGTTCAAAAAAGGAAAAAAAAATTCTAGCGTGTGACTCCTAGTAACCGCCCGGTGTGAGTCCTCTGAAGGGGATGAACAAAGTGCAAGTGCAGTAACCCGAGCTATATGACAGTCAATGTCCGCTGGTGTGCTTATCATTCCACTTGGATTCCGGAGTGCGCTGATCGTTTCCCCCAGCCTCTCACCTGTAGTTGCAGCCTCCAATGGGCCGAATCGGACGTATATCCACGAATGGTGGGACAGTGAAACGGGGACGAGCTTCCGGTCTTGGTCGCTGCCTCCAGGGACACAGCATATATTGATTTCAGTACATCAATCTCCTGCAGTCAGTGAATAGCCTCGATGTCCTCAAATAGCCTCAGGTGGATAGCGTAAAGAGAGGGGATGGCTCCATAGTGTAGTAATTATAAAATTTTATTTCTAAAAATAGTAGCAACTTACATAAAATTAGCTTGCGTTCCACAGTGTAAAAAGAAGCTTCCGGGTTCGGCCGTTCCCGGAAGCAGTGGCACCTGACTCCTCCCTGACGCGTTGTGTCACAACACACGTGACTTTATCAAAGGGTCCCTTTGAGCACACCAGTGGACATTGACTGTCATATAGCACTTGCACTTTGTTCATCCCCTTCAGAGGACTCACACCGGGCGGTTACTAGGAGTCACACGCTAGAATTTTTTTTTTCTTTTTTGAACTGCACTTTGCGTGGTCTTTTGGACACTTTTTTTCTTTAGCTCATTTACTTATGTATATTTGGTTTTACATTTATCTTTTGCACTTGCACTTTACTTTATTCTTATTGTCATTTTTTGTGTGGTGATTATTAGTCTACCCTTGGATACTGTTTAATTCTGCTTTTCATCATTATATTTTATATTTTAGGTACATGTTAATTATAATATTATTACCCACCCATTATTGCCCATTTTGATGGTTCACCATTGTTTTAGATACAGTACGCATTTTGAATAGTGTTTTTTTTTTCACCATATTTTGTACATCCTTTTTAAGATATTGTCATCAATTTAATTACTACACACCTAGTGAATATAGTTTGTGTATCACATCGTATTTACATTAAGAGTTCACATAACATGTTTCTTTTGTTTTGATGACTAAGGAGTTCACAATCACATGTAATTTGTTTTATATCAGGAGCTCATACATCACGCTGGATATTGGGTCACACATACTTTGTGGTTGATGAGTTAGGTCACCTTTCATATCTTATATTTTTGTGCACACTTGGATTCTTACTGTTACTTATTTGACCCCTGCAGGTATCACTGTGAGGTCTTCTTTATATCACTCATTTTGCAGACCAATTTTTTTATCTATTTAATTCTAGAACAGGTAGCGCCACATATATTTATATCTGTTTTCCCGTTGGGTTATGTGAGTACCTTTTATGTTGGAGGCTTCCAGGTGCTTTATACTAGCTGGGTTTGCGCACTAGTTATTGCTTGTTACCTGCTTAATCTGTCCCATTACTTTTGGTCCCTTAAAAAGTGGGAGGCACATATACAAACTGTTGTAATTCCTAAACCGTTCACCTGATTTGGATGTAAGTACCCTAAAATTAAAGCTGAAAGTCTGCAGTTAAAGCACATCTTTCATTTCAAATCCATTGTGGTGGTGTATAGAGCCAAAAAGATTAGAATTGTGTCAATGTCCCAATATTTATGGACCTGACTGTATATACACCCTCACAACACAGGACTAATGCTCAAATTATAATACCCCAAAGAGCACATTCCCCAAACATTTCCGGTAAACTTAATGTTTCAGGGTGTGGGGGAGTCAAGCCAAAAATGCCACACTTTAGAGAACTTGTGAGGGCATCAATGAAAGGTAAGTAGCCTTATATAAGGATATCACAACATTAATTAAGGATTAAAGATAAATATTACTGCACTTAGGTTAAAACACAACAAACGAACAGCAGCTAGCATAAATTGTGGGCAATAATATACAAGCATGAGATGAAAAATGCAGAGCTTAAATGTCCATAAAAGAAAAGGGAACGTTCATCGATCCCAGAAGGCACCCGATAGGTGAATTAATCTTGACTACAAGGTGAACAGTATTTTTCCACCAACACCACAGTAAGCCAAGCTTCTTACCCTTACAACTGAACCACCAGATTATAAGTGGTCAAAAACGCCTAGGCATCAATCCACCACAGCATGGATCCAGGCATCACTCCTCATGTTAGAAGGTGTAAAGACGAAAACCACTTAATTGTGTAGTATATCAAAACCATTTCAGATTTATTAAAATCACATATATATACTCACACAGTGGTGGATATAAACAGGCATCACATATGTAAAAAGACTCCTGATGGTTTTAAACTGACAAGATGGCTTTACACACAGCGAAGACACGTGTCCAAAACTCGAGTTTTGATAAATTTGAAGCGGTTTTGATATACTACACCACAAAGTGTTTTTTGTCTTTACTCCTTCTAACATAAGGAGTGATGCCTGGATCCATGCTGGAGCAGTCTGTGGTGGATTGATGTCTGGGCGTTTTTGATCACTTATAATCTGGTGGTCTAGTTGTAAGGGTAAGAGGCTTGGCTTACAGTGGTGTTGGTGGAAGAATACTGTTCATCTTGTAGTCAAGATTGATTCACCTATCGGGTGCCTCATGGGATTGATGAATGTTCCCTTTTCTTTTATAGACATTAAAGCACTGCATTTTCCATTTCATCGACCAAGGATTGCCAAAAAAGATTGTAGAGGCCTCCTGTGACTTCCATTTTAGGATAATAGGCATAAAAGAGGAGAAAGCTAAGAAGGGTTCTAAGTGCCCTATGAGGGGCTAGGGACCTCACTAGGCCAGGAAAGCAAACCTCTGCACTTAGCAGGGCTACCACAGTGATCAATTCAGCAATGAACCAAGTAACCTCAGCCCAAAAGATTTGATTTTTCAGACAAGTCCAGAATATATGTTTATAATGGGCAGGTTCTACCAAACATCTCCAGCATTTATGAGAAAGGTCCGGGTACATTTTATGCAACCTGTGGGGTGTCAAATATATCCTATGTACCAGATTAAATTAGTTTAGTCTATCCCTACAAGCAGTTGGGAAAAGGGATAATCCCTCATGTCTTCCCAATCCTCATCGTCAATACCTGGAGCATCTGCCTGCCACTTAGAACAAAGAGTCTCCATGCCAGTGTGAACTTAGGGTAGGAGAGCTTTGTACAACACTGATAGTGGTTTAGACAATGAGTCATCACGAAGTATACTTTGAATATTCATTGTAATTTAGTAAATTGGAGATGCAGCAAATTGAGTATTAAAGGCGTGGCAGAGCTGCAGGTACCTAAAGAATAGAGGGTTTGGGAGATTAAATCATGATTTCAGGTTATCAAAGGGAAGGGGAACACCACTAGGGCAAGACCAAGTGTTTTGATGCCCCTAGACACCCAGACAGTGAGATCCAGAATAGACTGGAACTCTGGGAGAAGAGGGACAAACCACAAAGGAGTACGAGGGGACCAGAGTTGATTATTAGCAATGTGTTTAGGCACTGTCAATTGCCAGACTTTGAGTACCGCCCACATTGAAAGTGTAATTGAGAATGGTGCCAGCAGGCCCCGGTATGGGAGGAGACATAGCAACTCATAGGAGAAGCTTCTAGAACTACTTCTAGAACTACTGCAGAATTAGTGTCATCAGAAATTACCCAATTATGGGCGTGGGTAAAAAGTGCTGCCAAAAAATATAAATACAGGTCAGGACATGCCAGCCTCCCTTGGGTCCAGGGCCTACATAAAGTTTTTTACTGAAGCAGTGGGTGGATTTCCACAGAAAAAATGAGAGCAGGGAATCAAACTGTTTAGAGAACTTTTTGGGAATCCATACAGGGGAGTGTCTTAAAATATAAAGGAAACCTGGTAGTATTTTAATTTCAACCAGAATAATTCTTCTGATAAGGGGAAAGCAGAAGATTGTCCCTGGCTTTTAATTTGTCTTTAGTGGTAGTTACCAGGGGATATAAATTTAATTTGACAAAATCTGCAACATTAGACAAAATATTAATACCCAGATATCTAAGGTAGATTGTCCATGTAAGAGGCAAGATGGGGTCCAATTGAAGGACATTTTAATTTTCCCATACCCAAGAGATGATTGCTGCCAGACTTATTCTCTCAGGGGAAGATTCAGCCAACCAAGTTGAAAAACATTAGGTATGTCCATATACTTTCTTCCTGAATTTTGCCTAGGGTGATTCCAGGATGCATGTCAATAAAAAATTTGTGAAAAGGACAATCTTTCATACATTGACATCTGGCCATCATCTGATGTTCATGCCTAGCTTAAGCATAGCTCCATGATGACTGCTTATAAATATGACAAAATGTTTTCCAGCATCATTTGTGCATGAATTATATTGGGCATGGTAGCGCAGGTATAAATGGGCCCTTTACGTTCCCATTAAAAATATACTAGGCTGCACATAGATCTGAACCAGCCATATACAGTGCCTTGAAAAAATATTCATACCTTTTGAAATGTTCCACATTTTGTCATGTTACAACCAAAAACGTAAATGTATTTTATTGGGATTTTATGTGATAGACCAACACAAAATGGTACATAATTGTGAAGTGGAAGTAAAATGATAAACGATTTTCAACATTTTTTTATAAATAAATATCTGAAAAGTGTGCTGTGCATTTGTATTCAGCCACCTTTACTCTGATACCCCTAACTAAAATCTAGTGAAACCAATTGCTTTCCGAAGTCACCTAATTAGAAAAATAGAGTCCACCTGTGTGTAATTTATTCTCAGTCTAAATACAGCTGTTCTGTGAAGCCCTCAGAGGTTTGTTAGAGAACCTTAGTAAACAAACAGCATCATGAAGACCAAGGAACACACTAGACAGGTCAGGGATAAAGTTGTGCAGAAGTTTAAAGCAGGGTTAGGTTATAAAAAAAATATTTCAAGCTTTAAACATCTCACGGAGCACTGTTCAATCCATCATCCGAAAATGGAAACAATATGGCACAACTGCAAACCCAATAAGACATGGCCGTCCACCTAAACTGACAGGCCGGGCAAGGAGACCATTTTTAAGAAAAGCAGCCAAGAGGCCCATGGTAACTCTGGAGGAACTGCAAAGATCCACAGTTTAGATGGGAGTATCTGTCCACAGGACAACTATTAGTCCTGCACTCCCCAAATCTGGCTTTTATGGAAGAGTGGCAAGAAGAAAGCCATTGTTGAAAGAAAGCCGTAAGAAGTCCAATTTGCAGTTTGCGAGAAGCCATGTGGGGGACACAGCAAACATGCGGAAGAAGGTGCTCTGCTCAGATGAGACCAAATTTGAACTTTTTGGCCTAAAAGCAAAACTCTATGTGTAGCAGAAAACTAACACTGCACATCACCCTGAACAAACCATCCCCATTGTGAAAAACATGGTGGTGGCAGCATCGTGTTATGGGGATGCAGGGACCGGGAAGCTGGTCAGAGTTGAAGGGAAGATGGATGGAGCCAAATACAGAGCAATCTTAGAAGAAAACCTGTTGGAGTCTGCAAAAGACTTTAGACTGGGGCGGAGGTTCACCTTCCAGCAGAACAATGACCCAAAATACAGCCAGAGCTACAATGGAATTGTTTAGATCAAAGCATATTCATGTGTTAGAATGGCCCAGTCAAAGTCCAGACCTAAATCCAATTGAGAATCTGTGTCAAGACTTGATAATTGCTGTTCACAGACACACTCCATCCAATCTGACAGAGCTTGAGCTATTTTGCAAAGAAGAATGGGCAAAAATTTCACTCTCTAGATGTGCAAAGCTGGTAGAGACATCCCCAAAAAGACGTGCAGTTGTAATTGCAGCGAAAGGTAGCTCTGCAAAGTATTGACTCAGGGGGCTGAATACAAATGCACGCCACAATTTTCACATATTTATTTGTAAAAAAAATTGAAAACCATATATCATTTTCCTTCCGTTTCACAATTATGTGCCACTTTGTGTTGGTCTATCACATAAAATCCCAATAAAATACATTTACGTTTTTGGTTGTAACATGACAAAATGTGGAAACTTTCCAGGGGTATGAAAACTTTTTCAAGGCACTGTAGGAAAAAGGGAGATTCTATTTGTTATAAGATGCGTGTTTTACTCCACATAACACCAAAAAAACAGAATGAGTTGTAACCTTTCTAGTTTGTTACTACACAGGCTGCTGTATCAGTGGTCAAAAAACTCCCAGAACAATACAAATACAGAAGAAGAGCTATAAATGCTACTCATATATACAGTAGCTGTTCCAAGTTTTTTACTTTAAAGATATATTCCAGGTATGGAAACGTGGACAAATGCAAGTATGTATGTGCCATAACTGTTGGATCCCCATGAAAGCTGAAAATTACTGTAGTAGGCACCACTATCCCAGTGATCTTCACTAGCCTCCGGGTCCCATGCCAAGCAGATGCCCTGCTGCATTGAAAACACAGGAGATTGCTCGCTTGGCACTGGTGCCATTCAGGGAACACTTTGCATTTTCTCAATGAATGTAAAACATTCACTGATTGGACAAGAGAGTTGCCACTTTTTCTTCAAGCCAAACCCGAACACTTTAGCGGCGCACAGTACATTTTTTTTGTTTTCGTATACACTATAGGATTGTAACAGACCTGGAACACCTCTGGGCACTCCAAAGAGAATAGTAATGCAGTGCACATAGTGCCCCCTCAACCTCCTCTCAAGCCTTGTTCCGAGCTATATTACTGTCTAAATAATATGTCTGGGTTTCAGGTGGCCTGAAACCCGGACAAATGATTCAAGATCCTGACTGTCTGGGTAAATCCCAGACAGATGGCAACCCTAGGTAGGGAGGTGGTGTCACAATCTCCACCTTGACTAATCAGAGAACACTTCGTATTTATTGAGAAAATGCAAAGTATTCCCTGAATGGCACCCATGCCAAGTAGATGACCTCCTGTTCTCAGTATGTTTCAGCATAGGACAAAGAAGTTAGAGGAGGTCACTGTGGTAGTAGTGCCTACAATAAGGATTTACAGTTTCCAAGGTGATTCCTCAGGTATGGAACATGGATATTTAAATTGGTCTAAGCTCGACTAATGTAACTATGTAAAAATATCCATACCTGGAATTTATCTTTAATATTTATTCTATATTACATCTGATTAACTGTTGTTAAACATAATTAAAAGCAAAGTTGTACGTATGGATATATGTGTCTTGGTCAGTAGCATAAATGTGGGTCATCCTATAATATTATTAAAGCGGTGTTCCAGCCGAAAACATTTTTTTTTTTAAAGTCAGCAGCTACAAACACTGTAGCTGCTGACTTTTCATAAGGACACTTACTTGTCCTGGGAGCCCATGATGTCGCCAGCCTCGAGGCCGATCTGTCCATTGGATCAGGTGCAGGTGCCGCCATTCCAACTAAGGGAAACCGGCAGTGGAGCCTTGCGGCTTCACCGTTGGTTTCCGACTGCCCATTCGCAAGTCCAGCGGCGCTTTGTGAATGGCCATCTTGTCTTCTGGGATACACACGGGTCCCAGAACATGACGTCCTGGGCTGCGGCTTGGCTGAATTGGAAGTACACTTGTACTTATAAAAAAGGTACTAAAGGAAAAAAAAATTTTCATAATCCAAAAACGAGGCGTGGAGAGGTGGTCTTTCGTTTAAGACCACCTCTCAAAAGTGGGTGGAACTCCGCTTTAACTACTTCTTTTTTATTATTATTTTTTTAAATATACTTATGCCTTGTCTGGTCATACCACCGTGTGCTCATGGCTAAATTCAGTAGCAGAACAGTGGAGTGCAAGAGCTGCTGAGGGTAGTCACAAGATGCTTTGTAACTCAAATAATATGTCGTGTTTTTTGTTTTTTTTTTAAAAAACAGTTTCAGCATCAAGGCCTTTATTTTCACATTTCTTAACTGCAGATACAGCAGTAGTTTGCATCACTTAGAATGTGATCCCTAAGATGAATTGTGTTTACTCTGACCCTCTGTCCTCTGTTTGTTTCTCTTTTTTCCCTCAGAACAGATATTCTCAGAGAATAACCAGCCTGGCCTGTTGTGGGAAAGAGGTGATATACTGTATAAAAAAAACTCTTGGTTTTGATGTTTAGCAGAAACATCTCATTTGTTTTTAATTAGCTTTGATGTTACTCTGGGCTGTAGAGAACCATTGGTGGGATCAGTTCGGAGAGACAGAGGAACACAGAGGCCTGGCTTTGCCCCTAAGCTCCTATTTTAAGATTATTATTCAGTGAAACAAGTGCTGGTATACAGGCTAGTTGCCTGTGGCAGGAAACATACAATGAAAGAAAGACTCCAGGCAGCCGTAGAAGCCTCAAGTATATATATATTTATATATATATACACACACATATATATATATATATATATATATATATATATATATATATACATTCACTAGAAAATTAGAAAATTGCTTATTTTTTTTTCTGCTATGCTATGTGTACTTATCTTCAACCCATCTTCAAATTAAAGCATCTTCATCTTGTACACTGTCAATCTATTAAATCAAGCAAAGGGACGGTGCATCTGCATATCTGCATTGACTGCAGCGAGAGAAAAGAAAGAGAGTGGAGGACTGAATAAACCCTCATTCAGATATTTGCCTTTTAAAATGTTTAGCTTTTAAACTAGTTTTCATGTGTTTTGGTGTTGTTGAGTTTAATAAACTATGCATATGCACTTTACACTGAATGCTTCTATATGTGAACTGTATTAGTGAATAGTACAGCTCTCATATTCATTTTTATATACAGGCTCTATGTGAATAAGGTCTAACTAAACACAAATAAATTCAGGTATGTGCTCTCTGCAGCTCTGACAGTGTCATGTCTTAGCACAAACTAGCCTTTTCAACCTAATGACCATGGAAGAGACCAGTGGTGGCCTGTAATGCAGGGCGCAGGTGCGCCGCCCCCCTATCCATGCGTCTGGTCCCCTAAGCTACGTGCGGGTCACCGAACGCATGGATTCCAATTGGTTTTCTTTTTTTTTTTTGAAGCACGTGTTTAGAGCCAGAGGATCTAATAGGCTTCAAAAAAGGGTGGGCTTGGGGCGCAAAGCCCTGCCCCTTGAGCCCTGCGCCTTGAGCCCACCCATTTGTGTGACAATAGCAAATGAATATTCACTATTGTCACACTGATTCTCCTCCCGGCCAATCAGGAAGCGGGTCCTGAGACCCGTTTCCCAACTGGCCAAAAGGAGAAGCGATCCTATTGGCCTAGGAGGAGGAGGGAGGAGACCCACGGCCGCCGTGATGCCGAGGAGGAGATGCAGGGGAAGCCACCGTCCGTCGCCTGGAGGGAAGCGCTGCTTGCCCTATAGATGGGGTAAGTGCGGAGCTGGTAACCGACTGACTGAAAATATACCACCAGCCGCCACTGGAAGAGACTGTGAAATAATTTTCAGGTCTCATGTCTCCACCCTGTTAAACATTCTTTTCACAGCTTATGGTACATGAAGGACACCTATCAGCAAATGTATGTAGGCATAAGACACATCCCCTGCCACACCCCCTCCCCTTAAAGGATAATTATACAAAAAATTATTGGTTAAACCCACAAGCGGTTTTTTTTCACCACTACTTTTCCTTTATATTGGCTTTAGTAATTTAATTTATAAATTAGATGAATGGTTGAGCATTGTAAAACATGTTTAGACATATACAGTCAGGTCCATAAATATTGTGACATTAACACAATTCTAATCTTTTTGGCTCTATACACCACCACAATGAATTTGAAACGAAACAAACAAGATGTGCGTTAACTGCAGACTTTCAGCTTTAATTTGAGGGTATTTACATCCAAATCAGGTGAACGGTGTAGGAATTACAACAGTTTGTATATATGCCTCCCACTTTTTAAGGGACCAGAAGTAATGGGATAATTGGCTGCTCAGCTGTTCCATGGCCAGGTGTGTGTTATTCCCTCATTATCCCATTTACAAGGAGCACATAAAAGGTCCAGAGTTCATTTCAAGTGTGCAATTTGCATTTGGAATCTGTTGCTGTCAACTCTCAATTTGAGATCCAAAGAGCTGTCACTATCAGTGAAGCAAGCCATCATTAGGCTGAAAAAACAAAACAAACCCATCAGAGAGATAGCAAAAAATTAAGTGTGGCCAAATCAACTGTTTGTAACATCCTTAAAAATAAAGAATGCACTGGTGAGCTCAGCAACATCGAAAGACCCGGAAGACCACGGAAAACAACTGTGGTGGATGACCGAAGAATTCTTTCTCTGGTGAAGAAAACACCCTTCACAACAGTTGGCCAGATCAAGAACACTCTCCAGGAGGTAGGTGTATGTGTGTCAAAGTCAACAACCAAGAGAAGATTCAGAGTGAATACAGAGGGTTCACCACAAGATGTAAACCATTGGTGAGCCTCAAAAACAGGAAGGCCAGATTAGAGTTTGCCAAACAACATCTAAAAAAACCTTCATAGTTCTGGAACAACATCCTATGGACAGATGAGACCAAGATCAACTTGTACCAGAGTGATGGGAAGAGAAGAGTATGGAGAAGGAAAGGAACTGCTCATGATCCAAAGCATACCACCTCATCAGTAATGCATAGTGGTCGTAGTGTCATGACACGGGCATGTATGGCTGCCAATGGAACAGGTTGTCTTGTATTTATTGATGATGTGACTGCTGACAAAAGCAGCAGGATGAATTCTGAAGTGTTTCAGGCAATAGTATCTGCTCATATTCAGCAAAATGCTTCATTGCTTCACAGTGCAGATGGACAATGACCCGAAGCATACTGCGAAAGCAACTAAAGAGTTTTTTAAGGGAAAGAAGTGGAATGTTATGCAATGACCAAGTCAATCACCTGACCTGAATCCGATTGAGCATGCATTTCACTTGCTGAAGACAAAACTGATGGGAAAATGCCCCAAGAACAAGCAGTTGTAGTAGAGGCTTGGCAGAGCATCACCAGGGATGAAACCCAGCGTCTGGTGATGTCTATGCATTCCAGACTTCAGGCTGTAATTGACTGCAAAGGATTTGTAACCAAGTATTAAAAAGTGAAAGTTTGATGGGTGATTGTTAATCTGTCCCATTACTTTTGGTCCCTTAAAAAGTGGGAGGCACATATACAAACTGTTGTAATTCCTACACGGTTCACCTGATTTGGATGTAAATACCCTCAAATTAAAGCTGACAGTATGCATCGTGTTTGTTTCATTTCAAATCCATTGTGTTGGTGTATAGAGCCAAAAAGATTAAAATTGTGTAGATGTACCAATATTTATGGACCTGATTGTAAATAGTGCATTATACATTAGCATTAAAAAAGAGAGTTAAAGCCAATCTTTTTTTGGCTATACTTCTGTTGTTGGTCACAGAAATACATTTACTAATGTACTCTTGTGACCCAAAGTCCGCCAATAGAAAGATAATGTTTGCTATCAGCTAAGGGGCAGAGCCAGGCCATGGTCTAGACGGATACCAACAATTTTGCCACCCTAAGGCTACTTTCACACTGGGGCGGGCAGGCGCCGGCGGCCATCATTTTAGCGGCACTCCCCCACTAGCAGACGAAAAAGGGTTAAAACCACCCACAAAGCGCGGTTTGGGGGCGCTGCGCCATTGTTTTCAATAGGTAGGGGCGCTTTAGGAGCGGTGAATACACCACCCCTACAGTGTTGCAAAGATGCGGCTTGCAGGACTTTTTGGCAGTCCTGCAAGAAGCGCACCCTCGGGCTTTCACACTGGAGACACAGGAGAGGCGCTACACAGGTGCTATTTTTAGCGCTGTAGCGTCTGTAAAGCGCCTCGGTGTGAAAGTAGCCTAACTGCCTAAATGACTGCTGGCCCTGCTTTTATCTGCACAGTTGAAAGCCAGAGACAGCCACACCTGCCCCCTCCCCAGCCCGTAGCTCCAACCAACACTGAAGGGGCAGAGAGGAAGGGATGAATCCCTATGGTTGACAGTTACTGCTCTCCACTGGGAGCAGTGACCAAGAATGGTTGGATCAATGATGATGTGTTTTGTCAGCGCTTGGTCTTGGAGCTGGCATGGGACAGCTGCAGGAGCACAAGGATGCTAAAGCACTAAAGCATTCGAGTGAGTATGAATGTTTATTATTTTATGTACCTCAAATTTCTCTTTTAACAGTTATATACACAGTTAGATAGTTAGTCTGGTTGAAAAAAGACAAAAGTCCATCCAATTCAACCAATAGAAAAAAAAAACACACAAATCGAAAACTTCCATATAAAAAATTCCTACAGTTGATCACCACAGAGGTAGGCATAAAACCCCATTAAAGCATTCATAAAATTGTTCCAGTGGGGAAAAAAATCCTTCATGATTCCCCAGGAGGCAATCAGATATTCCCTGGATCAACTACCCCTGGTGCTAATACCTATAAATGACAGCGTGGTCAGCTCTCCCCTGTGCGTCTCTGCATCTCCCTCTTTCCCCTTCCTCCCCCTCCCTCTCTGCCTGTCAGTTCCGTAGTATTCAGTGAGAACACGATCTTTACCCCCCCCCCCCACCTCCTCCACACCCCTCCCCTCTCCTCCAGCCTTCATTGACTACATATGTCAGCAGGGAATCTCAGCCCCTCCCTCTTGGCTCCCTCAGATGGGGATGAATAGGGGAGAAAGGACAAGTGACCACAAAGCAGAACACAGAAAAAAGGTATTTAGGAATAGAAAAAAAAAGAACACTGCACTGCTAAACGAGGCAAAATATGGAGGATAAATGTATTCTGGGCATCTGAGTTTACAACCACTTTAAATTGATTAACTCATCACCAAGTTCATCAATATGGACTGCTTATGTACTTATACATGGTGAACATATCCCCCTTTAATCGCCTTAAAAAAATATATTCAGTTAAGCTAATCTTTCCTCCATGTCTCTTACCAGTTAGGTTGCCCTTCTTTAAATTTCCTTCAGTAAGTTGTAGATCCCCACTTAAAACATCCTCTATTTTTCCATTTTGATTCTCTAACTCTCTTTTGGTCATATGGTAACTTTTGAGGTCCCAAAGTCTCTCACTAAAACCTGCAGATTAAGCAAGTTATTTTGCCATGAAATGTAATACTCTGTACCATCTATTTGAACCATCAAGTTGGATCCAGCACCACCCGATACACACCCCTAGATCACCCCTCTAACTGACTTGTTTAGTTGTGTCTGTAAATCTGAGCTCCAGCTCCAGTTCAACAGAGCAGCTAGGAGGAGAGAGGAGAACATGAGACATGATGCCTAGAATTCCACCAGTGGGCTGGAATTATAAATATGAATTATTCATATGCACACAATAGAGTTTATCTGATCGGCGCTCAGCTATTCAGGAAAATGCAAAGATTCCTCTGATTAGCTGAGTCAGAGAGGCGGGCCAATGATGTCACAACCTCTGACTCAGAGGAAGCTCAGAGGAAGCTTTGTATTGTTGCATTTGCATTGTTAGAATTCCGGGTATGAGACAAGAAGGTCTTGGCTTCAACCCAGAACACAGTGTGGTATGCTGTACTGTATGTAGCCTCAGCTACAGTTTATACAGTACATCCAGTGGCCTCACATTTTAGTGAGGGACTTTGTTTTTTAGGCCAGTTTGGCCCAAACGAACTATATAAAGTGTATCAAACGTTGGATTTCAACTTTGAATGTGGTGTCACCACCAGGGCCGCTGATAGGAGGGACCACCGATCCTCCTGTAGAGGGCCTGGTCACACAAAAGGACCTGGACAGCAGGAGGATCGGTGGAGCAGAGAAGGAATGATGACAGAACAATGTCATCTCTCCCCCAGCAACTAAAAGCCAGTTTCTCCCCCTCTCTCTCCCGTCAGCTTTTAGCTGCTGGGTGAGAGACACAGAGGGCCAGATTTAGAGGGTGCTGGGTTGGGTTTTGCCCACCCAGATTTCAGTTCTGCCCCCCTGGCCGGCCGCCACTGGGCTCCTTCCCCTGCCCCCGCCTGCAATCACAGCGGGGACAAGGAGTTGGCAGTCTGGAGGCTGGAGCAGTAAGAGAAGAAGAGCCAGGATGAGGTGTGTTGTGTTGTGGTGTCCCCTCCTGTCAGAAGAGCACTGGTCTATACATGAGAGAGGATTGCTCTTACTGTAGATAGCATTGCACTGAACACACACACTGCCACCCTATCCACATTTCCTGCTGCCAGATGAGCAACCCTTGGAGGAGACAGGGGGTGGTGTGTGTGTTCAGTGCAATGCTATCTACAGTAAGAGCGATCCAGTCTCATATGCTGTATAGATAAATGCTCTTCTGACAAGAGCGTCATTAGTGTCAGGAAGCTAGTTCTTAGGTCATTTGGACAGGGTATAATCCCCAATCCTCAATAAATTAATAGGTACAATGCCAGGCGGGTGTGGAGAGGCAACTCGTACATTTTGCAGCATGTATGCCTTCCTTGATCATACGATCGAGGGTGAATATTGCTGTGCAAAATGTAAGCACATTGTTTCTCTGGAAGCCCAGGTTCTGAAACAGGGGAAGCAACTGTCAGCACTGAGAAGTCCCTCCATACTAAAGGAGAGCCAGGAACATACATGGCAGGTTCCGGCAGGGACCAGCACAGAGGCGGGTGGAGACAAAGGGGTGCAGGCACTAAGAAAGAATAGATGGGTGACAGTCAGGAAGGGTAGAGGGGGAAGTGCCAGGGAGGCCGATCCAGGGCTAGAGCATCCCAATAAGTACGCTCCATTGAGTGACATTGGTGAAACCAGTCAGGAACCAGCACTGCTGGAGCTGAGGGACTCTCCTAGCTGCCAGGGGAAGAACTCCTCCAGTGAGAGTGGGAGGGGAGCGAAGGGAAAGGAAAGACAGTTTCTGGTGGTAGGGGACTCAATTCTTAGAAGGACAGAGAGGGCAATCTGTAACAAAGACCTGAAGTGCTGAACTGTATGTTGTCTACCGGGCACTCGGGTTCGGCTCATCAAGGATCTTGTGTACAGATTACTGGGAGGGACTGGGGAAGACCCAGCTGTCATGGTGCATGTTGGCACCAATGACAAAGTCAGAGGCAGATGGAGCGTCCTAAAGAACGATTTTAGGGACTTGAGAGCTAAATTGAGGAAAAGAACCTCCAAGGTAGTATTCTCAGGAATACTACCGGTACATCGAGGAATACCAGAAAGGCAGAGGGAAATTAGGGAAGTGAACAAGTGGCTGAAGAGCTGGTGTAGTAAGGAGGGGTTTGGGTTCCTGGAGGACTGGACCGACTTCTCAGTGAGATAACCAGTACTATAGAAGGGATGGGTTGCACCTAAATGAGGAGGGTGCAGATCAGCTGGGAATGAAGATGGCCAAAATGTTAGAGAGGGTTTTTAAACTAGGGGATGGGGGGAGGTAGTCAGTGCGGAACATATTCCAGAGGGTAATATTGGGGGCATTAATGATAGGTTGACCAAAGCACATAAACCCAAGGTAAGTATAGTATCAAGTCCTAGTTGCAATCTCGGGACACCCAACAAGAGGATAATATGTGACCAGTCTAAACTACGTTGCATGTTCACCAATGCCAGGAGCCTGGCGGACAAGATGGGTGAACTAGAGATACTGTTGTATGAGGAGGATTTGGATTTTGTGGGAATTTCAGAGGCCTGGTTCAACAGCTCTCATGATTGGCTGGCAACAATTCAAGGGTATACCTTTTATCGCAAGGATAGAGAGGATAAAAAAGGGGGAGGGGTATGCTTATATATCAAGAATAATGTACAAGTGAATGTGAGAGATGACATCACTAAGGGAGCTAGGGAGGTGGTGGAATCCTTATGGGTAGAGCTCCAAAGGGATGAAGCTAAGGGCAAAATAATACTGGGAGAATGCTATAGGCCCCCTAACCTGAGGGAGCAAGGGGAGACAGATCTCCTATCACAAATTGGATTAGCAGCAAGGATGGGAAGTGTTATCATAATGGAGGATTTTAATTATCCAGACATAGACTGGGTAGAGGGAACCACGCATTCATCTAAGGCTCGTCAGTTCCTAAATGTCTTGCAGAACAATTTTATGGGTCAGATGGTAGACGCACCAACTAGAAATAAATTGTTACTGGATCTACTGATTACCAACAATACAGACGTGTTCATAGATGTGGAAATACGGGGCAATTTAGGTAACAGCGATCACAGGTCATTTGGCTTCAATATAAATCACACAAATAGGAAGCATAAGGAGAATACAAAGACACTGAATTTCAAAAGAGCCAACTTCCCTAAACTATGAACCTTGCTAGAAGGCATAAATTGGGACAAAATCTTAGGAACAAAGAACACAGAGGAGAGATGGGTTTGCTTTAAGAGCATATTAAATAAGGGCATTAGCCAATGCATCCCATTGGGTAATGAATTTAAAAGTCCTGGATGGCTTAACTCCAATGTAAAAATGCATATAAAAGCAAAGGAGAAGGCCTTCAAAAAATACAAGGTTGAGAGATCATCATCAGCATTCAGACTTTATAAAGAATGCAGCAAGAAATGTAAGGGTGCCATAAGGATGGCTAAGATAGAACATGAAAGATACATAGCGGAGGAGAGCAAAAAAAATCCCAAGAAATTCTTTAAGTATGTAAACAGTAAAAAAGGGAGGACAGACCATATTGGCCCCATAAAGAATGAGGAAGGACATCTGGTTACAAAGGATGGGGAGATGGCGAAGGTATTGAATTTATTCTTCTCCTCAGTCTTCACGAGGGAATCGGGGGGCTTCAGTAACCAAAACTGCAGTGTTTATCTTCATGACACATCACAGGAAGCACCTCCATGGTTAATAGAGGACAGAATTAAAATTAGACTTGGGAAACTTAACATTAATAAATCACCGGGACCAGATGGCTTGCATCCGAGAATACTTAGGGAACTTAGTCAAGTAATTGCCAGACCATTGTTCCAAATTTTTACTGACAGTCTACTGACTGGAATGGTACCAGCTGATTGGAGAAAAGCTAATGTAGCACCAATATTTAAAAAGGGCCCAAAATGCATCCCTGGGAATTACAGACCAGTTAGGCTAACATCAATAATATGTAAACTCTTGGAGGGGATGATAAGGGACTATATACAAGATTTTAGTAATGAGAACGGTAATATTAGCAATAATCAACATGGATTCATGAAGAATCATTCTTGTCAAACCAAACTATTAACCGTCTATGAGGAGGTGAGTTGCCATCTAGATAAAGGAAGGCCCGTAGACGTGGTGTATCTAGATTTTGCAAAAGCATTTGACACAGTTTCCCATAAACGTTTACCGTACAAAATAAGGTCTGTTGGCATGGACCATAGGGTGAGTACATGGATTGAAAACTGGCTACAAGGGCGAGTTCAGAGGGTGGTGATAAATGGTGAGTACTCGGAATGGTCAGGGGTGGGTAGTAGGGTCGAAAAAAGGAGGGGTGTGGAGACGTCAACTGTGGTAGCTTGTTTATGCAAAAATAAAAGTTAGTGTAACAATTACACTTACTGGTTCGCAGGGTGGAGGTGTTTCTTTGAGATGGAAAGTGTCCTGGGATGTGCTGTTATCTTGGTTCCGGCTCGGATTTTATTCCTTCAGGTGTCTGGGTGTGGAGTCTGTACACTTCCCACCCTCCCCTTCCCTCATGTCCCCCCTGAGCTCATCCTCATAATGTGTATCGCAGTGCTTTTTTTTTTTTTTTTTTTTCAATCATTTCTTTTTTATTGCACACATGTCAATAAAATTATAACATTACAAGCAGTGCTTTTTAATCTCATTTTTTATTTTTTATTTTAATTTTACATTTATTTTTATTTTTATACTTAATTTTATTTTTATTTTTTTATTTATTTATTTATTTCTATTTTTCATTGTTTTTTCCCATTTTTATTTTTATTTTTCATTTTATTTTTTATTTTTTAGTTTATATTTATTTTTATTTCATCTTTTTTTTTTTCTTTTTTCCAAAATTTTTTTCATCCTCTAAATAAATGTTTTAACTCTAATTCCACTTACTATTATTATCCTTATATTTATTAAACTTACCCCCAATTCATCATATTTTTAATTCTTCATACTTTACTTTCAACTTTTTTGTGCTTTTTGGAAGATTGTGGGTCTGCTGGCTGTTGTGGTTCCACAGCCACAGACCTCCAGCCCATACACCTTAACCTAATTAACCTAATTAACCTAACTGCCTCCACTATATATTCAAGCTGCTCTCCTCCAGGGAGCAAAAAGGCCGTAGAAGGAGCTGTGACCCCCGAGCGCGTAGTCTGTACTATCCCTACATTATCCCCAACACCAGCCTAGACGTTTGCCTCATCAGTGACGTCATTTCCTCTTCCACGCTCCAGAGTGGTCAGCGTGGAGCTTTCCATGCACTGGATGCAGCGGTTCAGCCTGTGTACAGACTCCACACCCAGACGCCTGAAGGAATGAAATCCGAGCCGGAAACAAGATAACAGCACATCCCAGGACACTTTCCATCTCAAAGAAACACCTCCACCCTGCGAACCAGTAAGTGTAATTGTTACACTAACTTTTATTTTTGCATAAACAAGCTACCACAGTTGGCGTCTCCACACCCCTCCTTTTTTCAACATTGATTATCAACAGAGGTAATGGACACCCTCTGAGGATGGCTGCCTCCTCATTCTAGAATTTACCTGCCTTATTTTAATGTGCTATTATAGCTACCATTGTACTATTTACCTTAGACATCACATGTTGCCGAGCGCCGGAAACCCCCCCCCCCTTTTGTTTCTCTGGTGGGTAGTAGGGTCCCCCAGGGTTCTCTGCTGGGACCAAACAGTTTGCGGACGATACTAAGCTAAGCAGGGCAATAACTTCTCTGCAGGATGTGGAAACCTTGCAAAAAGATCTGAACAAATTAATGGGGTGGGCAACTACATGGCAAATGAGGTTCAATGTAGAGAAATGTAAAATAATACATTTGGGTGGCAAAAATATAAATGCAATCTATACACTGGGGGGAGAACCTCTGGGGGAATCTAGGATGGAAAAGGACCTGGGGGTCCTAGTAGATGATAGGCTCAGCAATGGCATGCAATGCCAAGCTGCTGCTAACAAAGCAAACAGAATATTGACATACATTAAAAAGGGGAGTAATTCCAGTGATTCCAGAGATAAAACGATAATCCTCCCGCTCTACAAGACTCTGGTCTGGCCGCACCTAGAGTATGCTGTCCAGTTCTGGGCACTAGTCCTCAGGAAAGATGTACTGGAAATGGAGCGAGTACAAAGAAGGGAAACAAAGCTAATAAAGGGTCTGGAGGATATTAGTTATGATGAAAGTTTGCGAGCACTGAACTTATTCTCTCTGGAGAAGAGACACTTGAGAGGGGATATGATTTCTATTTACAAATACCGTACTGGTGACTAGGGATGGGCTTTATGTTCGGGTCGAACATGAGTTCGACTCAAACATTGGCTGTTCGCCGAACAGTGAACAATTTGGGGTGTTCGTGGCAAATTTGAAAACCGCAGAACACCCTTTAAAAGTCTATGGGAGAAATCAAAAGTGCTAATTTTAAAGGCTTATATGCATGGTAGTGTTATAAAAAGTGTTTGGGGACCCGGGTCCTGCCCCAGGCGACATGTATCAATGCAAAAAGAAGTTTTAAAAACTGACATTTTTTCGGGAGCAGTGGTTTTAATAATGCTTAAAGTGAAACAATAAAAGTGTAATATTCCTTTAAATTTCATACCTGAGGCGTGTCTATAGTATGAGAAAACAGGGGAACAAAAAAGAACCAAAAGGCTCTGCTTAACTATATTGTGACAGCAGGCAGGGATTCAGTAGTATCTGTGCCTGTGTAAAATATTGTTAATTACTAACACCCATGGCACTGGGCCTATATGGGGGGTGCACTCCCCTGAATTAATTGTACATATCAAAGAAAGAGGGGAGAAGATATGGAATTGTGAACAAATTCCAAACGAAAGCAATTCGTCAAAGAGGAGTTAGCAAAAAATATAAATAAAGTTTATTGATAACTCACTTGCACACCAATCAAATATGAATGATTAAAAACAGGTACCACCACCAATACATAAAAATAGACAACGTTGTCTTGGACAAACACAGATGGCCACCACACAAAGAAACCATATATACCTCCTATCAATAAGTACAAAATAATAAGACCTATTGGGTCATCTAGTAGGAAACTACTGAGCGTCAGCGTCCAGGCTGGTTGTGAATGAAAGGAGGGTGGATAGTAAGTACAACCTGCATGGGATCAACGTCCAATATGCAAAATGTCAATGAGGGGAACTGACAATGACCAACTTAGCGTCAATGCATTAAAAATTGCAGTCCTAATATGCAGAGTTCACCATTAGCGTATACTGCCGTAAGTAACAGATTGCAGGGGAGGAAGATCTTTATGTAAATGACCGTGGGTGCTGGAGGAATGGAGCAGGCTTAAATAGACAACTGTGTCTGATAAATCATCAGTGCATTTGGGGAAAATTGGATATAAACAATCAATCCCTGTAATGGGGGTGTAAAGGTACGATCTCACCCAATTATAGGCACTGGAATGTGACAGCGGTCAGATGTAGAAGCCGTATCTCACTCAAACTGTCCCCTGGTATCCAGTCAAACTATCTTCCATTCAGGTGCAGAGTATTGCCTGTGAAGTCCAGATGGTGATGAGCGGGGAGCAAGGTACTTGACAAGTAAGCTGCAGTGAACAGTGCAATGCGTGCTGTTTAGTTCCTCGGCTCATATGGATGACCTCACGGCGGTGCAGACGGAGTCCAGTGGGCAGGTGGGTGAGTCTGTGGATGAGCTAGGGAGAGCGTGATGGCGTCTATAGTATGCCTGCAAAGGGGCGCATGTTTCCCGTGTTTAGAACAGTCTGACAGCAAAATGGCATTTCAAAGGAAAAAAAGTCACTTAAAACTACTCGCGGCTATTAACGAATTGTCGGTCCGACAATACACATAAAAGTTCATTGATAAAAACGGCATGGGATTTTCCCACAGGGGAACCCCGAACCAAAATTTAAACAAAAAAATGCGTGGGGGTCCCCCTAAATTCCATACCAGGCCCTTAAGGTCTGGTATGGATATTAAGGGGAACCCTGCACCAAAATTTTTTAAAAAATTGGCGTGGGGGTCCCCCTAAATTCCATACCAGGCCCTTCAGGTCTGGTATGGATTTTAAGGGGAACCCTGCGCCAAAATTTAAAAAAAAATGGCGTGGGGTTCCCCCAAAAATCCATACCAGATTCTTATCCGTGCACGCAACCTGGCAGGCCGCAGGAAAAGAGGGGGGGTGAGAGAGCACCCCCCCTCCTGAACCGTACCAGGCCACATGCCCTCAACATTGGGAGGGTGCTTTGAAGTAGCCTCCCAAAGCACCTTGTCCCCATGTTGATGAGGAGAAGGGCTTCATCCCCACAACCCTTGGCCGGTGGTTTTGGGGGTCTGCGGGCGGGGGGGGTTATTGGAATTTGGAAGCCCCTTTTAATAAGGGGACCCCCAGATCCCGCCCCCCCGTGTGAATTGGTAATGGGGTACAAATGTACCCCTACCATTTCACAAAAAAAGTGTCAAAAAGGTTAAAAAACACAAGAGACGGTTTTTGACAAGTCCTTTATTAATTTCTTCTTCTTTCACATACCCGGGTGACACCGCCCCCTCTGACAACACGGGGAAAGCCACAGGGAAGTTCTCCGTGCATCAGAGGAGGGCGGGGTCACCCGCCCTCCGTTATATAAGAAATATCAGAAGAACCGAAGCATCACATGGCGGAAGACTCCCGCTGAGGCAGATCGTGCGGACGGAGTGGAGAAGGAGCCTGAAGGAAGATGCCGGACGAGAAGAGCGGAGGACGAAGAAGATGGAGAAGAAGAAGATGATGAAGAAGATGGAGGAAGAAGAAGATGGAGGAAGAAGAACACCAAAGGAAGACCAGAAGAAAGATAAAAGAAGAAGAAATGAATAAAGGATTAATATGACGGCGTCCCAGAAGGGCTGCTCTCACGCGCCCGTGGGAGCGCGTAGCACGGCAATCATGGCCGAGCCGTGTTGCTGTGTCCGATCACAGCCGGTCACATGTAAACAGTAACCAGTGCCCTAATTACAGTATAGTAAAAGAGTATCAGCATACAGTGCCCACCAGTGCCCACCAATGCCAGCAATCAGTGCCCACCAGTGGTAGAAATCTATGCCCACAAGTGCCACCAATCAGTGCCCATTAGTGATGCCAGTCAGTGCTGGCAATCAGTGCCACCTATCAGTGCTGCCCATCAAAGCCCATCACTGCTGTCGATCAATGCCCAGTGTCGCCCATCAGTGCCACCCATCAATGCCCATCAGTGCCCATAAGTACTGCCTATCCATGCCATCTATCCATGCTGCCTATCAGTGCCCACCAGTGCCGCATATTAGTGCCCATCAGTGCCACCTAACAGTGCCCATCAGTGCCGCCTATCAGTGCTCATCAGTGCCACATATCAGTGCCACCTATCAGTGCCCATAAGTGCGGCATATTAGTGCCTCCTCATCAGTGCCACCTCATCAGTGCCCATAAGTGCCACCTCATCAGTGCCCATAAGTGCCACCTCATCGATGCCCACCAGTTAAGCCTATCAGTGCCCATCAGTGCCGCCTCATCAGTGCACATCAGTGAAGGCGAAAAATTACTTAGTTACAAAATTTACTGACAGAAAAAAAAGTAAAAAACCTTTTTTTTCAAAATTTTTGGTCTTTTTTTTGTAAAAAATAAAAAACCCAGCAGTGATTAAATACCACCAAAAGAAAGCTTTATTTGTGTGAAGAAAATGATAATAAATTTGTTTGGGTGCAGTGTGGCACAACCACGCAATTGTCATTCAAAGTGTGACAGCGCTGAAAGATGAAAAATGGCTTGGGCAGGAAGGGGGTGTGAGTGCCTGGTAGGCAAGTGGTTAAACTACGTAGAGGGTTCTTTACTGTAAGAGCAGCAAGGCTGTGGAATTCCCTTCCACAGGAGGTGGTCTCAGTGGGGAGCATCGATAGTTTCAAGAAACTATTAGATAAGCACCTGAACGACCGCAACATACAGGGATATACAAGGTAATACTGACATATAATCACACACATAGGTTTGACTTGATGGACTTGTGTCTTTTTTCAACCTCACCTACTATGTAACTATGTAACTATGTAAGAGGGAAGCGTACAACACAGTGTACCCCCTCCTGGCTGTTAGTGGCTTCCCCCTGTAAGTTGGGGGAGGGGGATGGGCGGCTATCCGTGTTGGCAAATATAATGGGGATTTGGGAGGGTTGGTCCAGCTTGGCTCAAACGAACTATGTAAAGTGTTTTAAAAGTTGGATTTCAGCTTTAAATGTGGTGTCACCACCAGGGCCACTGATAGGAGGGACCACCGGTCCTCCTGTAGGGGGCCCGGGCACACAGCAGGGCCTGGACAGCAGGAGGATCGGTGGAGCAGAGAAGGAACGATGACATAACAATGCCCTCAGCGTCTCTCCCCCAGCAACTGAAAGCTGCTTTCTCCTCCTTTCTCTGCCGTCGGCTTTTAGCTGCTGTGTGAGAAACAAAGAGGGCCAGATTTATTGGGTGCTGGGGCAGGTTGTGCCCACCCAGATTTCAGTTCTGCCCCCCTGGCCGGCCGTCACTGAGCTCCTTCCCCCCGCCCGCACTCACAGCGGGGACAAGGAGACAGCAGCCTGGAGGCTGGAGCAGTAAGAGAAGAAGAGCCAGGATGAGGTGGCATTGTGTTGTGGTCTCCCCTCCTGTCAGAAGAGCACTGGTCTATACATGAGAGAGGATCGCTCTTACTGTAGATATTATTGCACTGAACACACACACCGCCCCCTATCCACATTTCCTGCTGCCGGGAGGTGAGAAGCCCTTGGAGGAGATAGGGGCTGGTGTGTGTGTTCAGTGCAATGCTATCTACAGTAAGAGAGATCTAGTATCATATGCTGTATAGATAAATGCTCTCCTGACAAGAGGGGAGAGTACAACACAGCGCACCCCCTCCTGGCTGTTAGTGGCTTCCCCCTGTAAGTTGGGGGAGGGAGATGGGTGGCTATCTGTGCTGGCAAATATAATGGGGATTTGGCGAGGGTGGATATTTGTGAGGAGGAAGAATGGGGGGATATATGCTAGGAGGAGGGTTTGGGGGGGGGGGGCAGTGGTTGAACCAAGAGAGGGAATGTTTGTGCCAGGAGAAGGGATGTTTGTGCTAGGAGGGGGGGATTTGGGTAGGGAGGAAGACTTTGAAATGGAAGAACACATATATGGGAGTCAACAATGCTGCACACCCCAAAAATTGCAAAAATGGAAGAGTTTCCCCAAGGGTTTTTTTTAGCAGCAGGATATTTATAACGATATAATTAGTTTAAGATCTTTGATGGAGTCAAAGAATAAATTCAAATGTACAATGAGTTTTAAATATAGGCTCTGGTTAGTGACACATAAACAACATGAACCATCATCTATGGCAAACAATGCGCCAAGGAGACAATGGTTTTCAAATTACATTACAATGCTGCTATCCTCATGAATATCCCAATGCATTTTGACCCTTTCATTCGTGGTCTTCTTCGGGGAGATTTATTATTCTAGGGAAATATATCAAGAAAAATGTCTTATTTAGACAACATTATTGACATTTTGCAGTATACAAAGCATTATTGGATATTTCATATTGTGCATCTCCATATGTGTGGTGATATATTTACAAGCCCTGTGGACTGTGGACTCGCCTGGAGGGTGCAGAGGGGACATCCAGAGGTTTCGGGATCACTGAACGCAACCGTTCTTGGCAATTCTGGTTGTACGATACATTCTCACTTTCCATCATCTGAATAGTAAATATACCAACACACATGTGGAGTTGTATTTTTGCACAATATGAAATGTCCAATAATGCTTTGCATACTGTAAAATGTCAATAAGGTCTAAATAAGACATTTTTCTTGATATATTTCCCTAGAATAATAAATTCCCTGAAGAAGACCACGAATGAAAGGGTCAAAATGCATTGGAGTATTCATGTGGATAGCAGAATTGTAATGTAATTTGCAAACCATGGTCTCCTTGGTGCATTGTTTGCCATAGATGATGGTTCATGTTGTTGTTTATGTGTTGCTAAGCAGACCCTATATTTAAAACATTGTACATTTGAATTTATTCTTTGACTCAATAAAAGATCTTTAACTAATTATCTCTTTATAAATATCCTGCTGCTAAAAAAAACCTTCCATTTTTGGGAGGTAGACTTTGTGTTGGGAAGGGTAATTTAGAGGGGGTTGTGCTAGGAGGAGTGATTTGTGGAAATTTGTCCTAGGAAGGGGATTGGAGAAAGAAGATTTGTGCTGGGAGGGGAGATGGGGGGGTTTTGTGCCAGGAGGGGGTGGGAGATTTGGGGCTAATAGGAGGGATTTGGGGGGATTTGTGCTGGCAGGGGGGGGGGATTTGGGGGAGAAGATTTGTGCTAGGATAGAAAATTTGAGAAGAAAGAGGATATGTGCTAAGCGGGTTGGGGGGGGGGGGCGTTAGGTAGGCCGTACAGGGCTCCATGATTTCTAACAGCGGCGCTGGTCACCACAGTGGAAAGGTAGCTGTTACACCCATTCAAACTGAGGAGTTTTTGATGAATTTGGGTTACTGTATTCATAAAAAGCACCTCAAAGAAAGATAAGGATTTCAATTAGAATAGCAATTTTCATTGGAGGTTAGGTTTAAGCTACTTTTTAAATTGTTATTTTTCCCAGAAATGGAGCAATTGTAAGTGAAAAAATAACTACAAAGAAGCTAAACTCTGTGAGATGCTAACACAACAGTACTTTGAAAACCAGCACAAACCTGAAGGTTGACTTAATCAGCTGTTTTAAAGCAGTAAACAGCATCTTTCAATGAAGTTTTTTTTTTAATATGCTATTGGTAAAATGTACACAAGATGCAACATTTTTCCTGCCACAATGCTAATGTGATTTGGATGGGTGCAATGTATTTTCACAGTTTGCATTTACTACCTCCGCTGTTCTGCTATTTGGTAAAAGACAAGCAGGAGACATGCTTTGTTATGGCATTATTATGTAAAATGAATTGCATGAAGAAATTAGGATTCTGGGGAACTTCTCTTGACTATCTAGAGTAAATATTGTTAGGTTCTGCTTTGTTGCTGGAAGATTGAATTCACACTCTTAGCTTCAAGTTTCTCAACCCTATATAATCCGCTAACCAATTTTATAATATGAATTGCTACTATGCTCCTAGAAAACTTTTTAAAAAAGTGTTTTTTTTCTCCTGGATGGGAGCTAAGGATTATGTCTGATTAATGCAGGAATCGCTGTTAATGATATGCTTGAAGCTTAGCGTATGCAGTTCCTCTGGAGAGAGATATAAACACATTGCCTTTTATATTTAGCTCTTGCTCCAATCAGTTACAAAATTTTATTTAACTGTTTCATATTGCAATGTAGGTGCAGTGTGCTGCACTGTGACTTCCTCAATTTTTTTCATGGAGCAAAGCTGGTATATTATGTACAGATTGAAAACACAGTTAACTCCTCCTGTGGTAAAAGGAATTTTTTTTTGTGAATGAGTACTCTTACTCATTCACAAAAAAAGTGAAAAGTAAATAAAAACATGCACTTTTTTTTACAAGTTCTTTAGTAAGGGGAAAAAAATTACCATTATGTAAGTCCACTGTCAATCATATCATCTACCAATGCAGATCCATGTCAATCATGATGAACTGCCTCAGGGTTTCCCCACTGGCAAGTTACATCCCCCATTTTGAAGGCATTTGGCTTGGTGTGGTTTAGGAGGGGGGAAGAGCGCAAGCATGCTCCGATTAGGGTCTGGTGTGGATTTGTGTTTGGACCTCACAAATTTTTCCTTGATTTTTGTGTGAGGTTCCCTCTTAAAATCCATACCAGACCCAAGAGACCTGGTATTTAATTCGGGAGAACAAATGCATTTTTTTTTTTGCGTGGGGCCCTCTTAAGATTTATACCAGACTTGAAGGGTCTGGAATGAATTGGGGGGTGGACTCCATGCTGTTTTTCTTTTTCTATCCCTGTTTTCTATCCCTGGCAGCTTTGTTTACATGTCCATGCTTAAGGGGACAATATACATGTTATGTAAAAGGCGATTATATCGAGTGCATATATATCGAATATACTTTTTGTATATTTTTATCTTTTGCTTTATAAATAATTTTATTGGTTCATATTACACTATGGAGGGTTTTATGTTTTATTTTCCCGGCTAAGTGGAACGCTTCCTGGGGTACTGAGTGGAGAATGAGTCTTACATACCCCTGGAGGATTGCTGCAGCAATATTAACCCAGGTATTTGGGACTACTTTGGTTGACCCTAGCCTTGTGTAAGGCGACCTTTGAGGTAAGAGGCAGTAGAGACAGGTGGTGGACACACAGCGATGGAGCAGTTTTCTTTTAATCTATTTGGTTTAGCACGTTACATTTGGAGCACGCATATAATTAAACGCATTATTTAAATGGAGATATTTTATAACCTCGAAGAAGGAGTCCATGGACTTTTTATTTGAATTAGTATTGGCACTTATTTATGACTATTTGTGATTATATCGGCATACTTTTAATATATTTTAAGAGGCACTTTCAGGTTTATCATACATAAGATTGGAAAATGTTTTTTGTTTACGTTATGTGTTGATTTTTTCATATATATTTTTAATTCTGTTGCACTGCATTTTGAGTTTTTAATGTATTTGTTTACGAGGCTAGGGATTCCCAGCCAGTAAATGAATGGGAGCAGCACCCACTGCTTCCTTAACAATCATTAACCATGGAAGAAGGAAGCTGTCATATATTATTATTATTAATAATCACTGTCCAAACCCTGCCGCCTCAACCGCCGCAACATCTCCAAAATACGCCCCTTTCTAACCAATGACACAACAAAGTTCTTAATTCACTTACTGGTCATCTCCCGCCTCGACTACTGCAACTCCCTTCTCATTGGCTCTACATAGTCTATCACCTCTTCAATCCATCATGAATGCTGCTGCCAGACTCATCCACCTTACCAATCGCTCTGTGTCTGCTACTCCTCTCTGTCAATCCCTCCACTGGCTTCCGCTCGACCTAAGAATTAAATTCAAAATACTAACAACTACGTACAAAGCCATCCACAATTTAGCCCCCAGCTACATCATTAGCCTAGTCTCTAAATACCAACCTACTCATTCTCTTTGTTCCTCTCAAGACCTCCTGCTCTCTAGCTCCCTCGTCACCTCGTCACCTCGTCCCATGCTCGCCTCCAGGACTTTTCCAAAGTATCTCCAATCCTATGGAATGCCCTACCCCAATCTGTTCGCTTATCTCCTACTTTATTAGATGATCCCTGAAAACCCTTCTCTTCAGAGAAGCCTACCCTACCCACACCTAACAACTGTATTTTTATTTTCTCCATCAGCTCATCCCCCACAGTTATTATCTTTTGTTTCCACTTGACCCTCCCTTCTAGATTGTAAGTTAATGAGCAGGGCCCTCTGATCCCTCCTGTATTGATTTGTATTGTAAGTGTACTAAAATTATATATAAAAGTCCATATACAATAAGCCCCAAAAAAAAGTGCAGTAATGTGCAAAAAAATTAATTAAATGAAATCCCAGATGTGTGGGTCCACCACCATAGATGAAGTGCCTGGCCGCTTACCGGAACCCCATGACCCCCCGTTACAGAGGGTCTAACTGGGCATTGTAGTCTTGTTGCTTCGGGCAACCCAGGAATCAGGATGGAACCGGAATGAAACCTCAGAAGCTGTGGTGCGAATGGATCCACAGGGAAAGATAAAGCCCAGCCCTCAATGGAATGTTAACATCATGTGGGGAAAACAGAAGAAGGCTCCCATAATGTAAAATCCAATGGTATTTATTTGAAAGAATGTAATAAACACTCACATATAGAAAAACAATTCGTCCTCTGATGAAGGGACAGTCTGTGACACCGGCCGGATGATCACAGGCTGCCTGTCCTGCTGGAGTGACGACAGAGGGAGGTGACACAATGACACCGCTCAGCCCTACGCTGCGTTTCGCAAAAATTTGCGAAAATTTTTTTTTATATAATTTTTATAATCCATTTTTTTATCTTTCACTTTAGGGGAGGTTGTTTTCATTCATCAACCTAATTTGGTGTTGTCACATTATATTATATGTTCACATAAGGTTTACCTTTGCACCTTTATACCATACATGTGTTAGTTTTTTTTTGTTTTTTTGTTTTAGCGCGAGTCAACTTCTTTTCCCATTCAAATTTGTGTGTTTGTGTCACATATAGGACTCTGCAGCATAGAAGGTCAATATCATTTACTAATTTTCGTTGCGCGGTTTTTCTTCTTTTTTTCTATTGTAAGTGTACTGTCTGCCCTCATGTTGTAAAGCGCTGCGCAAACTGTTGGCGCTATATAAATCCTGTATAATAATAAAAATAATAGTTTAAAAAGAAATATTCTAAATGTGAAAAATGCTTAGCAAAAATTAATGGTCATTCGATGCACTGTGTCTTGAAAAATCTTCTTCTTTGCAGGGGAGGAGGGCCTGGGGGATGTTGACACTTCCTATTGGCTGTGCAGCTGCAGGGATCTCTGAAGACAACAAAGGCTAATGATATGAAGAACAGATGACCAAATCAACCAGCCTTAGCTCAAGGACGTGGCGACTTTGAGGGACGTTGATTGCAGACATAGGTGAGTATAAAAAAGCTTTTAAAAGCTATTTTAGGTATTTTTTGCTAAACTAACTAGAAAATGGGTGGGGTGGGGAGTGTAAGAGGGAAGGGGTGACAGTGCTTTCTGTCTTTCCCATGATGGGCTTTAAAACTATCTGTGTCCATCCAAAACATTTACATAAACTGTAAAATGTTCTCCTGTTCAATGTACATTCTACATTTCCTATGTAATTTTGATGTTCAGCTCTTTACGAGATGTTTTATAGCCCATTTGTTTTGTGTATAATTTTGTAGGTTGTGAATGTTACTATGATATTTATTACCAAAATGTTACACTTTTTTTCAAGTAGGAGTGGCCATCAGTAGAGATAATGTTGCCTTCTGAATGTTTTTGCTCTCTGCACACAGTTTAATTAGAGCTTAATCTGCCAGGTACAAAGTGTGACCTTCATTGACATTACTCCTTGGTTTTCTGTCCTGTTTTAAACTCTTACTATTACTGTCCCCTTTTCGTTCCTTCAAAAACTACAATGAATCTGTACAAAATTCATTGGCAAGTCAGGTCATCAGAGACTACATCATAAATAACTCTCTCTTCTCAAAATTAGATGAGGAGCAGTCACTCTGTCAAGGATACCAAATGATCCTGTGAAACAGGTATGACCACAAATGTATGGACATGCACAGAGAACACCAGGCAACAAGTAGAGTATAAATATTGTGGTTTATTAAAGATAAAGTAAATAAAACAACAATATAAACACATATCCAGTATACCAAAACCCCATGAACCAAAACCAGTGAATGAGTGAAAGTGTGAGTGAAACAGCAAACAAACTGTCTAAGCCAACAAAACAACCATATACAGACAGGAGCATATGGCTAAGAAGCATAGTCAGTGTCAGAGCCAGGGTCATGCACAAGAGATCAAGCCACATTACCAGTAGCAGGTGAACCCATTCCTGACAGGCCCCCAACATTGCACTTTACTATAAGGCATCAGGACTCACTGGAGTAGTAGACTGGATACGTAATCAAAATACTAAACTAAACTAAATACTAAACATCAGAAGTCGATGTCACTATAATTAACTTTAATGTGGATTTTGCAACAAGACAAACTGGGCATGTGTATAGAGTAAATCACCAGATGAACTTTACAGCATGCGTAGTTCTCTGAAAAGGTAGAAAGATGGAGCGGCAGCACTGTAAACCAGTCAGACTTTACCACATATGAAAACCTTATCAGCTGAATACTGGGAGTTTACTGAGAACAGGAGAGGGCACAGTGAACAGTGATGACATCAGCTAACTACACTGCAATTAAACTACAACTAATTAATTAATGAGTTTTCTGCAACTACCCTGCAACTAATCAGTGAGTCAGTGATTAAACTGTATTGCTGAATTGAAATGGATGGGCTGTGTTGACAAGTGTGTCTGGGTCACAGAAGTTATGAAAACGGAATTACAGATAAGAGAGTACACACATGTATTTTAACTGTGTATTTATATGCATTTTTGGAGTTTAATTTCAAGCAGAAGTATAGCCACAACAGTTGTTTAAGTTTTTTATAGAGTGTGGAAGAGACATGACCATTTGTAATATCCCTGGTGAACAGCCTATTTGTATTTAATGACTCAACCCTTGTGCATCCTGATAAAAATACAGAACATTAATCTGAAAGATTGTATATTATATATTATATTATTTCTTCGCACCAAGATTGCATTCTTTTTTTCCACTTGAGCGCATACTGTTTGCATTTTTTTATCAATGGCTTCTGTTCATTGATAACAAAAGGGTTAAAAATTTCTACAGAAAAATCTGTTTTATTTCTCATTACTTTTAATCACAGGTATTATGGTAATTATTATAGTGGATACTACAAAAGTCACACAAGTAAATATAATAGAATTACTCTCTGTAAATGGTTTTAGATATAATGATACAGATTATGCAGACTTTGTCATGTACATTCTTGATGGGCATATGACGTCTGCTTTCTAAAATGTGTGAATTATTAATGGAAAGAAAAAAGGTTAGCTATAGAAGGTAAAGCTCTTTTTATGTTTTATATATTGTCACACACATATGACGGACCTTCTGCACATACCTGCCTAATTAAAGAGAAAGGGTTCAGTTAAGGCATGAACAACAATGTCACACCAAAAGCAAACACAGTTCCCTTGTGAAACTAAAACACTGACGTATAGTACATTTGTAATAAGCTGATTACCGATGGCTTTCGAAAATGTTTGCTGTTCCAAAGATATTTGTCATGACCCGCATAACTTACTTAGGTTATGTAATGGTAATTTGTTGCTGTCATTTTTCTGACACTTTTCAAATTTCAGATTGATGGCTAAGGGCTGAATTCATTTTATTTCAGTGGTATGAATTAATTCAATGTTATAATGTCAGATAACTATTTAATTGAAAGAAAAAAGATGAAAAAATTATTTGGATTAAGCAGAAAATGTTAAAAGCAACAACCAGCAGACAGTTTCTCAGTCTTCAGCTTAACACATCATGCTCTTGTGTTGCAAATTAGGCAATATCAAAATGCTTGTATCCAAAAAGCAGTATAAATATTTCATCTGAATAAAATAGCAACAACATTTGCAATTTAAAATGTAATCTTCAGGCAATAGACACAGTTTCTTCAAAGCATATTTTGAAGTCCACAGCAGCAACAGTAGATTCCTACAATCCAGCAGAAAAAAAATGATTTGGTATAAGAAGATATTTTTAGGATTCTATCTATCTATCTATCTATCTATCTATCTATCTATCTATCTATCTATCTATCTATCTATCTATCTATCTATCTATCTATCTATCTATCTATCTCCAGACCCAACCGTTGCGCACTGGATACAATTTTAGTATGACCCTTCCCATTGAATCTTGATCATTCTACTTTTGTACCCCAAGACATTAAGAAAAGCAACCTTGTGAACAGAACTCCTCTCCCATCCTCTAACGTCGTCATTACATGTATATTTTATTAAAGCACACAGCACATTATAAAGTTTATAATCCAATACAAATGGATCAATGTCAGCAACCTGGTGATCCTGGAACTTACTTGCTGCTGATGCTTGAACACCCTCCTTGCTGCCTCTTACATACCAAAATAAATGTCAGTGCTAATGCATTTTTCCCCAGCCACCAATCAGATTCAAACCTATTTTGGAAGTTTAAATGTGATTGATGATGCAGGAAGCAGAGGAAAATAAATTACACAGGCTTCAGGAAATACACTCCTAGATGTGTAAAGATAGCCATAGTAGCTCACAAAGTTACTATGGGGCCTGGGGGACATCATTAGGGGGGTATTCAGGCAATTTAAACAGAAAATTTGTTTATATTATTGGGAATTGCATAGGATGCTGTTGATACTGTAGCCTGGTTCCAATCATTGAAACAGCGGCTTCCTAACCTCTTAACAACCCAATACTGCTAGAAATCCTGAGTGCCGGGAGGGCACTAATTGATGTAAGTGCACATTTAACAGGGGGTTATCTGTGTGTGTTAGAGGAAGACTTCTTTAAATAAATGTGAAACACAACGAGTTCTTCTCTGTGGTCTCTCCCTATATATTATTAATCCATCTGGGCTGAGAGAGCTGGAGTGGAGCCGGGAGATTAGAATTGTTGGCACAGGAAGACAGAGGTTGCATATCCACCTTGAAAGCGTTTGTATAACCGAAATTTGTGGGTCATAGAGTGAGGGAGTGCATGGTGTGAACGGGGTGTGAGCCACCATCACTTGTTTTTTTTTGAGCACTGGAAGTGTGGTGGTTGTATTAGCACATGGACAAGAAGAGTGAAGAGTGAAGTGTTGGTGTTGCATAAGCTTGGTTAAAGGATTACATTAATACATTAATGTTTTGACTTTTCTTTGAATTATATATTTTTTTAACGATCTTATATGTACATATATATATATATATATATATATATATATATTAGAGGGTCAGCCTGGGGCAGGGTTAAGAAGAGGTTAATTGAAGAGGACGGGTACATCCCCTTCAGACCTGCTTATTGCCAGCTGGGCTGAAAATGTCAGTCAGAGTCGAGCTGTTTGAGTAGGAGAGATAGACACAGCAGCATGCTGTGTGAAAGGATCCTTTGCTGGATTGTGTACTTGCTGGGGTGAGCAAAACCATATTAGAGACTGTAGCTCTGGCTGGAGCTGTGTACCTTATCTACATATCAGCCTGTTGGCTAAAGAGACTGAACTTTTCCTACAGTACATGCCGCAGATATTGTGTTTCCAGCGCGATGGGATCGCGTTGGAAATCCCCACATTCTCGTGCCGGGCATCCATAGGAATCCATTGGGGGCGGCGAGCGGGAGGAGCGACAGAGCATAGGAATCCATTGGGGTCGGCAAGCGGGAGGACCGACAGAGCTCGGCGCTGGCTCCCGCCATGGGGCTCGCAGGTGTCAATCTCGCCGCTAACAGTGGCGAGATTGACACAATATCGGCGGCACCTACTGTACATCTGCCATTGTGTTACAAGACAAGCCTGTTTTTTCTTCTGTTTGTTTTTCTGAATAAAGCCATTTTTACTTTACTGAACTATTTGAGCCGGCTTTTTACCCCTCTGATCCCCTACAATGTATATATATATATATATATATATATATATATATATATATATATATATATATATATATATATATATATATATATATATATATTATATACATATAGTCAAAAGTATTGGGATGGCTGCCTTTACACGCACATGAACCTTAATGGCATCCAAGTCTTAGTCTGTAGGGTTCAATATTGAGTTGGCCGACCCTTTGCAGCTATAACATTGATTTTGGATGAGGGAAGGTGATATCACCGCTCCAGGTAGGTCAGACAAAGGTAGAAAACCTCTCCTCCAGTTTAGAATCCCAGGTGCTGGCAATGCATATAGCAATCAACATCGGAAGAAGTTCTGGACAGCCGCACTCCAAAAAAGTTTTTGCCTTTTATTCAAAAAATCTCATCAAAAATACATGCCACAGCAGAATGGACAAAAGAACTTACGCGTTTCACACTACAAACAGTACTTAATCATAGCTAGCAATTACAAGAATCAAAAGTGAAATAAATACTTTTTGTTACAACCCATGTGACTCCATAATTATTATATTAATCAGTCAATTGACGTGCCAATTAAGTACCATGAGACACCTGTAGTTTCAACAAGTGCTGTAAATATAACATAACAACACCACGAAGTATAAATAATTTCACTCACTCATTTCTTCTTTATGTATATGAATATTTTTTTACATATATCATTTCATGTTCACTTTTTATTAATTTTCACATTTTCACATTTATATATACACATATTTTTTGCACATGGTTTCACTTAGTACTTTTTTCAATCACATAATAAAGGTTTTGTTATATTCACAGCACTTGAAACTACAGGTGTCTCATGGTACTTAATTGGCACGTCAATTGACTGATTAATCTTTTAATTATGGAGTCACATGGGTTGTAACAAAAAGTATTTATTTCACTTTTGATTCTTGTGAATGCTAGCTATGATTAAGCACTGTTTGTAGTGTGAAACGCGTAAGATCTTTTGTCCATTCTGCTGTGGCATGTATTTTTGATGAGATTTTTTGGAGTGCGGCTGTCCAGAACTTCTTCCGATGTTGATTGATTTTGGACGAGAAGGCCTGGCTCGCAGTCTCCGCTCTAATTCATTCCAAAGGTGTTCTATCAGGTTGAGGTCAGGACTCTGTGCAGGTCAGTCAAGTTCCTCCACCCCAAACTCACTCATCCATGGTGCGCAGTCATGTTGGAACAGGAAGGGGCCATCCCCAAACTATTCCCACAAGGTTGGGAGCATGAAATTGTCCAAAATATCTTGGTATGCTGACGCCTTCAGAGTTCCTTTTACTGGAACTAAGGGGCAAGCCCAACCCCTGAACAACCACACACCATAATCCCCCTTCCACAAAATGATTTGGAGGGGTGGCCCAATACTTTCGGCAATATAGTGTGGATGAGCGAGTTTGGGATGAGCGAATCAAATACGACAGTTCATACCTTACAAAAGTGGAGCTAATTAAGGCCAACTCTCTTTTGGCATACAGAGAGAGAAACTGGAGCAGACAGATTTTGTGAAAATGTCCTATGTGCATTCTAAAATGGGTGCAGCATGTGCTAAATTCAAGTACAAGTTCTAGACAGGTATATGAATTTTATGCATGCTGCACCACTTTTAGAACGCATGAGAGACCCTCTTGTCTGTGCCAGGCTTTATGAAATCCTGGGATGTTCCTTCCAAAGGCTCTAAAAACCCCCAACTAAAATCTGACAGCTGTGGGCCTCAGCTAGATTTTTTTTCTATTTATCTAACTGATTTTCCTCTGTTTGTTAAATATGAAAACCCTTGTTAGTTCAAGAATGCAAAATGCTATAGATGTTGTAAAAGTTTACCTCTGCTGCTGTAGTTCTCAATAGCCATGACATGAGTGACCTAAATAAAAATAACAGACTACAACGATACCTCAACAATCTTCATCGATGTGCATTTGTCATGTCCTTTATTTCCTAAAGTTGCAATAAACAGGCTGCTTTATTAAGTGTAACTGGGAAAATCTGTGATTTAGTGAGTATTTTCTCTTTTTACAACTAACTTATCAGTATACATGGCAGCGGTCTTTAGTATTTAGTATTCATTTTCTTGATTGCAATTACCATGATTGAGATATGTGAAGCCCAATTTACAAATAGTTTGAATGTCAGTGCAGAATTCATTGAATATTCGGGTTTAGGTATAACCTGTCAAAATTTCAAGCTTCAAATGAAGAAATAACACCTATCCTAATAAAAAAAAAGTACAATTATAAATGTATAGCATTTGATTTTACATATAAATAGTTGAAAGCTGTTTTTAACGAACTGTTCCTAAATTTAACACAGTATTAAACCCAAAAGCAAGCTTTTATTGTATTGCAGCTTACCAATTCTAATGCCGCGTACACACGGTCGGACTTTTTGGCTACAAAAGTCCGACGGACGCCGACGGACCAAGTCCGGCGGACAATCCGATCGTGTGTGGGCTTCACCGGACCTTCAGCGGACTTTTCCAGTCGCAAATCTGACGGACTTTAGATTTGGAACATGCTTCAAATCTTTACGTCGTAACTCCGCCGGACCCAGAAATCCGCTCGTCTGTATGCTAGTCCGACGGACAAAAACCCACGCTAGGGCAGCTATTGGCTACTGGCTATCAACTTCCTTATTTTAGTCCGGTGTACGTCATTACGTACGAATCCGTCGGACTTTTGTGTGATCGTATGTAGTTAAGTCCGTTCGTTAGAAAGTCCGCCGCAAGTCCGCCAAAAGTCCGTTGAAAGTCTGTCAGACGGGCTGTCAGACTTTTTTAGCCATTAGATGTAATGGCTGTATTAGTTTCCTTTTTAGGCTTTCTTTCTTCTAATTTCATCTGATAATCCAGCCAGCAAGTCAGATTTTCAAAAGCCCAAACTCTCCAGCAGAATGTATCAGTTTACATGAATGAGACCAACCACTTAACACTGACAGGGGTGATTAACTACTTGCCTACCAGGCCAATTCTGACACTTCGCTCCTACATGTAAAAATCATAATTTTTTTGCTAGAAAATTACTCAGGACTCCTAAACATAACATGGGGAAGAAAATGTTTCATGCATTAAAAAAAAACCAAAAAAAACAGTAAAGTTAGTAAATTTTTTTTGCATAATGTGAAAGATAATGTTATGCCGAGAATATACCTAACATGTCATGCTTTAAAATTGCGCACACTCGTGGAATGGCGCCAAACTGCGGTACTTAAAAATCCCTATAGGCGGCGCTTTAAAACTTTTTACGGGTTAACTGTTTAGAGTTACAGAGGAGGCCTAGCACTAGAATTATTGCTCTCGCTCTAAAGTTTGCGGCGTACCTCACGTGTGGTTTGAATGCCGTTTACATATGTGGGCACGACCTACGTATGCGTTTGCTTCTGCGAGCACTCACGCAGCGACAGGGGCGCTTTAATTTTTTTTTTTAATTTTTGTTTATTTTACTTTTATTTTTCTATTTTGATGCTTTCTTTTTACATTTATTTTATCACTTTTATTCCTATTACAAGGAATGTAAACATCCCTTGTAATGGTCTATAAGTCCCCAGATTTCGCCTCTAGCCTGGGAAGCCTGAAATTAAAAAAAAACAAAAAACGATCCCGGCTTCCCAGCTGAGGCGGTGACATTTTTTCAAATGCAAAGGCAAGGCGTGACATCATAACATCACGCCCGGCCTTCGAAAGGTCATAGAGACTTCCAGGGACCATCTGGCCCGCCGGATTCTCTATCGTCAACTTCTGGCGTCGGTCAATTCCTTCTCCGGCTCGCCTGTGCGGTAGAAGCACGGGAGGGCGGCGGAAGGGGGGGACATTCGTGGACCATCTGGCTCACCGGAGTTCTCTATTGTCAACTTCTGGTGCTGGTTGATTCCTTCTCTGGCTCGCCGCTCGCATGGTCGAGCTGGTAGAAGCACTGAAGGGCAGCGGGGAGGGAGGGACGTCCCCTCCCGCCGCCTGTAAGAACAATCAAGCAGCTGAACAACAGCCGCTATGATTGTTCTTACGGTGTAGGGAATCGTAAAGGAAGATATCAGAATGATTCCTGTAACTGCAGGCATCATTCAGATATCACCACTCAAAGTCTGCAATGTCATATGATGGCGTGCGGGTGGGAAGTGGTTAAAATTATCAGTTTTATTTATTTATGTAATACCTTTATCCCAAAAAGACGAAGAAATGTTTACTCTAACTGCTTATAAAGTGTGAGCTGGAGTTTGGATTCAATTTGTTAGTGTATCTAATTCTGCTAATACATTTAACACTGTCCAACCCCCCCTAGACTGGCAATGCTGCTGTTTGCTGTGCCTCCTGTTCTCATCCATCCAGAGTTGTGTCTCACTAATACAAGGGGTGTGTTATGCTCCGTACACACAAGCAGAATGTCCGACAGAAAAAGTCAGACGAGAGCTTTTCATCATATATTCCAATCATGTGTGTGCCTTATCTGACTTTTTACGTAGAAAATTCTGACAGACCTAGAAAGAGAACATGTTCTAAATATTTCCGACGGAACCAATTCCTATTGGGAAAACCGCTTGTCTGTATGCTGTTCCGACGTACCAAAAACGATGCATGCTCTGAAGCAAGTACGAGACAGAAGCTATTGGCTGCTGGCTATTGAACTTCCTTTTTCTAGTCCCATCGTACGTGTTGTACGGCACCGCGTTCTGGACGGTTGGAGTTTGGTGTGATCGTGTGTAGGCAAGACAGTTTCAGTGGAATTCCATTGGAACTCCGTCGGAAAAAACTTCAGAGTTTATTCAGACAGGAAAACCGGTCGTGCGTACTGGGCATTACAGGTCAGATTACTATGTGAAAACAGAGGAAAAAAGCCACAGAAAAGAAAATTGATGCAGCCAGCACATCTAATGATTGCTAAGCTGCAATATGATACATTTTTGTTTTTGGATTTAAGACTGCTACCCTCCCTTATGCTATTCAAAATGAAAAAAAAGTTTTGCCTTTAGTTCTACTTTAAAGTGGTAGTAAACTCCTATAATAAATTGTGTCCTGCAGCTAAAGTTATAATAAGTCTTACCCATAGGTCAGGGGCGTACCTAGAGCATTTAGCACCTGGGGCGGATCCTATATTTGGCACCACCCCCCATTTGGCACCCCCCCCCCTTCACTGATCATGCCTGTACGCACTCAGCCCCTTTCACACCTGTACACACTCAGCCCCTTCGTCACACCTCTATGCACTCAGTCCCCCTCACACCTTTACGCACTCAGTCCCCCTCACACCTCTACGCACTCAGTCCCCCTCACACCTCTACGCACTCAGTACCCCTCACACCTCTACGCACTCAGTACCCCTCACACCTCTACGCACTCAGTACCCCTCACACCTCTACGCATTCAGTCCCCTCACACCTCTACGCACTCAGTTGCCCTCACACCTGTACGCACTAAGTCCCCCTCACACCTCTATGCACTCAGTCCCCCTCACACCTCTATGCACTCAATCCCCCTCACACCTCTATGCACTCAATCCCCCTCACACCTCTACGCACTCAGTCCCCCTCCCACCTCTACGCACTCAATCCCCCTCACACCTCTACGCACTCAGTCCCCTCACACCTCTACGCACTCAGTCCCCCTCACACTTCTATGCACAATCCCCCTCACACCTCTACGCACTCAGTCCCCCTCACACCTCTACGCACTCAGTCCCCCTCACACCTCTACGCACTAAGTCCCCTCACACCTCTACGCACTCAGTCCCCTCACACCTCTACACACTCAGTCCCCCTCACACCTCTACGCACTCAGTCCCCCTCACTCCTCTACGCACTCAGTCCCCCTCACACCTCTACGCACTCAGTCCCCTCACACCTCTACACACTCAGTCCCCCTCACACCTCTACGCACTCAGTCCCCCTCACACCTCCACGCACTCAGTCCCCTCACACCTTTACGCACTCAGTCCCCTCACACCTCTACGCACTCAGTCCCCCTCACACCTCTACGCACTCAGTCCCCTCACACCTTTACGCACTCAGCCTCCCTCACACCTCTACACACTCAGTCCCCCTCACACCTCTACGCACTCAGTCCCCCTCACACCTCTATGCACTCAGTCCCCTCACACCTCTACGCACTCAGACCCCCAACACACCTGTGCACACTCAGCTTGCCCACACACACACACACCTGTACAGCATCAGCTGCCCACACACAACTGTACACACTCAGCTGCCCCCCCACACACACCTGTACACACTCAGCTGCCCCCCCCACACACACACACCTGTACACACTCAGCTGCCCCCCCCACACACACACACACCTGTACACACTCAGCTGCCCCCCCCCCCCACACACCTGTACACACTCAGCTTCCCCCCACACACACAGCTGCCCCTCACACACACACCTGTACACACTCAGCTGCCCCCCCCCACACACACACACACCTGTACACACTCAGCTGCCCCCCCCCACACACACACACCTGTACACACTCAGCTGCCCCCCCCCCCACACACACCTGTACACACTCAGCTTCCCCCCACACACACAGCTGCCCCTCACACACACACCTGTACACACTCAGCTGCCCCCCACACACACCTGTACACACTCAGCTTTCCCCCCCACACTCACACTTGTACACACTCAGCTGCCCCCCCCCCACATACACCTGTACACACTCAGCTGCCCCCCACACACACACAACTGTACACACTCAGCTTACCCCCCACACACACAGCTGCCCCTCACACACACACACCTGTACACACTCAGCTGCCCCCCCACACACACACACCTGTACACACTCAGCTTCCCCCCACACACACACCTGTACACACTCAGCTGTCCCCCACACATACACCTGTACACACTCAGCTGCCCCCCCCCACACACACACAAACACCTGTACACACTCAGCTTCCCCCCCACACACACACCTGTACACACACAGCTGCCCCCCCACACACACCCCTGTACACACTCAGTCCCCTTACACCTCTACGCACTCAGTCCCCCTCACACCTCTACGCACTCAGTCCCCTCACACCTCTACGCACTCAGTCTCCCTCACACCTCTACGCACTCAGTCCCCCTCACACCTCTACACACTCAGTCCCCCTCACACCTCTACACACTCAGTCCCCTCACACCTCTACACACTCAGTCCCCTCACACCTCTACACACTCAGTCCCCTCACACCTCTACACACTCAGTCCCCCTCACACTTTTACTCACTCAGCCCCCCTCACACCGCTACACACTCAGTCCCCCTCACATCTCTACGCACTCAGTCACCCTCACACCTCTACACACTCAGTCACCCTCACACCTCTACGCACTCAGTCCCCCTCACACCTCTATGCACTCAGACCCCCAACACACCTGTACACACTCAGCTCCCCCCCCACACACACACCTGTACAGCATCAGCTGCCCACACACAACTGTACACACTCAGCTGCCCCCCCACACACACCTGTACACACTCAGCTGCCCCCCCACACACACACCTGTACACACTCAGCTGCCCCCCACACACACCTGTACACACTCAGCTTCCCCCACACACACACACCTGTACACACTCAGCTGCCCCCCCCCCCACACATACACCTGTACAAACTCAGCTGCCCCCCCCACACACACACACCTGTACACACTCAGCTTCCCCCCCACACACACAGCTGCCCCTCACACACACACACACACACACATCTGTACACACTCAGCTTCCCCCCCACACACACACCTGTACACACACAGCTGTCCCCCCACCACACACCCCTGTACTCACTCAGCTTCCCCCCCTCCACACACACACACCTGTACACACTCAGCTTCCCCCCCCCCCACATACACACCTGTACACACACAGCTGCCCCCCACACGCACACACCTGTACATACTCAGCTGCCCCCCACACACACACACCTGTACACACTCAGCTACCCCCCCACACACACACACCTGTACACACTCAGCTTCCCCCCACACACACACACACCTGTACACACAGCTGCCCCCCCCCCCACACACACACCTGTACACACTCAGCTTCCCCCCCACACACACACCTGTACACACTCAGCTGCCCCACCACACACACACACACCTGTACACACTCAGCTGCCCCACACACACACCTGTACACACTCAGCTTCCCCCCCACACATACACCTGTACACACTCAGCTGCCCCCCCACACACACACCTGTACACACTCAGCTGTCCCCCTCCACACACACACACCTGTACACACTCAGCTGCCCCCCACACACACACATAAACCTATACACACTCAGCTGCCCCCCTTCACACACACACACCTGTACACACTCAGCTGCCCCCCCCACACACACACACACACCTGTACACACTCAGCTGTCCCCCCCACACACACACCTGTACACACTCAGCTGCCCCCCCCACACACACCTGTACACACTCAGCTGCCCCCCCCCCCCACACACACCTGTACACACACAGCTGCCCCCCCCCCGTATACAAACAGCCTCCTCCCTTCACTTGTACTCACATCCCCCACTTGTAAGGTGGTCTTCCTAGTCCCAGGTCCTGTTTCTACATGTCCCTGTGAGACACGAGAGGAGCTGCAATTCAAAATATAGTACTGGCAGTACACAGGGTGCACATGCAGGAAGCAGCCAGAGGTGGCAGTAAAAAACCCGACTGTGAGCTGAATAACACAGAGCAGCAGCTCCTGACTCGCACGAATATAGAGAGCCAGCCGCAGTTACAGAGCACCCGCCATGCCTTTTCCCATTCCTGATAGCTGGCCTGACACCCCCCCAATGTGTAGCACCCAGGGGGGACCTGCCCCTCCCCCCATAGGTACGCCACTGCTGTAGGTACAGTGAATATCTCCTCAACTTGCTTTGTTTAGGAAATATTAAAATCAGCTATAGCCGCGGCTATGCCTTTCATGCGTATGCAAGGCAGTGATGCCATCATGGCCTGGCAATTCAGGCGGGCAGAAAGCGTGAGACCGGAAGGAAGCCTGGGTAAAGATGGAAGCACTGGCAGCAGTGACAATTCAGCACTGGACGGCTCCGTTTGAAGGGTAAGTCTGTAGTAAAGCGTTTGTATGTGGTGCATACTAACCCAATATGGCATAACACCGGGGGTGCCATTTAAAAGAAACATTGGTAGAGTTTGCTACCAGTTTAAAATATATTTTTCTCCTAGGCCTGTTTCATACAGGCACTTGTGTTTGACTATGTTGCCCAGTGCACTCCACAATTTAACAGACCTGGTCAGATACACCAGTGGTTCTCAACCTCAGTCCTCAAGTACCCCCAACAGGCCATGTTTGCAGGTTTTCCTTTATCTTGCACAGGTGCTTTAAATCAGAATCAATGGTTGGGTATTTTGGACAGCTATTTTATATAAGAGAAATTCCCAAAACATGGCCTGTTAGGGGTACTTGAGGACTAAGGTTGAGAACCACTGAGATACACCCCTCTGCACCAATTGTGTGAGAACAATTGTGCTGAGAAGTGTGGTTCATCTGTGTGAGTACAACTGATATGCAACTTGCCTAGTAATAAGTTACATGTATCTAACAGACATATCATTAGATCTATCAAGAATAATTCAAATATTTAACCTACAGACCTTTTATTCCAGGCCACAGACCAGGATGTTAACTTTCCATCACTTTCTTGGACGTGGTTGCATGTATTTTTATTTTTTCTTTGGAATCCTCTTTTTCCATATCTGCATGACATTTTCAGTTTTTAATATAAACTTTATTATTCGTATAGGAAGCTGAATGTTTATACATATTTGTAAGGTGCTTCCACAAAAAAAGGCCCAGTTCCAAGGGAGTTGCAGCTTGTTTGCTTGCCAATATTGAAAAGGACATTTCTATTTATAAATTGTTCAAAGGTGAAAATGTGTGTTTTAGCAGAAGAATTTGAAACAAATGGTAATCCATGCAGCAACTACCATTTTAACAGGGAAGTAACTGTGCATACACTTCATCTCTATGTCTCTGTGTATTTCTTAAATATTGACGTACAAAGCTCCTACCATTTCTTTAACTTCACTGTAGGCAGACCTATAGCTTTAAAAGGTCTTAGAGAGCAGTCTGGTTCAGTGGTTTAAATGTACATTGCAAATGTATGCTCATACTGAAAAATCCCAGTTGTGTTCAGTCTCTGCTTTGTTTGTAGATGTGCTTATTAGCAATGTGTTGGATGTGCAATCCTTACACAGTTTAGAGAACAGAATATACTTACATAGATGGAAAAAATATTTAAAATCTTAATTTTATTTTCATTACAATAAAGTAGGATTCTGTAAATAATGTGTAAACAAGTTTCACTCTAAAAAGATTGACTATATCATGAACAGACATTAGTTTGATCAAACATTAGAATAACCAAACCTTTTTAAAATGGACACAAACTTTACACTTTTTTAAATACATTAAAATGTACTTTGTATAAAAGAACTACTAGATGTGAAAATCTACTGTAGCACCCTCTAGTGTGCTACCTGTGTGAGAACAGGCAAATCTATGTTTTGGCTCATGTTAACGTGTGAGTCTTTAATCTGGGTCAAGGGTTTATTGCAGGTCAGGGCTGGATGACTCATACAGGCATCTCTCTGGTGCCTCTTGCTGCCTCTGGAAGTTTGGAGACGTTTTTAGAAACTGGAGGGCAGAGGCCAGGAGGGTTGATCTGCATACTTAGGGGCGCTCAGCCAATCCCCAGGCAGTGGGCCTGGCAATGCAGTTGAGCCAGCCCTTAAATATGGATGAGTCATGCTGGCTGGGGAGTTGGGTGGAAGATGGAGATGGACTGCTGAAGAGACTGTCGGTGGCCCTTAGGGGGAACCCTGCCTGTGGGGGGGGGGGGGGCTCTACCCAGGCCTGGAGCTCAGGCTGGCTTGGGAAAATCCTACCAGTATTGCAGATTGAAGGGTATCTATACCTAAGCAGCAGCAGGAGCAAGGAGGATAGCGTGAGTGCATCAGCACGGTCAGGGACTTACATGTAGCAGGTCTCTCTGGAAGACAGCATTGTGCTTAAATCTTTTATTACCTTGCCCTGGGAGATCTCTGGAGCAGTCAGGCAGGCTGGTGGAGAAACAGCTGTATGGTCTGGTGTACAGTCAGCCAGGCAGACTGGTGAAAAAGCAGCCGGGTGGTCTGGTGGAGTTGTTAGAGCTGAGATCAGTGTCTACAGTGGAGTTGGAGGCACTCCAGGATGCAGTCTACAACACTTTGTGCTGCTTTCTAAAGGGCTGAGAGTTCCTAGTCCTTAAGGGGCTTTTGCATCTTTTCAAGCAGAGACTGTAAGCAGTCAGGGGAGAGATCAATCAGAAATGTACATAGAGAAGAAGAGTGAGGTCAATCAGAGTTGTACATAATGAGGAAGTTGTCCCTAGTTTTGTTGCTATCAAGTTGGGCATCCCAAAATTCCTATTCCCCATCCAAGTTATTAACCCTAATAAAACATAAAAACCAAGCTTAAAGACTGTTCCTTGTGTTTGGAAAAAGTGTGGAAGTTACTTGTTGCCTGGCTGTGCAGGAGTGGGGAACCCAGTCATCTGCAACCCCTGCGGGGGTAGTGCTACACTGATAAATTGGCAAAAAATTAGTTGTGGGAAGTTTGTCACTTAAAGTGGTTGTAAACCTCTGTAGCACTTCCCCTTGTTGGAGCCGTTGGTTAATAGGGATCCCCCACACTGCACAGCCAAGCACACCGAATTTCCACAGCAGATTTGAGTTGGGAAACAGTCCAGCAACTTTGGGTTTTTTTTGCTTATTAGGGGTATTAAACTTGGATGGGGATAGGGGTATTATGGGATGCCCACTTGACTTTTCCTCAAAGAAACTGTTCAGGAACACAACTATATTCAGTCCATATATATACTCCTCTTCTGCCTCCTGCACAAATCTTGCTTGCAGAACACTCAGGCCTAGCTGGAACACTGTTAGGGGGATCTGATAAGGCACTCAGCCAGATCCAGTAATAGCCCTTTGCAGGCAGGGACCACGGGCCCCTTTGGTATGTAGAAAAGTCCCAGTGTCCAGCTGCCCTCCTGTGACTACTGATCCTAGCACCACCTCTTCAGGCACTGCCAGCCCACCTGGCTGCAGTTGCCCCATTTACTAGCCCTCCTGATTAATCTTCCACAGTTCTCCCAGACTGACTCTACAACCATCTCAGACTGCCACTCCTCAGTCCTCTCAGGCTGCCTCTCAGTCCTCCCCGACTGTCTTACTCACCAGCCACCTGGCTGTCTCCTCACTGTAGATCTCCTGGACGTACTTGCTGGATCCTGCTGCCCTCACACCTGCTTCTGTGCTACTGGACAGGACACCTTCTTGTGTTGTCAGAGGATCCCTCCTGCACTCGAGCCCCGGGTCCGAGGTCACCCCCCAGACTAGGGGCTTACCCTCAAGGGCCCATCGACAGTCTCCTCAGCACTCTATCTCTAGCTTCCACACAAACTCTACTGCCCCCACTGGCCTGACCCTGAGTATTTAAGAAGTCCCTCCCCCTGCCAGCCCATTTGGCTGGTGATTGGTTATGGCCCTCATCAATATTCCAGGCAGTGCTTCCTAACCTCCCTCCCATTCTCCTGGAAGTTTCTCAAAAGTTCCAGCAAGTAGGGGGAGGTAACACAGATGCTGCCTGATGAGTCATTCCAGCCTCCCTGAATCACTCCAGCCTCCCTGAGTCACTCAACCTGACCCAGAGTCAAAATACACAGACTTGGCTGCCAGCCAAGCCAAACAATTTACCTACACTACAGAAAAAAACTTAAATTAAAATTACATTATAGCACACTAGAGGGTGCTACACCTCAGACATGAAATATGAGGAAAATATATCCTTCTAGTGTCAATTAAAGGGGTTGTAAAGTCAGAAGGTTTTTTTATCTTAATGCATTCTATGATAAAAAGCCTTCAGTGTACAACAGCTCCCTTCAGCCCCCCAAATACTTACCTGAGCCCCCTCTCTGTCCAGTGATGTCCACAAGTGTCTCGACCTTCCGAGACTCTCCCTCCTGATTGGCTGAGACACAGCAGCAGCGCCGTTGGCTTCCGCTGCTGTCAAAGTCAGTTAGCCAGTCAGGAGGGGGGGTGGAGCAGGGCCGCAGCTCCATGTCTGAATGGATACAGGAAGCTGTGACTCAGCTCGGATGACCCCATAGCAAGCTGCTTGCTGTGGGGGAACTCAACAGGGGGGAGGGGCCAGGAGCACAGAAGAGGCACCCGAAAAGAGGATGATTGGAGTTGCTCTGTGCAAAACCATTACATAAGGCAGGTAAGTATAACATGTTTATTTTTTTTTATTTTTATTTTTAAGAGACTTTACAATCACTTTAAGGGCACTAAGTGTAATTTTGTCTGCTGCTTCGTTCCTCGCAAATGGTGACAGGAGAGGAACAGCCTCAGCTCTATTCCTGTGTGCTGTGTGGAGGGGGGTGTGTTCCTTCTCTCCAATCAGCTTTCAGAGCTCTCCTCAAGATGTACAGAGTGTAACTTCAGCTCTCCGCCCTCTTTTTTCTGACGGTTCAGACAAGCTGGGGGTCTCCAAACTAGAAACTTTTTGGATACACCTCATGAAATGCTATGTGCCACACGGACTTAACGTTGAGTGGGATATCAACGCTTTCATAAACCAATCTTAGGCGTTGGTATCCCCCCGATGGCGATAGATGTCCGGGGACCACATGATGCCTCCCTGGACCATTTAGATCCGCGAACTTCTTTTTACTTTTGTCACCTCACTTTGAGTAGTAGATTTCACCTCATGTAATGTGCCCAAATTTTCCACAAGGCTCGTATTGAGCACTTACCCTTACACGATTGAATATATATTTTTAGAATATAATAATCTTGTGCAAAATATTTTGTTTCCATATTTTCCAATCTCTGACCTTATTTAACATCACCCTAGTGTAACTGAACTACACACATATTTGTCATTGAGTATATCTTCCGTTTCTTTATATATCACTTTATATGAGTCTCTGCTATATGATCTCTTACTTTTTTATATTTTTATATATTTTTATGTATTTTTGCAATTTTTGCACCTTTTGAATTCCCTATACCTCTTTGCTGTCACCATCACATGAAAATGTCACATAGTCGCCTGTCCATATTGCCTACCTTTACACTGAGAACCCTCAGCGAATATGTGCATAATATGTATTTTATATTTCTACGTATGGGGATAGTTTGGGAGGACTTCCGGGATTAGGACCTCACCATTGTATTTAAATTAGACACTATTATCATGGATCGCCGCTATGCTTGCGTTCCATGTCTTAGCCTGACAAGCCTCTACTTCCTGCTTCCTTTGATTCGCAGACCAAGAGCGACCTATCGTCACTCCTTGAAACACACACCATGTGACCGTCACATGACCACCAGGACGAATGGGATTGACGCTCTGCCGATTGGGGATCAGAAGTGAGGCTTGGTTTCTGACCATCTCCCTGTAGATGTGATTGGCCACAAAACATCATGTGACTATTTGTCACCGATGACGCTGCCGAACCCGGAAGTCATCCTGTGTAACAGCGCTGATCAGCTGTTACACTTCACTTATGTCTGACTATATAAAGCGCAGTTGTGTGGGGGGCTTATTCATACCCCAGCAGAAGCCTTTGGAGGCGAAACGCGTCGGGTTTCTATGACTACACCCCACCACTACCCACTGCGCTGTTTTTATACTTTTTTATGTCGTCTTTTGATATCAATTTTACTTTGAGCTGAGTTTTTACTGCCCTCACTTGTAAAAATTCTTTTGGAGTATACTCCTTAAATAAAGTGCTCTTACGCTTTCTACAAATCAAGGATTTACACTATGTGGAAGTTTTTTTCTTTTTCTTTTCTTTGCCTATTTGCACATATGACGGGCCTTTGAGGAAACGGTCATTTGGCGACCGAAACCGCATCCTGGGGACCCTGGATCCCAATTCGGTACATCATTTGAGGACTTCTGACAAGATGCTTCACGAGTCTTCTTACAGATCTTCACCCCATACCGCTTGACGGTGCAAGCTCGTTTGACTCACCGCCACGGCCTGTGAGTCCACCTGATCTGGTAAGGGCATCCTTTTGCTTTTTCTTTCTCCATGTTGAAACCACCCACATGAGTCAAGATTCAGCTTGTTTCTAAGGACCCTTCCTAAACAACCTATAATCACCTTATAGGAAGACGGCTTGCGCCCAGTCGGTTGTGGGACTAAATAGGAGTACCCCATTCACCCATTAAGAGACTTGGAGTTTCCATATATGTTTATCCCCCTTAGGGATTTGGATGTCCTTTCTCTTGGTTTCTATCCTAATGAACATTATTTTTGTTGAACAGCATACTCAGTATATTGAGATACCTTGCATCAATACTTGCCTGTTTTGTTTTTTTGGAATATGGTTTTATATGCATGATTGTTTCTTAATTAACCCATAGGTTGTCACTGAGTATCCTACTTCCCTACACATCTAAGTATCCACTGTTATTATATTTCTTTTGGATGTTTCACTAAACAATTACCTCTCACTTCACAAGTTTATACTGTAAGTTTCATCACTCCTCCTTAGAGATCATTGTTACTTGATTAGTAACAGGTGTCTCACTACTCATTAGCGCCACACTTTTTATTTTTAGTTTAGACAAGCTGATGTAGCACCCTGGTGTTTAGGCAGGATTGGTAGTAAATTTATATTTCCATGCAGTAGTTGTCCTATTTAATTGTTAGTAGATCCACTGATTCCTCTCTAGTTCTGGACTTGCTGCACCTTCTCTCTTCTGTCACTAGGTGGCGTTATGCTGGTGACATTAGACAAGGGCTTAGCAAAGTCAAATTATGAATAGATGGGGTGTCTCAGCCAATGGGCAGGGGTTTCTTTAAGCCCCTTGGCCTGCTGGGAGATCCTATTTATTTGGATGGAGTCAGTTGATCGGGGTTCTGTGTCACTGAGTCCAACTGAGAGTAAAGATTCAGCCGGACGGGGCACCAGTTGTGGTCGGAGACCTTGTTACCGGAGACCACTGTGAGTAAGCTGAAGCCAGTACTAGAGCAGTCTTCTCACCAGCTGGGGATGGTGAAGAAGTGGGAAAACTTCAGCAAGAGCCAAGCCAGGGACCCAGCGGGACAGCAAAAGTGACGCTTGAGGAGCATCAGTGAGTGCCAAGCCAGGTACCTAGCGGGTCAGCAGGGGTGATGCTTGAAGAGTATCTGTGATTGCCAAGCCAGGGACCCAGCAGGAACACTTGAGGAAGATACTGAGTCATGGAAGTGAAAGAGCTCAGGGGATCCAGTGGCGATTGGGTCTGAGAGTCTATTGAGAGACTAGGAGCTTCGTAAGTGAAGACTTAGAGTGCACGGAGAACTATTCTGTGTTACCAATAGTTAAGTACAATACCGTTAGTGACTGTTACAACATTTGTTGCCATAGGAGACAGCGGTCCAACCTATACAAAAGTGGTATCCGGCTGGAGGCCTTCCACTGTATAGCTGTCTACCTATAGAAGTCTCGGAGTCTTCCAATTATCATTGCATCTACTTAAAGGTGTCCTGGCCCTAACCCGCTCTCCTACAGTTCTGTTAAGAGACAACACATTTCTTTTGCATTCAAAAAGTGTCTGGCTCCCATCACTCCCACCATCTTGCATCACACCCACCATGCCTTGTGACCCACTGTACAAAGAGAGATGTAAGCTATCCCTGACTCTGGAGGTCACCATTAGGCCTCTAGGGCCCTTGCTACACTTATACAGTATATTCTGGATTTGACTGGAAGTAGACAAGAGAAGACTGCAGATAGACAGGTTCAACTTATGTAGGAGAATTTGTTTCATCTCTGTGTATTACCTGAGGCCTGTCAATTTACTGGGTATATGTCAGGGTTTACAACCACTTTAAGCAAGCCATAAATTATGCAATTACCTTTCCTGCCACCATGGGTGTTCTTCCAGTGGGGATCCTTCCTGCTGGCAGAACACAATGATCACTTCTGGTTGCTATAGACACTGGCAGTGATCACAAGAAAGAAAAAAACGACAGGCTGGTTGTACTGAAGTCGATCAATGGATTGACTTTAATACAACTAGCCTGCCCATAGATTGACGAATCTCGGCCGGTCCCTGCTGAACCAGCCAAGATTCGACCTATCTATAGCCGGCTTTACTCGCATACACCCCCTTTCCTCCATCAGATTGTCCTTTCTTCTATTTGTGGCACCCTCTAGTGTGCTACTAGTGTCAGAGTAGGTAAAACATATTCTGACCCATGTCTAAATCCTTTGATTCTTAATCTGGGTCAGGGTAATTAGAGTTCAGAGCAGCAGCTCTCTGGTGCCTCCCCCGGGTTCTGGAAAGTTGGAGAACATTATATAAACTAGAGGGATGAGGCTATGAGGGTTGTTATGCATATTTAGGGTTGCTTAGCCCAGTGTTTCTCAACTCCAGTCCTCAAGGCGCACCAACAGGTCATGTTTTCAGGATTTTCCACTATTTTGCACAGGTGATTTGATCAGTTTCACTGCCTTAGTAATTACCGCAGCCTTTTCATCTGAGGGAAATCCTGAAAACATGACCTGTTGGTGCGCCTTGAGGACTGGAGTTGAGAAACACTGGCTTAGCCAATCCCCAGGAGGTGGGCCTGGTGGGGGACTAAGTGCACCTTTATATAGGAGTGAGTCATGCTGGGAAGGGAGTTGGGTGGAAGATGGAGATGCAGTGCTGAGGAGGCTGTCGGTGGCTGTCGGTGGCCCCCGAATCTGGAGGGGAAGTGCTCTGCCTCAGGCTGGGGCTCGGGTGCTGGCCTGGGAGGATCCTAACAACAAGAGAAGCTTGGAGGGAGTTTTCCCTGAAAGGCAGCGGGAACAAGGAGGACAGTGTAAGTAATACAGCACAGTGCAGGGACTTACATGTGGAGAGACTGACACATGTAGCAGGTCTGTCTGAAAAATAGTGTTGTGCTTGAATCTTTCCTAACTTGCCCTGGGAGATCTCCAGAGAGTAAATCGGGTAGACTGGTGAAGAGAAGCAGCCAGGTAGACTGGTGAAGAGGCAGCCAGGTGGGCTATCATTTCCTGCATTGGGAAAGCTGGGACCAGTGTCTACAGGGGAGTTGAAGGTACTCCAGGATCCAGTTCACAACACATTATGCTACTTTCTAAAGGGACTGGGAGATCCTAGCCTGTAAAGGGCTGTTGCTGATCTAACAGAGACCGTTAGTTTGTACAGAGGAATCAATTGGAACTCTATATATATGGAGGAAGTTGTCCCTGGTTTTGTCACTATCAAGTTGGGCATCCCATAATTCCTATCCTCATCCAAGGTATTACCCCCTAATAAAACACAAAAACAAAAGTCAAGGACTGTTCAGTGTGTCTGGATGAAAGTTGAAGATGTTATGTGCCTAGCTGTGCCTAGCTGTGACATCTGCAACCCCTACAGGGGCAATGCTACATACTGTTGGGAAGGTATTTGGGAGAGGTTTTCAAAATGTTATTGCCCCAATTCCCCTGCTTACTCATCTTACAAAGTAGAGCTTTAAGGTACTATTTTGCTGACACTAATTATTCCTTGTTATATCCTCATTTTCTTGTTGCAGTAGTGGACAGCTTTTTCACATTTGGTATTAGTTGCCTAAAGTAAAACACGTTTTGCATCAGAATATATTCCCTAATTCATTTTATCATATAGGTTAAAATCTTCTCAGAATTGACCAATATTATCTCTAAAGCTCACAAAAATATTATTTTTTAAACTACTTGGCTAGCAATATTAATTATCTAGTATTTTGCTAGATAAATACGAAATATTCAAGAGGATTTGGCCACTCTGGATATGATCAGTACAAATATAGTTTTTGCCAGGGAAAAGAAAAAGAAGGGGGTAGTGGGGGGAAGATTTGTTATTCATTATCTCATCTTTCTTCCTCTTGGACTTTACTTCATTTTTATCTTCTTACTTCTCTTTTTTGTAATGCTCCTGAGCATAACTCGAGTTGTCATTGGTGTCTGGCCATCTTCACCTGGAAGCTGAAGGTATACAGTGTCACTGGTGAGTTTTGTAAACCGATCTTTTGTTTTCTATACCTAGTTGGGGTTTTTACACTGTTTAAAGGGTATCTCCTGCTGACTGCTGATACACAAGACGAGCACAAGAACCTGCAGGTGTAGGAAGCAAAGAAGTAGTGAAGACCAGCAGGAATCTGCAACACAATTTCTTATAAACTTTCTAGCACTATAACCTTTACCCATCAGCTGACGTTTTAGGTGAAAAAAAAAAAATCACCCAAAAAATGTGTGTGTGTAAAATATGCTGTGCTAAATGCAAATAAATTAATCTTAACTATTGCATCAAATCATATTACTATATACCCAAGTACCTATTGTATATCACCAAATGCAATACTACATTACAACGTGTAGCACATTAATTAAGGGAGAAGTAGAGCCCAAGCTTGTTTGGCTGTACTTCTCCTGTGGATCACAGGAGTGCAGATCGGTCTGCACTCCTGCGACCCATTTTCAGCAGACAGCAGGCTGCAGTCTGCTGTCGGCTGACTTCACAGAGCCGGGGAAAGATTGCAAACATATGGTCGGGATCCGCCCACATTGCTGGATCGGCACCTGGCTCAGCCTCTCAGCAAGCCACTGAGAGCTTGAGCCGGCCCAGCCCAGCGCTCTTAGCGCCCCTCTCTGCTCAGGGAGCAGTGGTGTTTGTTCACTCGGTTCTCAGTCTTAGAGCTGGTGAGGGACAGATGTAGCATCATACCGATGCTGCATCCACCTAGGCAAGTATGATTCAGATGCAATATGAAGGGTAATTTTCAATATTTTTAAATCGGCTGCTTTCATTAACAGGTGATCCTGCTATAAGAGCCCTTTCACACTGGGGCGGTTTGCAGGCGCTATTGCGCTAATAATAGCGCCTGCAAACTGACCCGAATGTGCCGCTGCTTTCATTCCAGTGTGAAAGCCCAGAGGGCTTTCACACTGGAGCGATGCGCTGGCAGGATGGTAAAAAAAGTCCTGCTAGCAGCATCTTCGGAGCGGTGAAGGAACGGAGTGTATACCGCTCCTTCACCGCTCCTTCCCATTGAAATCAATGGGACGGCGCGGCTATACCGCCGGCAAAGCGCCTCTGCAGAGGCGCTTTGCGGTTGTCATTTAACCCTTTCTCGGCCGCTAGCGGGGGGTAAAACCGCCCCGCTACCGTCCGAATACCGACGGTAAAATGCCGCTAATAATAGTGGCGTTTTACCGCTGACGCCCGCCCCAGTGTGAAAGGGCTCTAAAGGTTCTTGTTCAGACACTTTATGTTATAGGGTGACAATGTCTTTGTATGTCAAATGGAATCCAGCAATGGATTAGAATGTTTATGTTGCACACTACCTTTGCAAGCTTGTAGACTGGTGCAATCTACTTTCTGCTCTTCAGGTGGCGCTAGTTTGCAGCGGCATTGCAGCTAGAGAGGAAGTCAAAAGTAACATGGTTCCTCTCTGGTTTCCTGGGTCACAGGGAAAGCTATCTGATTGGATGCTGCTTCCCTAAGTGACTCCAGCAGCCATCTTGGGTCAGGCAGAACCTATTTAAAGCCCTGGCTCCCAGGCTTGGCACGCATTTGTGAGTGGGTAGCGTAGGGACAGGTACCCTGACTGTTAGGTACAGAACTAGTGGCTGGGAAAGGTTCTGGATGAGGAGATAAAGAGTAGATTTTGCAACTTCTGTGGACATCTTCCTGCTTGGGCATGAGGGGGCCAGGCTGCATTTTGCCCATCCTAACAGGCGCTTTCTGTTCGGCTGAAACAAGCTCTCTACACGCTGTTGGGTGTTCCCGCTTGGACTGTTTTCCCACTGGGTTTATTGTGAACTATCTTTGCATTACTTCAATACAAGTTCTTTACATCGCAATTGGACTGTGTTTTAATTTCGCTGCACCTCGCTGCACCCCACCTACAAGCTAAATGTCATTAATTTGGGGTTTACATCTGTTTTAAGCTGTACCACAGTGACACTTCTCTGGCCAGTCCTATCTCTACCAGCATAATGTGAATCCATGTATCTCAAATTGTTCTTTTAATGAGGTCAATATTGTTACAGGAGAGTCACAGGTCAGGTATTTCTTTAACCTACACAACACAATAAGAAAATAATGTCTGTGCTCAAAACAAAACCCCTAGTAGTTAGGAGGAGGTAGAATCTTGCATCTGTCTCAGCTGGGTTACAAAAAATGATGTTATGTCTACTTCAGTTTCTAGCCAATTAGCTGTTACTGTATGTTATAGAACCAAACAAACTTTAAAGTGGACCTTTCCCCCCTTTCAGTAAAAAAATGACATCAGCATACCTTTGCATGTTGATATACAGTAAAACCATCTTACATTCATAAGGGTAACTCCACTTTTGTGTGAAAAAAAATTGCAAATGAAAAAATAAAATCGCTTATACAATTGTGACACGAGTCATATTGTAATTGAATGTTATTAAAAAATACCTTTCATTATGAATGTCAAAATAATACAACATTCTCATCTATAAGCTACAAAAATAAAGTTTAAAAAAATGAACGTAAACGTGAAAGACAAAGACAGAACTAACTACCCCAATTCAGTGGCTAGAGTGCGCCCATGTACGCAAGCATTAGATACTAGGGTTGTCCCGATACCACTTTTTTAGGACCGAGTACAAGTACCGATACTTTTTTTCTAGTACTCGCCGATACCGATTACCGATTATAACTTTTTTTAATGTCACGTGACAGTGTTTTTTATTTTTTATTTTTTTATTTTTTTAGGGGGGGGGGGGGGGTGGGTGTGAACGGTGTCTGTGTGTTTTTTTTTTTTCATTTACATTTATTATTTTTTACAATAATATTTTTTTTTATTCTTTATTGCAATATGTGTGTTTTTTTTTAAATCAGCCCTGTTCGGGGGCTTTGGTGAGATATCAGGGGTCTTAACAGACCTCTGATATCTCCCCTTTGAGACAGAGAAAGAGACCGAGGATAGAGATTCCCCAGTCCCTTTCTCTGCAGCCTCAGCTGCACTGAGAATGAATGGAGAGAAGACAGCGGCTCCTCTCCATTCATAAACTGACACATCGTAATCACAGGAGATTTCAATGTTTCAGTTATGTGAATGGACAGAGTCAGCTGACTCTGTCCATTCACACAGCGGAGAGGGACAGCAGAAGGGAGGGGACAGAGAAGGAAAGGGACAGCAGAACGACGGAACGGATGGGGACAGCGGAGGGGGACAGAGCAACAGAGGAGGACAGAGCAACGGAGGAGGACAGCGGAAGGGGACAGCGGAGGGGGACAGCGGAGGAGGACAGAGCAACGGAGGAGGACAGCGGAGGGGGACAGAGGAACGGAGGGGGACAGAGCAACGGAGAAGGACAGCGGAGGGGGAGAGAGGAATGGAGGGGGACAGAGCAACGGAGGGGGACAGTGGAAGGGGACAGAGCCAAGGAGGGGGACAGAGCAACGGAGGGGGACAGCGGAAGGCGACAGAGCAACGGAGGGGGACAGAGCAATGGAGGGGGACAGCGGAGGGGGACAGAGGAACGGAGGAGGACAGAGGAGGATGAGGTGACAGTCAGCGGTGATCGCGTGTGGGGGAGTTACAAGCAGCGATCACCGCTGTATGTCACTAAAGCAGCTAAAAGCCGCGGGGGGGAGAAGCTTGTAACTCCCCCTGCGACGATCACCGCTGACAGTCATCGGGAGCATTTGCCCGAGTACAAGTACTTGGGCAAATGCTCGGTATCGGTGCCGATACCGATACTAGTATCGGTATCGGGACAACCCTATTAGATACCTTCCAAAACCTCTTACAGACCAGAAATGAACTTATTAGGTAAAAAAATAAAACATAAATACATACTGTCCCAAGAATCGTTTTACGAATACAGTAACAAAGCAGGAAAGGGCCATTCAAGCCAAGAGAGCTGCCTCGACTATACATTTCATGACAGACTCATCAGGACCTAAACTGAATTCCAACCCTGACATTGCTAAGCACTTTGTCGAATACTATACGCAACTGTACAACTTACGCCTAGAAGATGCATCCACAGCCAATACATCAAGGAAACAGTCCATCACCGACTTCCTGAACCAATACAGCACCTCCCCAATCTCAAACACCGTGACAAGGGATCTAGAATGCCCACTATCTGAAAAAGAAGCCAAACTAGCAATCAAACAGATGAAATCGGGCAAGAGTCCGGGACCAGACGGACTAACAGTGGGATATTACAAAACCTATATGGAACTCCTTATCCCCTCCTTTCTATCTGCCTTTAACTCCTTTGCATTACAACCAACACCCCCTCGAGATTTATTAACAGCCCATATCACAGTTATCCCAAAACCAGGGAAGGACCCCTCATTGGTCACCAACTATAGACCAATCTCATTATTAAACGTTGACCTGAAATGGTTTGTCAAAATGTTAGCCAACCGATTACTCCCCTTGCTTCCTCAGCTAATCTCCCTTGACCAAGTGGCTTTTATACCAGGCAGAGAGGCAAGGGATAACACACTCAAATCAATTAACATTCATCATTGGCTCACAACCAACCATCACCCAGGGTTTCTCCTTTCCCTCGACACAGAGAAAGCATTCGATAGAGTGGCTTGGGACTACATGATGGAAGCTTTAAAGGCCATTGGTCTCCCTCATCGCATGCTAAACCTTATGCTTACTCTCTACTCCAATCCCACAGCAAAAGTTTGTGTAAACGGCCACCTGTCAAATGCCTTCTTAATAGCAAATGGAACCCACCAGGGGTGCCTTCTATCCACCCTGATCTTTGTCCTTACCCTTGAACCATTACTCCGATGCCTCAGAGCAGACCTTGATATCAAAGGTATTGAAATAACCCACCACACCTACAAACTAGCAGCATTTGCAGACGATATCCCTCTCTTTCTCACTGAACCACTTACATCGATCCCGAACTTATTCAAAGACTTCCAAACTTTAAATTTTTTAACCAACCTACAAATCAATTTTAAAAAATCTCACGCCCTGAATGTCACACTACCTATGAACATATGTCGACAATGCCAATCTAACTTCCCGTTTTAAATGGGAAAAATGCATGATTTCATACCTTGGCATCCAGCTTCCTTTCCTCCCTCGCGGACCTATATTCCAAAAACTACCTACCACTACTCCAAACAATAAAGCACAATTTGAAGTCATGGTCCACTGGTCTCTTCTCTTGGTTTGGCAGGGCTGCAATTATAAAAATGAACATTCTGCCTAGATTATTATACTTCCTACAAACCATTTCCATAAAACTTCCCCCTACCTTCTTTTCAACATACCGGAAGGCCTGTACGGACTTCATATGGGGCGACTCACGACCAAGACTGAGTTACTCTAGACTGACGATTCCCAAACTCAAAGGCGGCATAGGTCTCCCAGACCTCCAGAAATACCACAAAGCATGCCACCTGGCCAGGATAATCGACTGGAACATCCACTCTAAGGTAAAGGCATGGGTTCAGCTAGAACATGCTATGTCCCCTTCTCTGCTATCTCAACTCCCCTGCATAACTTTCAGACATACCCCTTTGACTTGCAAAGCCCACCCATTAATTCACCCAACTTTAACCACCTTCCAGGAAGCATGCTGTAAGCACAAAATATCTTCAACCCCAGGCCCTATGACCCCACTCCGACAAAACCCAGATTTCCCTCCAGGAGCCTCCACTTCCTTTCTCACAGACTCATGGCCATACTCTACCATCCGAGCAGAACAATTCTACGAGAGAGGTCACGCAATCCCAAATAGCCTCCCAGATGACAAATCATACATTCCCATTTTAAACATAGGTACAGACACCTCCTCTAAAATCCTAACCCTCGACTCGATTGGTCCAGACAGAAAACCCCTTTTGAATCATTGTGCCTGAAAACAGAACCCCAAAATCACCTAATTTCTGACTCATATGCTCTATTATTTGCAGACATTGACCCCAAAGCTAACCTGGCCAGTAGCAAATGGGAGCAAGAACTCTCAATCGACCTATCAGATCAAGAGTGGGAGAATATCTATACATGTGTCCACAAGGGATCTGTAAATGTATATTCCCAGGAGAACACTTTCAAAATATGTTCGAGATGGTACAAGACCCCCCCATAGATTGCATGCAATATTCCCATCAGTCTCCGCTCAATGCTGGAGATGCGAGGAGGAGCAGGGATCACTGCTACACATCTGGTGAATCTGTCCCAAACTCTAACCTTTCTGGAAGGAGGTTCACAGACTCACGAACCAAATTACCACTTATGCAGTGTACACACGGTCAGACTTTTCGACCGGACTGGTCCGACTGACCGAGTCTGGCGGACAATCCGATCGTGTGTGGGCTTCATCGGACCAAGCGGACTTTTCCAGTCGAAAACCTGATGGACTTTAGATTTGGAACATGCTTCAAATCTTTACGTCGTAACTCCGCCGGACCCAGAAATCCGCTCGTCTGTATGCTAGTCCGACGGATAAAAACCGACGCTAGGGCAGCTATTGGCTATCAACTTCCTTATTTTAGTCCGGTGTACGTCATCACGTACGAATCCGCCTGACTTTGGTGTGATCGTGTGTAGGCAAGTCCGTTTGTTAAAAAGCCTGTCGGAAGTCCGTCAATAGTCCGTTGAAAGTCCGTCGGAAAGTCCGTTGGACCAGTCTGGTCGAAAAGTCCGCCCGTGTGTACGCGGCTTTACTCTCTCGAATTTTCACCAGCACAGTTTTTGTTACACTATTCTTCGATTCCAAAAAATGCTTACCTTCGCTCACTTGCCATGCATATGGTAAATGCAGCTAAGATGTGCATACCAGATAAATGGCGCTCTTTAGAACCACCGACCATAGCCGACTGGTTCAAGCGCATACAAAAAACTGCAGAAATGGAAGACCTCATTCACCAAGTGAGAGACACCCCTTCCAAATTTGGGAAAATTTGGTCTTGCTGGATACACTTTGTCACAACCGACGAATACAAACAACTCATGAATTGACATACCCTTGAAGAGCTGCGGTGGGAGAGAAGGGTCAAATTCTCAACCCGATCTCCCCCGAAAATATTCATAGCCACTCCATCTGATCCCTTACATACTTCCCCCTCCTTTCTTATTTTCTTGCTTCCCACAACGCAATTTATTAAACTATAACAGCAATCATACGTAGTATGACCTGACAGTCTCTGATAGATACAGAGAGAACAGAGACTTCAATCACTAAGATGTGCTAGTCCCAAGACAAACAAACACAGCCTTGTTCACATGCCAAAAACATCAGATCAATGTATCCAATGACCGTATGTTTATTGTCTTGTTAATTGCATTACGTAACAATTGACCTATTTTAAATGATCACATTTCTGTATTCTACTGTTTATTACAGCGGCTGCGCCCACAAATATGCTTTCGAATGTCCTGTCTTTATCCCACAAAATAAAATTTCTTTTAAAAAAAAATAATTAATTAATCTGTGTATGTTTAAAATATAGATGAACAACAAAGAATGTTCTTTCCTGAAATTTGAATGACTCTCAATTACTACTAGAATATGTCTGTCAGACACAGAACCATGCCCTTACCTACTGTCTCTTAAAGTATTCAAATGTTACAATGAATTGTTATATGATGGTTCTATGTTCATTAAAACAAAAAAAAATTACCTTTCCTTTTCAGCGCTTTAGCGCTGTCATTTTCTGTTGAATGCATTGCAATATGGCTACCTGGAGGTATTCTGTACACTGATTCCTCATTAGAACCTTGCAGGTGCAGCAGCTGATAGATAACTACAATATCATTCCTATACAGATTCGCTCTGCACATGGGCACAGGCAAACAAACAGCTACTTCTTCAGAATAACAATATGAAGGAATCTGCAACAAAGTTTGTTAAAATCCTTGTAATGTACATTGATCACTCAGAGGGGAATATTTTTTTCTCAGCAAAAGTGGAGTTACTGTTTAAACAAACATTTTTGTTTTTACTTACAATTACTGTTTTTCCACTTTCTGGCTGAGTGAAGCAATGGTGAAGTAACCAGGGCCTCACAGATGCATCCTGGAAAGGCTAAAATTACCTGTGCCTTCCCCTTCAGATGATGTGCACTATCACATGTTCCAAAAGGCAGACCCAGAGCAAGTAAAAAAGGCTACCATGAGAAGAATGGGGAGAAGAAGAAAAAGAAGATATGCAAGGCTCCATTCACATATAGGCGATTTGAATCGTGGGGGGCGGAATTGCTGCCATTCTGCCCACAACTCCACAACTGCGTCAAAACGCAGTACGCGTTTGCGATGCCATTATTTCTCAATGGCACCATAAACGTGATGCGATTTTGTCACGCAACAAATCATTGCAAATTCACGCAAACAAAAACGCGTGTCGCCCAGACTTCTTTTGGGTGACACGTGTCCCATGATTTGTTTGCACGATTACGCCGCGATTTGTCGTGCAACAGTCGCAGCAAAATCGCACCAGGTTTAGGGTGCAATTGAGAAATAATTAAAATCGCCTTGGTGTGAACGGAGCCTAATGCCACGTACACACGAGCGGACTTTACGTCAGACTTTGCTCGGCAGACTGGATTTCGTCAGACAATTCGATCGTGTGTGGGCCCCAGCGGACTTTGTTTTCTCAAAAGTTGGACGGACTTAGATTTGAAACATGTTTTAAATCAATCTGTCGAAATCGAGTCCGGTCGAAAAGTTCGCTCGTCTGTATGCTAGTTCGACGGACAAAAAGCCACGTTAGGGCAGCTATTGGCTACTGGCTATGAACTTCCTTGTTTTAGTCCGGTGGATTGTGTGTAGGCAAGTCCGTTCATTCAGAAAGTCTGTCGTAAAGTCCGTCGAAAAGTCCGCCAGGCAAAGTCTGCCATAAAGTCCGCTCGTGTGTATGCGGCATAAGAGTCCACTTACACTGTCGTGTTGCATTTTGAATGGCATGTCAATGCACCAAGGCAAAGTGCATTTGTTGCAAAATAGTGTGCTGTGGTGTATTGCATTATAAAAATTGTGTTTTATCTGATTTTTGGCATGTTAGGCCTGATTCACACCTATGCATTTTCAGGGCTTTTTGCATTTTGCAGATTTGCACTACAGAACGTGTTCCATAGGAAACCATAGTAAATGGACTGTGGTACAAATCTGCAAAATGCAAAAGCACTAAAAATGCATAAGTGTCAATCAGGCCTTAGGGAGCATTGGCATCCCATTCATTACAATGGGTTGCTTTAATGCAATGCACAATAATGCATGACATAATGCAGGTGGAGCAATGCACCCTAAAGACATAAATGGGCCCTTAAGCTAAACTCATGGCAGATAGACTGGACAGACAGAAATACAAATCTTTTTGCAAGTAAAACAACTCCCATATACAGCATGTATCTTATCTGTGTTAAGCTATTTGCCCAGAGTGCAGTTTTAAATTATTAAAAAAAAAAAAACACTTCTCTTTTTATGATTCCCAAGTACATGATTGGATATTCAAGGTTCACTGCATTTCATTTTTCTCATAGCTAGCATGCAAATTTCAGATGTTTAAAGCAATAAATAATTATTTTTTACTTTATACATTTGGACCTTAGTCTGGTTATCTTATTTTCTACTCCCATTTTAATTATGTATTTTCATTATATATTTTTAAATATATCATTACAGTCTTCTGGGAGTATAGTCCATTTATAGAAAAAAATTAAAACTTTTATTTCAACACACATTGTCCTATTTCACCAGGAAAATGCATGCAATTCATAAAAGTTTGATAGGGAAAGTTTTAATGCCAAAACGAAGAGAAGAAAATGGTGAACTAACCAGATAAGAAAAAAATATGAACTGTGATAAAACACAACAAACAAAACAGAAATCCAGCCACATGGTTAAATATAGAGTTGAAATATGTATGGGTGAACTGTTTTACATTCTAAAATAGTTGTATTTCCGGACCGGTACTTACAAGGACAGTGAACAACCTAGACAGCAAATCATGCACATTGTACAGTACAGTGCAGTCATAGTTTCCATGTGTGCTCACCACCTAAATAATGCAGCTCTTGTGCCTTCTCTTCCGATAAGATACAATAAGATACATGTGTGTCAACATTATACCTGAAAACACCATTACAGCAGGCAAAAAATCCTGTATGTCATGTTATCCAAGCAAAAAAAAGTGTATGTACAGTTATATATCATTGGATCCTTAAAGTGGTTGTAAATCCCCACATATCCCCAGTGAAGTTAACAGCCTCAGATGATACACAGAGGTTAAACAAATCCTCCTACATAGGTTTTACTTGTTTTTCTCAGCCCTTTCTTCCCTACACCCTTTCAAAAGGGGCTTCATGTACACTGGCAGCTCCTAAACTTGAATTTAGGAGCTTTTGGCGTTTTTTTTTGCCAAAGCTCCTAAACTCAACCCCATAAAAAGCTTATGTGTCCAGGTATCTATAAGCTTTTAGCATAGTTTAGGAGCTGCCGCATTTAGGTGAGCTTTAACCTCCCTCTTCTGAACACAGAAGAATCGCGTTCAGGATAGGAACATTTTGACCGCCGATTTTTCCACAGCCGCAGTAAATGTAAGCTAGTGTACATGAAGCCTTAGTAGCAGAGAGGAGGGGGCGAAAAGGCTGCAGTTACACTGTGTGAGAGTTGATTGGAGGAAAAGAACACACTCCCCGTCACACAGCAGAAGAACTGTCTTGTGAATAGACAAGCTGCTGCTTAGCTCCCTCCCCGACGCAAATTTCATCTCATGAGACGGGAAAACTTCTCGGAAGCCGATAACAGAGGAACGAAGCACCAGAGAGAAATGACACTTAGAGAAAAAAAACAAAGCAACAGGCACCTCTTAGTAAGACTGTTTAAAATTTTATAGCAAAATGCATTAAAACACTCACATGTAGGTATCTGTTATCAGGCACAGGGGAGTCCACTGTAGTCACATTCAGTCTCTGCAATCAGGATGATGGTGTGCTCTGTTTGTCCATGCAGCCGGCGTCCTGTTCCACATGAGACTTCCGGCATTTGGGCGGAACCCAAAGTGAGACTTGGCATGCAGACAGACAGTCACAGAGAGGACTGGAGTGCAGAGTTCAGTGGAGTGACTGTACTGCCGGAAAGCAACGCTTTTCTGAGCATGACTGTACTGCCGTAAAGCGACACGTTTCTGAGCATGCGCACCAATGCGCACCAATTCTCAAACTCACTCCACTGAACTCTGCACTCCAGCCCTCTCTGTGACTGTCCGGCTACGCTCCAAGCCTCACTTTGGATTCCGCCTGAATACCGGAAGTCTCCTGTGGAAAAGGGTGCCGACTGCATGGACAAACAGAGCACACCATCATCCTGATTGCAGAGACTGAATGTGACTACAGTGGACTCCCCTGTGCCTGATAACAGATACCTACATGTGAGTGTTTTAATGCATTTCGCTATTAAATTTTAAACAGTCTTACTAAGAGGCGCCTGTTGCTTTGTTTTTTTCTCTTTACATATTTGGAGTGGCTTCAACTCCCTTCACAAGGCTGCCCTACCAAAAACAGACTGTACATCTCACGCAGAGCTGTTTATGCTCAAAGGACTATTATATGAACTTGCATTGCTTATCATTATACTATAACCTGCACTGCTACCCGTTGTTGTTTTTTCTAGAAATGACGCTTAGAGCTTTAGAGAGAGAAAAGTAAACATTACATATATATGTGCTTTGCTCAGATTTTATGACTGAGGTTTACAACCACTTTCAGTAAATCAGGATCTGTATAAGCAGGTGGCTGACTTCAGTTTTCCTAAATAGTATAGCTTGGTCTCCCCCCAACCACTGGGCAACAAAGAAGCATCAGCACAAAGACAATGCCATATACCTATCTCATCCTGCATGTTCAGGCCAACCCAAAGGCAGTGGAGGCACCCATTGTGGGTGCAACAAACAATAGCAGTGTAAGGAGAACCAGCGAAGCAGAGGGTAGAAATGACAGTTTCTAGGAATAAGGGTGTGCCACAGTGCTGGGTCTACCTGTGACCGTTATCATTGCTATATTCCTCAGAAACAATTTTCCTGACTATATCCATATTTCCATATGATCACATGCTATACTATAATAATCAATGTTTTAAATTGGAATGTTTTTACGCCTAGTTTACAATATGCTCATTTCAAATATCTGGGTTTCATTATTTAGTCTGGGTCCTGAAATGACTGATTATGTTACTGCTAAAAGCCTTGCTGGCACTGTTAAAAAAGCAAAAGGCGTGAATCTTAACACTGATTCATAAAGCCTTTCTCTCAAACTCAATTCAGGAAACAGGTTTTGAAATCCTTTCATGCTGGTATAGTGTCCTGAAAACATTGCTTAAAAGAGTAGTATGGGAATGCAAAAATAGGTAGTACATGCTTCCCTCATACCTGCATTGCATTTCTTACTTTCCTCAGCCCTTTTGTTTTTGCAGAATAGTCTTTTGAAGACTCCAGAATCAGCCTCTAACGGTTCTTTCTCAGTTCAAAAGATTCCAGGGGGTGGAAACAACCCCACAATCCAGCCCTCCTTCACTCCCTCCCTCTGGAGGACATGTGGGTGTATTTGGTGAAGAGGTGCACACCCAAACTGCTTTCTAGAACGAGCACGCTCCTCACATGCCTCCATTTCCATGGCAGCATGTCCCCAGCTAAAACTCGTAAGCAGCATGACAAAAGCAGTGAAGTCCTCACCTTTCCCTGGCTGTTATCTGCAAGCTCTCCTCTGTGAGACTACAACACCTCTCCTCTGGGCTTTGATGTTCCTTCCAGTGTCCTCCGAATTCCCCACTCCTACCCCTCACTCAGAGGCCTTCCAAGTCTGTCGGCTTCTCCTCCAACCAATGGGGGGGAGGGGGTTCATGTCCAGCAATGAACACAGGTAAGCTCTCTACACATAGCACTGTGTTATTTCAGAAGAGAAGACATGGTAAGGAGAATAGTAACCTGTTTCCTGTGTCTGTTCTCTAAAATGAACACAGTGCTATGTGTATAGAGCATACCTGTATACTGTACATAGCAGGTCTGCAGGGGATATGGAAATTGACAACATCCTGTCGTCTAAAGCGAAATATCCCTGTTTAGACCCCGGATATGTCCCCAGAGTCTCCTTTATTGTACAGTGGTTGTGAGGATAGGGATGACATCAGTAATGGTGGTGGTAAGGATAGGGATGACATCAGTGTTGAGGATAGGGATGACATCATTGGTGGGGATAGGGATGACATTAGTGGTGGGGATAGGAATGACATCAGTAATGGTGGTGGTGAGGATAGGGATGACATCAGTAACAGTGGTGGTGAGGATAGGGATGACATTAGTCGTGGGGATGACTTCAATGGTGGGGATAGGAATGACATCAGAGGTGGGGATAGGAATAACATCAGTGGTGGTGGTGGGGATTGGGATGACATAAGTGGTGGTGGGGATAGGGATGACATCAGTAATGGTGGTCGTGAGGATAGGGATGACATCAGTGCTGAGGATAGGGATGACATCAGTGGTGGGGATAGGGATGACATCAGTAATGGTGGTGGTAGGGATAGGGATGACATCAGTGGTGGGGATAGGAATGACATCAGTGGTGGGGATAGGGATGACATCAGTAACGGTGGTGGTGAGGATAGGGATGACATCGGTGGTGGGGATAGGGATGCCATCAGTGGCAGTGGTGAGGCTAGGGATGACGTCAGTGGCAGTGGTGAGGATAGGGATGACATCAGTAACAGTGGTGGTGGGGGTAGGAATGACATCAGTGGCAGTGGACTGATGTCATCCCTATCCCTACCACTGCTACTGATGTCAACCCTATTCTTACCACTGCCACTGATGTCATCCCTATCCTCACCACTGCCACTGATGTCATCCCTATCCCCACCACTGATGACTTACCTATCCTCACCCCCACTGATGTCATCCCTATGCTCAACGCCAATGTTATCACTATCCTCACCATGTAGGCAATGCTTACAAAAGCCAGTGCTGGATTTTACTTTAAAAATGTATTGTTTGTATAATAATTTTACCAGGAGAGTAGAATATAATATACAGAGCACTGCCAGTGCATTCTACACTCACTGAAGTCTGCTGCTTTCCTGAACGTGTGCTTAAATCGTTCTGTCTGCAAAAGGGATGTGGGAGGGGAGAGGAGGAAGAAGGGAGGAGGAGAGCAGCTCTGTGTGTTTTGCGTGAAGTCTGGGGAGCGAGCAAGTAAGATGACTGGAAAGTGGGTGGATCCAGACTCCAGAGCCAGACCATTGTTGGTATGACACTGTATGAAAATCTGTAGACCCTCCCACAGGTAATTAACTCTGTTTTAACAGAAACGGGGCACTTCTCAGAGGAGAGGAAAGATTTGCAGATACTAGCAGCGCATAAGGATTAGGAGCAAAAAAAAGGAGACCCATACTTCTCTTTTAAACTTTTACCACAGTGCTCCCCCCTTTGTTGGAGGTGTCAACAACATACCTGGTTGAGGCTTCGGGATCAGGTGAAAGCTATTTCCTTTTAACTTACAGTTGTACAGTTTGGGCATGCTCTAGCTGCTTAATTCTTACATCTTACTCAACTATCAGTGAAGGATTATAAAAGACCTTTAATGTTTAATTTAATTAATGTTGAACCATTAATTAAACAGCAAAAGTACTTTATTGGAGACCCCCCTCCTTCAACCAGCCCATGGTTAGAAAAATTAAAGAAATCAAATTGATGGCAGAACCAATAGTGGAATATAACCAAAAGAAGGAACATTTTAGGAAAATATGATTCTTCTGGTTGGATTTCACAGGGTCAGATGACTATGGTAGCCTCAGGGAAAGTACTTAGCATTCAGTTCTCTTGCGATTTTGGAATGAATGGACTTTACCAAAAAAAAACACATTCACTGTTAGAAATTTTTACATTCAAGAAAAATTTTTCTTGCGCCTTCGAATTTTCTTGTCACTGCGGCAGAAAATGAACATGGATTTGACCCCATTTATTTATTTTGACCCCAACACTTCACCAGGATTTGTTTTGAAACTGGATGTTACTACACTGAAGGCTCCTTACACTTGGAAGGACAGTTACCAGCCATTCTCATTAGAAGAATAGTAGAATGTGGCAAATGTTAACCAATCTAACTTTAAATATATACCATGCTACGTTAATTTGTGGTTAAGTATTTCTGTAAGTACAGATCTTCCTATGTGGTAATTGCCTCAATAACCATCCGCAATTCTATTCCCTTTTTCTGAGATTCCTGTTAATATTTGAAAATCAAAATAAAGAATTAAAAAAGTCCTTGACCTCTGCTGTAATAAACATTTTTAAACCCATGTTAACACTAACTTTTATGAACTCCTTCATCCCTTCGTCTTTTTTTTTTGGAAAATAATTTTTTTATTTCGTTTTATACAATACATGTTATAACAAGCCACACATTGTGGGAAACAACCGGCCACAAACTTTTCGGTACAGAAAACAGTACAACATAAAAGGTATCGCATAAACTTGTGATGTATCCCCCTCTAACTTTGCCCAGATAGGTACACGAACATTCCTACCTCCAGCCGGAGGCAGTCTACCATAACACAAAGATACAGTTCCGCGACATCCCATATGATCTAGCAGATATCCTCTGTTGAGTGGTGATGTTCTCCCCCCCCCGCCCCCCAGTGACATGGTTCAATTAAGGAGAGTTACTCATCCCCAAATATGCAATGCGCCAGTTCCTCGACCACTCACTAATTTTTAACCCTTCAAGACAATCTCCTCTCCGAGTTACTATGCCTACTAAGGATCCTGGGCTGTGTTCTAGTGTGATTAATCTGATGCCGTGTCCATGGAAGCCATCCACCCCCCCAAACTTTCTCAAATTTGTTCAGAGCCCCTCTGCTCAAGTATGTAGCCTTGTAAAAGGGTACTGCCTTGTTGACTAATGTTTTCCAAGACTCCAAAGTCAGTGACACAGAGCTCTTCCATGAAAGGATAATGCGATTTTTAGCATAAAACAGTAACAGGGTAAGAAGGGTTTGAATGGCCCTGGTAGTGGCCAGAGGCTCCACTAAGTGTAGAAGACACACCTCAGTGGACACAGGGATAGAGAGTGTAATGACCGACCTTATACAGGAGGCAATGGCTTGCCAATAAGCTTTAATTGATGGGCATTCCAAGAAAATATGCATAAAATTAGCTAAGGGTGCAGCGCATCTACAGCACAGGGAGTACTGGGTTCCAAACATTTTTGCCAGTCTAGCCGAGGTGAGGTAGATTCTGTGTAGGAACTTGTAGTGTATCAATCTATCTCTGCTAGATACTAAATACTGGAATGCAGTCCCCCACATATCGTCCCAATCGTCTCTGTCCAGTTCCGGGGCTATGGCCTCCCAAGCTCTCCTTCAAGGCCCCAACAGGAGGGTTGTTTCATAGAATAAATCTTTATATAAGTAGGAAACTGGTTTTTGCAGTGATTCACTGCGGGTCAGTAGCTCTAGGTCGCTGGGCTCCCTACCAAATTGTGAGCAAAAAGCATGCCGCAATTGAATGTACCTAAAGAAATGTGAATTTGGCAAATCATATTTGATCCATACCACTGGATCCGGGTAACCGAAGAAGTGGGTTAAATTGGGGTTCCTCCACAGCGGGGTATTAGGAGAAAGTCTGGTTGGGTTAGGCGTTCGCCCTCCCTGGGCCATGACCCATGCCTTCATCACTGAGCGCATGGAGGATGTCAGTGGGTATGGGGCTTTTAGACCCCTGTATACCAAATGTCAGGAAATGTTCCATCCGCTGGTAATACCTGTTATTTGGCATGCAGTACTGAGGTCCACCAGCAGGTGTCTCCTGGCAGTTTGGAACTGTCAGGAGAGCTTTTCCCTGTTAATAGTATATCATCTTTGGGCCGCAGTACTGGCGTCCACCAGCGGATGGATCCTGGCAGTGTGGAGCAGACAGTACCTCCTGCAATCAGGTGTCACTTGAGGCCAATCACAAGCCTATAAATACCCGGCAAACATTCACATGTTTGCCTTGACTTCTTCATTGCCTCCTGACCTGCTAGCGATCTGATCCTGTGCCCTGAACCTGATCCTGTCTCCCTGTCTCGGACCCTATCCTGTCCCACCTGTTACCTTGCATCCCTGCCTGCAGTCTGACCCATCCATCCTCTCTCTGGCCTGTGTTCCTTACCCCATCTGCTGATCTCCCTGTGTATGACCTTGGCCTGGCTTACGTTTATGTCTCTGGAACATCCCCTGTCCATCTGCTGATCTGCTGTGTATGACCCTGGCCTGGCTATTGTTTATGAACCTGGTATTTCCCATTTATTACACTTATCTATCTATTGTTATTTGTGGGTCTCTGTCTGTGGTTGGTTATTGCACTGTATCATATTGGAGTTGGTTGTATTATATTACTCACTTTCTTTAATAAATTAATATATTTTCACTTATATACGTTTTGGTGTCCTCTGTCGCAGATCACACGGTTCTGGTCACACCTGCTCATGACACCAAATGAGACAGCGCCCTGTAGGAGCCCACACAGGCCACTTCTAGGGATACAGAGGCATCATCAGGAGGAGTAGTCAGCCAGCGGTGGGCCACCGTCAACTGTCCAGCCAGGAAGTATTTGTGGAAGTTAGGAACCGCGAGGCCCCCCTCCCCCTAAGGCTGTTGTAATGTTGCTAATTTGAGATGGGGGATTCCTCCCTGCCACAAAAAGGAGGAGATCATGGCATCTATTGATTTAAAGATGGACTTGGGGATCCAAACCGGGGAATTCCTAAGGTTGTACAATAGAAGAGGTAGGATTTTCATTTTTATCAAGTTTATCTTCCCAATGAGAGACAGAGGGAGGTTTTTCTAGGCCTGAAACTTCTTGGTCATTATAACAAGCAGCGGGGAAATATTGAGATTATATTTGATTCGGGACACCCATTGGAGGGGAATGGTGGGGTCAGCTTGTTCAGGGATAGGATGGGAGCACAAGGGGAGTATTTAGGATTTAGACCAGTTGACCCTGAGCCCAGAGACCAATGTGAATCTGTCTAAGAGTGCCAACGCAGCCTGCAGAGAAGGTCTGGTGTCACTGACAAAAAGAACAAGTCGTCTGCATAAAGTGCCCTGGATTTGGGGGGAGGAACACAATGCAATCACCAAGGGCTCCATTACCAATGCAAAAGGACCAGGGGATTGGGGGCACCCCTGCCTGGTGCCCCTGGACACTGGAAAAGTCTCAGACACCCCCCCATTGACACGGAGGGCCGCTACCGGGCGCTCATACAGCAGCGAGATCCATTTGAGGAAGTTAGGGCCAAACCCCATGCGTTGCAGTATATGAGTCATATAGCCCCAGTCAATAGAATCAAAGGCCTTTTTCAGGTCAAAAACACCAGTGCCCAGAGGACGACTCCGCCCCCAGTTGTGAATGGGTATATACTCTCCGTATGTTGATATCTGGGATCCTTTTGTCTTTATTGTTTTTTCCAACTCTATCTTAGATTTCAAATAGAACAGGGTTTGTTTAACATTTTTGTTCAAAATTTTTATCTTTTCTACCTACTGCACCAGTGCAGCCACTGTACATGTGGTTGTGCAAGCTCTATCCACCTCAGCATGGGAAGTGCACTTAGACATCTTCTTCTTGGGTGCCAGAGGACCATGCCCTGGCACTGCTCATCTGTAAGCTAGCTCCCAGTGACTGAAAACATACAATGTACAATGTAATTTCATTCAGTTGTCTACTAGTGCTGGCCCTCTTTTTCTTAAGCTGGCTACACACTGTTCATTTTTTTTTTTCGTTTAACCCCACAGGTTGAACAAAAAGAAACTGTCAGTTCCGGTCAGAGCTGCTGTACTAACCATGCGAGGTTAGTTCAGCGATCTCCCCCACTGAGCTGTTGTTCTATTTGGGGCATATTTTAAGCTTAACGTTTAGAGACAGGCAAAAAAAACCTTCTGGTTCGCGTTTCTGATTGGAGCTTTCTGGCAGAAAAAAATTCTAAACTCTCCTAAGCTCGCCTAAACTGTGTACAAAAACGCGTTGAGCGTTTTTTTTTTTTTCCTGTCAAGGGAACTGGCGTGTTATTAAGCCCAGTGTGCATGGAGCCTTAAAGCTATATTTTTAATAAACAAACAAGATTAACCGCTTGCTAACCAGTTCATGCAGATTTACGTCGGCAGAAGGGCACGTACAGGCATATTAACGTACCTGTACGTTGCCCTTTAAGAAGAGGCTTGGGGGCGCGCCCGCCACGAGCTCCGTGAGTGTGATCGCGGGTCCCGCAGACTCGTTGTCCTTGGGGATACCGGCGATCTTCTCACGGAGAGGAAAGAACGGGAAAATGCCTAGTAACAGGACACTGATCACAGCTCCATGTGATCGGGAGAGGTGATCAGTGTCGTGTCACACATAGCCCATTCCCCCCCACAGTTATAATCACTCTATAGGACACACTTAACCCCTACAGCACCCCCTAGTGGTTAACCCCTTCACTGCCAGTCACATTTACACAGTAATCAATGCATTTTTAATCGCACTGATCGCTGTATAAATGTGAATGGTCCCAAAATAGCACCAAAAGTGTCCGATGTGTCAGGCATAATGTCGCAGTCATGATAAAAATCGCTGATCGCCACCATTACTAGTAAAAAAAAAATTATTAATAAAAATGCCATAAAACTATCCCCTATTTTGAAGACACTATAACTTTTGCGCAATCCAATAAATAAATGCTTATTGCTTTTTTTTTTCAAAAAATATGTAGAAGAATACGTATCGGCCTAAACTGAGGAAAAAAAGTGTTTTTTTATATATTTTTGGGGGATATTTATTATAGTAAAAAATAATGCGTTTTTTTTCAAAAGTGTCGCTTTTTTTTTGTTTATAGCGCAAAAATAAAAACCGCAGAGGTGATCAAATACCACCAAAAGAAAGCTCTATTTGTGGGGAAAAGAGGACGTCAATTTTGTTTGGGAGCCACGTCGCACGACTGCGCAATTGTCAGTTAAAGCGACGCAGTGTCAAATCACAAAAAGTGCTCTGGTCTTTTGCCAGCCAAATGGTCCGGGGCTGAAGTGGTTAAGAGGTGTTTCTGATATTTGCGTGTAATTCTAATTTAAACCATATGACAAAACATGTTCTTTAAAAATAATGGCTTATAAATACTGTATCTTAGCTAAAACACAGACGAAAGCCCTTATAAATATAATAATGATATGCTTTAGAGATCTAGGAGTTAGACATGTACGTACATGCTTCCTCTCAATGTAAAATTCTCGCTACAAATTCTGTTTGCACCATTATTGAGACCTTTGTCCAAATGTGTAAAAATTAGTTAAAGAATTGCTCATAACAGGTTTGTAAAAAGGCAGTTTACTTAATAAAAAATGACAAAATATTATTTTTGTCATTTTCTAAACATGTGTTTCTTTTGTTGAAGCATTGCCCTTAGTCCCTGAGCCCGCTGCAGGCAGAGATGGCTGATGTCCAAAAAAATTGGTTTATCCAGCGTTAAATATCTTTACATAACAAGTGCTGAACAGACACTACAGTGAAAAACAGTTATTTGCTAGCAGCAATATTGGTCAGGCTCTGTGTTACGGGTTTCCCTAATATAATATGCCAGGATTACTCCACAGGCAGACTCCCATTATCAAAGTCTATAGCTATGATATGGCAGAGCTCTGCCTTATCTTTTGTACACTGTACAAACATCCACCACACCCAGTGAACATATTCAGCACACAAAACTGAAATTTTAGTTTTGGAAAAACACACGAAAGCTTGAACTAGTTACTTCAGCAATAATATCTATGTTTCTTAAACGGTAACTACAAAAATTTGGGACAGTTATATATTTTTTTGCTTACAGTAATACTAAATTATAATTTAAAAAAGATAAAATGTATTCAAGCATGAATTCCTAACTCAAAAAAGTACCTTACGTTGCTCTCAGCCTCCTCTAAATTCCTTTTTTTTTTGCTTCTGTGATCTGACTTCCTTTTAGATGGTGGCTAAGTTTGTTCTCCATGTTCCCACTTTATGTATGTATGTAGGAGCGTAGCCAGCAGTGGTGCCCTGAGTCCACCCTTTTTTGAAGTCTATTAAAGCCTCTGGCTCTAATCACGTGCTTCAAAAAAAAACAAAGCACCCCCCATTGGAATCCGTGAATCAGGCGCCCTAAAGATTACAATATATGCCCAACAAGGACCAGCAACGTACTGGTATGTTGCTGGACTTTGAGTGGTTATACCAGAATGATGCCTGCGGGTTTGGGTATCATCTTGGTATCATTCTTTTCAGCCAGCGGTCGGCTTTCATGTTAAAGCAATCCTAGCAGCTAATTAGCCTCTAGACTGCTTTTACAAGCAGTGGGAGGGAATGCCCCCCCCCCACCGTCTTCCATGTTTTTCTTTGGCTCTCCTGTCCCAACAGGGAACCTGAGAATGCAGCCAGTGATTCAGCCAGCTGACCATAGAGCTGATCAGAGACAAGAGTGGCTCCAAACATCTCTATGGCCTAAGAAACCGGAAGCTACGAGCATTTCATTTGAATTGTATTGTACTTGTACTGTCTGCCCTAATGTTGTAAAGCGCTGCGTAAACTGTCGGCGCTATATAAATCCTGTATAATAATAATATAATAATAATAATTTCATGACTTAGATTTCGCCGGATGTAAACAGCGCCATTGGGGAATTGGGAAAGCATTTTATCACACCGATCTTGGTGTTTTTTCAGATGCTTTAAGGGGCAGAGGAGAGATCTAGGGTCTAATAGACCCTATTTTTTTCAAAAAAGAGTACCTGTCACTACCTATAGCTATCGTAGGGGATATTTACATTCCCTGAGATAACAATAAAAATGATTTAAAAAAAAAATGAAAGGAACAGCTTAAAAATAAGATAAAAAAAGCAAAAAATAATAAAGAAAAAAAATAAAGCACACCTGCCCCCCCTGCTTTTGCGCGAAGGCGAACGCAAGTGTCGGTCTGGTGTCAATTGTAAACAGCAATTGCACCATGCATGTGAGGTATCAATGCGAATGTCAGATCGAGGGCAGTAATTTTAGCAGTAGACCTCCTCTGTAAATCTAAAGTGGTAGCCTGTAAAGGCTTTTAAAGGCTTTTAAAAATGTATTTAGTTTGTCGCCACTGCATGTTTGTGCGCAATTTTAAAGCATGTCATGTTTGGTATCCATGTACTTGGCCTAAGATCATCTTTTTTATTTCATCAAACATTTTGGCAATATAGTGTGTTTTAGTGCATTAAAATTTAAAAAAGTGTGTTTTTTCCCCAAAAAAATGCGTTTGAAAAATCGCTGCGCAAATACCGTGTGAAAAAAAAATATGAAACACCCACCATTTTAATCTGTAGGGCATTTGCTTTAAAAATATATATAATTTTTGGGGGTTCAAAGTAATTTTCCTGCAAAAAAAAATAATTTTTTCATGTAAACAAAAAGTGTCAGAAAGGGCATTGTCTTCAAGTGGTTAGAAGAGTGGGTGATGTGTGACATAAGCTTCTAAATGTTGTGCATAAAATGCCAGGACAGTTCAAACCCCCCCCCCCCAAATGACCCCATTTTGGAAAGTAGACACCCCAAGCTATTTGCTGAGAGGCATGTCGAGTCCATGGAATATTTTATATTGTGACACAAGTTGCGGGAAAAAGACACATATTTTTTTTTTTTTGCACAAAGTTGTCACTAAATGATATATTGCTCAAACATGCCATGGGAATATGTGAAATTACACCCCAAAATACATTCTGTTGCTTCTCCTGAGTACGGGAATACCACATGTGTGAGACTTTTTGGGAGCCTAGCCGCGTACGGGACCCCGAAAACCAATCACCGCCTTCAGGCTTTCTAAGGACATAAATTTTTGATTTCACTCTTCACTGCCTATCACAGTTTCGGAGGCCATGGAATGCCCAGGTGGACAAACCCCTCCCAAATGACCCTATTTTGGAACGTAGACACCCCAAGCTATTTGCTGAGAGGTATAGTGAGTATTTTGCAGACCTCACTTTTTGTCACAAAGTTTTGAAAATTGAAAAAAGAAAAAAATGTTTTCTTGTCTTTCTTCATTTTCAAAAACAAATGAGAGTTGCAAAATACTCACCATGCCTCTCAGCAAATAGCTTGGGGTGTCTACTTTCCAAAATGGGGTCATTTGGGGGGTTTTTGTGCCATCTTGGCATTTTATGACCTTCGAAACTGTGATAGGTAGTGAGGAGTGAATCAAAAATTTACGCCCTTAGAAATCCTGAAGGCGGTGATTGGTTTTCGGGGCCCCGTACGCGGCTAGGCTCCCAAAAAGTACCACACATGTGGTATCCCCATACTCAGGAGAAGCAGCTAAATGTATTTTGGGGTGCAATTCCACATATGCCCATGGCCTGTGTGAGCAATATATCATTTAGTGACAACTTTTTGTAATATTTTTTTTTTTTTGTCATTATTCATTCACTTGGGACAAAAAAAATTAATATTCATGGGCTCTACATGCCTCTCAGCAATTTCCTTGGAGTGTCTACTTTCCAAAATGGGGTCATTTGGGTGGGGTTGTACTGCCCTGCCATTTTAGCACCTTAAGAAATGACATAGGCAGTCATAAACTAAAAGCTGTGTAAATTCCAGAAAATGCCCCCACAATGGATTCTTTTTTGAAGGCTTCCAAGAACATATGCTTCAGAGTGCCGCTGAACTTGGGTGATCCATGTGGTATATACCAGCCCCTAGGTCAATTGTTTCTGGAGCACCTTCATCCAATTTTGAGACATTTATGTCAGCATTTCAGCTGCTTTTGTCACGTGGTGATCATAATTGTTTGTACTATGATGGACAATTTTTTTAATGACCTATCATCTTATATGCACTGATCGGTTTAAGCATTTGTCAATGGTTTAAGTATTTGTCAATAGCATAATTTAATTCCACATCTTTTTGTATTTCTTCATCACTATTAGCGCTAACTAATTTTATATATATTTGATTTACTAGCAAAATTTCTATTTGCGGTGTTAGCTGCTTGCAATTTGAGAGTAAGCGCATGTTTTTTTTGTTGTTTTTTAAATTCCAGAAAATGTACCCTAGTTTGTAGACGCTATAACTTTTGCGCAAACCAATAAATATACGCTTATTGACATTTTTTTTTACCAAAGACATGTGGCCAAATACATTTTGGCCTAAATGTATGACTAAAATTGAGATTTTTTTATAACAAAAAGTAGAAAACATTTTTTTTTCAAAATTTTCAGTCTTTTTCCGTTTATAGCGCAAAAAATAAAAACCGCAGAGGTGATCAAATACCATCAAAAGAAAGCTCTGTTTGTGGGAAGAAAAGGACGCAAATTTAGTTTGGGTACAGCATTGCATGAGCGCGCAATTAGCAGTTAAAGCGACGCAGTGCCAAATTGTAAAAAGTGCTCTGGTCAGGAAGGGGGTATATCCTTCCGGGGCTGAAGTGGTTAAACTGGTGCTTTGTATAAAATATAAACATTTATACAAAACCCTATGCATTCTCAGCTTTAACCATGTATGGCAGTTATTATGTAGTTAGCTTTTAGTACAATGGGATCACTTTGATTTATCCGACATTACAAAAAGAATGTTAAAATACTCTTTGCTGCAGCAAAGACTCCAGCAGATGTGTTAGGGCCAGGAATGTTGACAGATATATTTCATCACTGAAATTTCATTGAAAAAGTGAGTTAATAATTTACCTGATCTGCTGTCATGAAAAACGAAAGTGTATTGCCTTTAATTAGTGACTGTAAAAATGCTTGTCACTTTCAGTATACTAGCTGATGTCTGCCACCAAGAGCTGTGTTGGTTTTCTTCTGAATATAAGTTGGTTCAGAGCCCAAAAAGTAGTCAGTCATGGTCAACTGATTGGTGGGTGATTCTTTGAGACTTATCTACTGGGCATTACTTAGTAGACGTCTAAAACTTTAATGGCTATTTAGGAAATATATTTAAACATATGAGCAAAACACATTTACAAGGATTATTACCCTTGCTTAAAGATACTCTTGTACACTGGACAATTCAGAAAACAGAAGCTAACGGACAATCAGCCATTCATAAGAAACAAATTTTCAATGTTGCTTGTATAACACAGATTATAGCATAGGCCCCATTTACACTTGGCAATATGGAATTGTGGGTGGAATCCGCATGATTCTACGTGTGATTCCAAATTGTGACGCAATTGCTGCAAAATGCGCAATGCGTGTTTTGGTGCCATTTAAAAACTGCGTGAAGCTTGTCGCCCAAAAAGGAGCAGGAGCTTCTTTTGGGCAACAAACATGAATAAGGCAGCCCATTGAAGGGAATGGGCTGCCCTATGTGCGTCACACGGAATCGTGTGAAAATTGCCTACACATAATCTTGAGCGAAAGCGTGAGTTCCTGATAAGCGAAGGAAAAACTTGACACCCCCACATTTTTTTTAACCCCTGCTTACCAGGTTGCAGTTTATCCACAATTCAAATATTCATCTACCTAGGGGATCTAGCATTGTCCTACAGATATCCTCTTCTCTGCTGCCGCTCCTGTGCTGCCATGTTTTTGTGTGATATCATTGGGAGGCTGCCATCACTTCCAGGCTCAGCTGGCGTCCCTTTGGCACACTGCTAGGCATGCCCCCTCCTCCTTTTGTGAATAAAAGACTAAGTGTGGGCATAGCTTCCAACTGTCCCTGATTTCGAGGGACTGTCCCTGATTTGAAGCAATGTCCCTCTGTCCCTCATTCCTCTTCATTTGTCCCATATTTTGGTCTGATCTATATAGATGTATATAAAATGCACTTTTTATCTATCAAAAAGTGTTTCCCAGTGCTAAACCTTTCATTTGATTTCTAAATTGCTGCATTTGTAGATTCCAAAAGCCAAAATAAAGGAATAGTAGTCATAAAAAAAACACTTGTGGGTTTAACCAACCCTATTTTTTTGTACAATTCTCTTTTAAGGGGGCGTGGCAAGGGGTGTGTCCTATGCCTGCATACTTTTGCTGATAGGTGTTACTCATTCCCATCTCAGAATGTTGGGAGGTATGAGTGTGGGGGATATGTAATGTGCATATCTCAGAAAGCACAGGGAGCACAATGCACATTGTTTGCCTAGGCGAGTGAGGAGCATGGGGAATGGGACCAAAAACTGCTCATTAAAAAAAAGAGGGGGAGGGTTGGACAAGAGGGAAGTTTTTTTCAGGGTGCAGATCCACTTTAAGATACATTGGCAAATCTTTCATTATCAATGATGCTTGAGAACATGCTGGGAACTATGTGCAATCAATTTGGAATTAGCAGCTTTATATCTCTACTTCAAATTATGATTAATCCACATGCATCATGGTATCCCAAATTACAAAAGTAATTATAAACCTGAAATAATTCTACACACATCCATAGTTGAATGGCTTTAGAGCGGCTGCAGTGTTTAGTCCAAAACAGCCAAGCCTTAAAAACTTAGGCTAACTGATAAAAGTAATAACTAGGTTTTAATAAAAATTAACTGTCCGTCCAACCTTATGCTGGATGACCAAGCCCGCTAACCAACACCGCAACAGGTTCATAAACATAGGAAGGTGGGAGGGGGCTCTCTGTCACTCCTGTCAGTAATGCATCACAGGTAGGGGCTTAAATAGCTGGTGGCTGCATGTTACTCTGCAGCCTGACAATTTAAACCAATCACAAGCTACTCAGGATGTTCAAATCTCCTATACACCACCTACATAAGACCTAAAAAATTAGCATACACACCCCTGTGCATATCCCATGTGGGGCTTTGTTAAACAATGCAGGCCATACGAGGAATATCAGTTAGAGGGAGGGAGTTTAAAATCTCCCTCTTTGCAGATGATATCATACTCTCAGTGACTCAACCTCATATCACTCTTCCAATTCTGCAAACAGAACTAGATCGCTTTCGCGCATTATCAGGGTATAAGATAAATGCATCAAAATCAGAGGCCCTCCCAATTAACATTCCTCCTAACGAGGTCTCACTTTTAAAATCTAATTTTCCATTCACATGGAAAACAAATTCCCTGAAATATCTAGGCATATTTATTACACCCAAATTTAGTACCATATACCAAGAAAACTTCCCATCACTGTTCCGATCTATAAGATCCTCACTGACCCAATGGAAAAAACACCACATCTCTCTACTAGGTCGAATAGCCTCAATAAAAATGACTATCCTCCCAAGGCTTTTATATCTCTTCCAAACACTACCCATACCAATCCCGATTGCCCATCTGAAAAAACTCCAATCCGATCTATTACAGTTCACATGGAATTACAAAAGGCACAGGGTCCCGAGGTCGGTACTGATGGCATCCCGCAATGAAGGGGGATTGGCGTTCCCTAATATTATTAAATATTATTACGCAGCTCAATTGCGAGCGATAGCCTCCTGGTATACCCACAAATCTTATAACAAATGGACCGAAATCGAAAAACTATGGCTTGCTCCCATACATCCAAATAATCTGCTGTGGAGTGCGAATGCGGACGTAGCCCCTGAGCGTATGCTGGGTCCCATGTCCCACTTGAGACGGCTGTGGCGCACCCTGGCCCCCAAACATAGTCTCTCCTCAGATAGATCGCTCCTGACCTCTTTTATTTGTAACCCCAAAGTGCCGGATAGTCTAACCTACCAAATGTCACATCATTGGACAGCCCGGAACTTGTTCCACTATGGGAACCTGGTGGACCCCAGAACAAGGAAACTGCTGCCATTCAGCGAACTACAAACTAAACATGACCTCCCCAGACAGGCACTCTACGGGTATCTACAAATTCGGCACTACGCACTCACTATTACACCCACTCTACAATTTTCACCACCATCAGCGTTTGAAACAACAATCTTGGCGGGCAATAATCAGAGGGGGCTTATATCGAGCATATACAAGATCTTGAACGTCTTCTCAGAGGACAGCCAGGGTAAACACCTGTATATGACTAAATGGGAGGGGATCCTTGGGGAGGAACTCCCTATCTCGCAATGGCAGATAATCTGGAATCAAACAGCGAAGAGTTCAATGTGTTCTTTATATAAAGAAAACTCCTATAAAATCCTCTTGCTGTGGTATATGACCCCAGATGTTCTCCATACCATATTCCCCAATAGTTCCGATAGATGCTGGAGGTGCCAGGGAGCGAGGGGCACCTTCCTACATATATACTGGAGCTGCCCATTGTTGACTCCTTACTGGTCCACGGTCCAGCAGCTACTGGAACGCCTCCTGGACATACAGATCCAGGCTTCCCCAAAATTCTTCCTACTGGGCCTACCGCCGCCCAAACTCCCCACCCCATATAAAAAACTGGTACGTCACATACTGACGGCGGCAAGATGCCTTATAGCATTACATTGGAAGCGTTCCTCACCCCCCTCTGCTGAGGACCTGTACACTAGAATAAAGGACATAGAAGTGATGGAAAAGATGACAGCTAGAATACAAGATACATTGGAAGCACATAACAGGGTCTGGGAGCTATGGCACCTCCGGGAGGACCCACCATGACCAGGTAACACCACCGTTGATATACCTACTATACCCCCCCCTCTCTAACCCCCTCTCTCTCTACTACCCACCTCTTTTTCTTTATGTTATACATACCTGCGACTTCATAGCCATAGATAACTAAGTTATGATTCTGCTATTACAGTAAGACTATAAACTTGCCAGTAAATATAGTACATGGAAGACGATGACACTTAGCTGGCATTTTGTAAAACTTTAATACTGGAACATGGCATTTGATTATTGATACTGTGTACAAGAATTCAACACTATTGTACTACTGTCACAAACGCCAACTGTTATTGCATATTGTACTGCAAAAATGGAAAATAATAAAAACGTTATTTGAAAAAAAAAAAACAATGCAGGCCCTTCCATTTCAATTGCAGTTTACTAGGGATGCAACAATACAATTTTTTTTACAATGAGTATGAGTACCGATGCTTTTTTTTTTAGTACTCGCCGATACCAATTACCGATACCTACCGCACCTGTTTTGCTTACACTTCAGCTGTCAGCAATAGTACAAAGCATTGAAGTAATTTACAAATTAAATAAATTTATTTAGTTTTTAAATTTTGCGCTTTTTTAATGTGAAATGTGTAAATATATGTTAATATATATGTGTGAAAATATTCAATAACAAAGCAAACAAAAACAAAAAGTTTCAATTGTTTATCGTTTATAAAATAGATGTGAAAAAAAAAAAAAAAGCAGGAAAATAATAATTAAATGGAGGAGAATAGGGAGTTAATTAAGGCTGATTAGAGTAAATTAAGGGTTAATAAGGGGTTAAACAGAGGTACATTTGTTCATCCCCAGTGACAGCTCAAAGAGCCGAGCCTGAAAGTATCAGTTTTAGGTATTGGTGCATTTGCACCAGTACCAACACTTGTGCAAGTACTCGGTATCGGCACCGATACCGATACCGATACTAGTATCGGTGCAACCCTAGTGTTTACCATTTTCGGAATAAGAACTAAAAGTTTTTCAAAAATGTAATTAAACCTCTAGTAGTTAAAGAGCAGAGGAACTGAGAAATTAGTTGCCCATGTATATTCCAGTTATACTTTCATTAGCAATCTGTCTGCAATTCACCTGGGATAGTTCCTTCCTCTGTTCTATGCATGTTTTTTTTCCTCTGTACTATATCTTTGCACCTATAGTACCTATTTTTGCTTCCTAATGAAGTTCTTAATTTTTTATTGTATCTGTTATATCCTCATCATGCAATCAGTGTTTCAGGAACTGTCATTAAATCTTGTAATCATGTAACTTACTTATCTTTGTAGTTTTTATACTCTTTGTAATGGAAATATGAGGCCTAAAATTATTTTTACCTTCATGAACGTTATTGTGAACTTTTGATAGGGGTCAAAGTCTCAGTTTCAAAGAAATTCCAGGAACTGGACAATCTGAGAACAGCTGTAATAAAAAGACATTATAAACCAGACCTTGAATACTCTGGCTACCTGGTAATGTAATCTATCATGTTAAATAAAAACGTGACCAATAACTCTGTGGTTGATGTCATTTCAAAGGGCTGTATTGAGGTGGGAATGGAACAGGAACTACTTGATCATACATCACAGCTGGTGACTTAAAGCTGACCTATCTTAAGATTTCTGATACAGCCTAAAAGTGCCCCCCTGTTGATTGAATATGGCAAAGTCTTAAGATATGTGAGCGGTAGTGTCTCTACCTGGATGGGTGGGAGTAAATAGTAGCTTTAGGTCTTAATTCTTTGCAAGTGAATATAACACAAAACAAGACCCTCAACCCTCTCTTGGTCTCTCTGTTTGCACAATGGAACCATAAGGTTGGCTGTGTAATGTATCTCCATTATTCTTTGTTCCTTTTACTGTGACTTTCTTTTCTCTATGTAGGCCTCATGCACACTGGATGTTTTTGGTCGTTTTTGGATTTAGACGTTTTTCTACAGTCGATAAACTCTCCAGCATGTTATCCTATGTGTCCATGCACACATAGGCTGTTATCAACAAAAAAACGCCGATAAACGCTCAAAAAGGGGCTCATCAGTGCTCAAAGCTCATCAAAGCTAAAAAAACGCTAACGCTGGAAAGCGCAAAAAAAACGCTAAAAAAACGTTAAAAACTTTTAAAAAAGCTATTTGAAAAACATTGTAAAACGTTGAAAAACTCACTGCAAAGCTACTGGCATTTTTATAACATTAATATAAAGTCCAGTGTGCATGAGGCCGTATTAGTAACATTCTGTATTTACATTGCAACATCATTCTTTTTTGTATTACTTACTTACTTTGTATTTTATCTGTGACATCACTGCTTTTAACGTTTTACCAGCTACGTTATATTTGATTATTGGTCAGCTTCCTTTCTGTATATATAAATTAGATCTTTATTTTTTAGCACAGTTATCATTTGTTGTTCATTTTTTTGGTAATAGCCATGTCAGCATTGGCTAGTTCTTATATAGACAAAAGGTTATAATCACTTATTTTATTTAATAATAAGCAAGTAAGTGAGATAGTAGAAATCACCAAAACATTTTTGAACATGTATATGCTAGGCATAATCTAGTTTTCTCAGATCAAATTAATCGGGGTCTTACTAGGATTATATTTTCTTTGGAGGATATTTGAATATATTTTATTTGAGGATTTAAAATGTATTTGTTATAATTACTGAACAATAATCTTTATTTCTTATTTTGTTAATATGTATCACATTTTGTATAAGCTTTGGGGAATGGCTCAAACCCTAATCTGTTTCCAAGGCGATTACTATTATTCTACATATAGAATGAGTATATGCATGTAATATATAAATTAAAGGCACTGCTATTTACAGGTGATATTGGTTGTCTGGGGATTCTTAAACAGTTTGATTTATTCAAGGTTTACACGTAATATTATGGCATGTTTTCACAGGCAGACTTTGTTTTTACATTACAACTGATTGACTCAAACGTTCTTGTTTCTGAGCTGTCGGATGCAATCTTTTTTTATAGCCAATGCAAACACACAAATTTTGACAATCCTGATTTTATGCATGATATTTAAACGCACGCCAAATGCATTTTGAAGCTGATCCATTCATGAGTTTCTGGTGTTAATGTGGGTGATTAGGGTGACATTGAGACAGCCTAGTTTCACCTGCACAGAGAAGGGGTTATTTAGTTACTGCAAGCAAGATTAAGCCTATGAAGTTTAGAAAGAGTTTTAGCACAAGGCAGTGGTGTCACTAGGGTTGGTGTCACCTGGTGCGGAAAAACATGGTGTCACCCCCCCCAATATTTTTTTTTCCCCATATAACACTGCATAAATTGGCAACAGTAGTGTCGTTAACAACTATCAAGCAACTAGCAAACACACATGCGCGGAAGTGATGTCATTGCAGCTCCGCCCATACTTTTCATTATCTGCTGTCCTCAGGGACAGATTTAATCCAGAGATCCCACTGTAATTTCTGGATTGGATCTGTCCCCGGCGACAGCAGATAATGGCATCATTGGCACTGATGATTTGATTCGGATTTTGGAACTGACCTGCTGACAGGGTGTGTTGCTTGCTGGACCGGATCTGATGGCCGCAGGGAAGATGACAAGATGCTGTGACCTGCCTACAACAAGGTACCGTGGTAGACGGTATCTGATGGTTGCAGTCAGGGAAGTTAGCAAGATGCTGTTGTGACCTTCGGCTTGCTGGGCGTATCTTATGTGGGTGTGGGTCTATATATATATATGTGTATATATATATATATATATATATATATGGCAAAACCCCCCCATTCACACCTCACCTCGGGCCGGCGACAGCCACCCCCTCAATGCAAGCCGACACTTTTCCCCTTACAGCACCAGCTCGGGACCAGGGAAAGGCGAGCGGCTCAGGTAAACAGTGTCAGTACACCCATCCTGGGCTGCAGCTGGAGTGGAGAGGACAGTGTGGGGCAGAGATAGTGACATGTGACAGGCTCAGCAGGGAAGTAGGTGAAGAAAGGACACAGGCCAGGCCGCAGGGCTGGAGGTGTTCCGGCCGGGTCAGCTAAAAAAAAAAATGCCAGGGCTTAATTCACCCTCAGGATAGTCGGGATGGTGTCACCCCTCCAGTGGGTGTCACCCGGGTGTGGACCGCACCCCCCGAACCCCCCTAGTGATGCCACTGGTACAAAGTTGAACTGGTAGTAAGTTTTCCCTGGCTTCCAACACAACTTTGCTAGTTTATTTTTTGATATTTTAAACAAGTCTGTAGTCTGTAATGGTTTCATTTAAAATTTACAAGTGACTTTCCATTGACATGAATAGGGTCTTTCTTCAATTGTACACCTATGGGTCATTTTGGGTCTATGGGTAGATACTAAGAAGGCATTTGTAGGGCCAAAAAACAGAGGATGGAAACACCAAGTGGAGCTGCTGCCATCAAAAGTAGGATGGTAGCTTAGAATACTTTGGAGCAGGGGTATTGAAATAAAATTCACAGAGGTCCAATCAGAAAAATGTCCGCATTGCAAGTTTGTGTGATGACTTCACATCACAGCCCCCCTTTGCTGATATCACAATTCCCTTCTTACGTCAGTATCCTCTGCCCTCTTAATGACAACCCCTCCCCTACAGTAGTGTCCTCTGCCCCCCTTTATAGCATCCCCTTCCCACAGCAGTGTTCTTTGTCTCCCTTCCCATCACAGCCCCCCGTGGCTCTGCCCCCCTTCATATTGCAACCCTTGCAGCTCTGCCCCCCCCATTCACATTACGCCACTGAAGCTCTGCCCCCCCCCATTAACATTACTGTCCCCTCACAGCTCTGTCCTCATAATTTACACTACAGCCCCTGCAGCTCTGCCCCTCCATTCACACTACTGCCCCCCATAGCTCTGTCCCCCCAATTTACATTTTAGTTCCTGCAGCTCTGCCACCCTAGTCACAGTAAAGCCCCCACAGCTCTACCCCCCAATTTACATTCCAGCCCCTGCATCACTGCCCCCCATTCACATTACAGCCCCTGCAGCTCTGTCTCCTCTACAGCCCCTGCAGCTCTGTCCCCCCTACAGCCCCTGCAGCTCAGTCTATCCCCCATTCACATAACAGCCCCTGCAGCTCTGTTCCCCCCATTCACATAACAGCCCCTGCAGCTCTGACCCCCATTCACATGACAGCCCCTGCAGCTCTGCCCCCCATTCACCTAACAGCCCCTGCAGCTCTGTCCCCCATTCACATAACAGCCCCTGCAGCTCTGCCCCCCATTCACATAACAGCCCCTGCAGCTCTGCTCCCCCCATTCACATAACAGCCCCTGCAGCTCTGCCCCCCCCATTCACATAACAGCCCCTGCAGCTCTGTTCCCCCCATTCACATAACAGCCTCTGCAGCTCTGCCCCCCCCATTCACATAACAGCCCCTGCAGCTCTGTTCCCCCCATTCACATAACAGCCCCTGCAGCTCTGTTCCCCCCATTCATATAACAGCCCCTGCAGCTCTGTTCCCCCCATTCACATAACAGCCCCTGCAGCTCTGTTCCCCCCATTCACATAACAGCCCCTGCAGCTCTGCTCCCCCCATTCACATAACAGCCCTTGCAGCTCTGCCCCCCCCCCCCATTCACATAACAGCCCCTGCAGCTCTGTTCCCCCCATTCACATAACAGCCTCTGCAGCTCTGCCCCCCCCATTCACATAACAGCCCCTGCAGCTCTGCCCCATTCACATTACAGCCCCTGCAGCTCTGCCCCCCCCCCTACAGCCCCAGCAGCACTGCCCCCTCCCCCATTCACAATACAGCTCCTGCAGCTCTGCCCCCCCCATTCACAATGCAGCCCCTGCAGCTCTGTTCCCCCCATTCACATTACAATCCCTGCAGCTTTGCCCCCTACAGCGCCTGCAGCTCTGCACCTCCCCCATCACCACTACCACATTACAGCCCCCTGCAGCTCTGCCCCCCCCCCACCACCACCACATTACAACCCCTGCAACTCTGCCCCTCCCCCCATTCACAATGCAGCCCCTGTAGCTCTGTTCCTTCACTCTCCTACCTTACTCAGGCATGGACCAGAGAGCGAGAGTAAAGACAGCTCTGAACGAAGGGCGGGATCAGCAGTTGCCAGAATCAACTTTCAATTTAACCACCAGGTCATTGGTTGCTGGGACCACCCTGCATCCTAACAACCAACCACCGGCTTGTTAACTTCAAAAGTTAAATCTGGCAGCTCTTGCACCTGCCCTCCATTCAAAGCAGCTGTGCCTACTGGTCATCTAGCTTGCCTCTCTGCTGTAATACTCACAGCAGTAACAGGCGAAAAACCAGCTCCTAAATGGTGTGACTGTGGCGAGCCAGATGGAACAGTGACACTGGCTGGACCTGGACCGCAGGCCGCCATTTAGGGATGCCTGTTTTAGAGACATAGGAAGTGGAGGAAGAGTTGGGAACTTTTTTTATGTAAACCTGAACTTGTCCTGTTAAGAACAAGTGTAGCCAGGTGATTGGCTCAGAATAAGTGAACTGGCTTAAACACCAGAATTGGATTTGCAGAGAAGGTTGCTGCCAAAGTGTCTGAGCTTACAGGTTTTCCATTTTGGTGGTGCTGAACTGATTAACAGCTATTTTAGCAAGAGTAGGGAGCTGCTGAGCAGGAAGGGTTCAATAGACTGAGTCAGGCAGCAATGCACTTTAGGACCTGTAGTTCTGAGGAGAGACTGTACTGTGTAATTAAGAGTTTTTGAACTACATTCCCTAGAGAGGGGATTGCAAAGGAGGAGAGGATAGTGCTGCATTTTCCCAGGCTGTACAGGACACAGCTTTCTCTTGCCATGAGGAAGATCAGAGAATGCACATCGCTGTGCAGTGTGCCCCATCCCTGCTGCATATTGGCGGCCCGAGAGGGATGCGGAGTAAGATTGGGGGTGCCAACAGACAGTGTCACCTGGGTGCCGAGCAGAAGGTGGACTAATCACTGTTTTTGGCCAGATGATGAGTTGTAATATTGCTGGGACTGGTGAGCTGCTGCTGTGGGGATTTACTATCTACTGCTACAGAGACTGAACCCTTTAGGAAATTACCATACAGCCATCTAGTGGCCCTATTGCTGCCTGCAGGCTTGACTAGGACTATTCTCACCAGTGGTGCAACTGGGGCCCAATGCTAGCCGACTAAAGAGTTAGGACTATAGAAGACCTAGTGCAGATTGATCAGACTGGTTTTATGCCGGGTAAGGGCACCGATATCAATATCCGTCGCTTATTTCTGAATCTGGCTGCCGCCCATGATAATAGAGGAACTAGAGTCATAGCCTCTCTGGATGCAGAGAAGGCTTTTGACTCTGTTGAGTGGGAGTATTTATGGGCGGTAATGCAGAAATTTGGAATAGGACCTCGTTTCATGCAATGGCTCCGTATCCTGTATAAAGGCCCTAGGGCAAGGATTCGAGTAAATGATACCCTTTCAGAATTCTTTCTCCTTCAGAGGGGCACTCGGCAGGGTTGCCCCCTCTCTCCCAGCTTGTTTGCACTGGCCTTGGAGCCCCTGGCGATCTTAGTCCGGGAATCCAACCGCATAGTGGGACTCAAGATTGGCCCTCTGGAGGAGAAGATATGACTATACGCTGACGATACCCTGCTTTACCTGCAAGATGCCAATGCCTCATTGGAGGCTTCTCTTGAGGCCTTTGACGAATTTGGGCAATTCTCAGGGATACGTATAAATTGGACCAAATCAGTCTTCTTCCCTTTTAGATGGGCGGGTTAAAGAGCTGGCACCTCAGACGGCATTGAGATGGGTGGAAGAATTTACGTACCTTGGTATAAGGATTGCGAGAGAGCCCAAGGCATTTCAGCGCCTCAACCCTTTTCCAATAGTTGCGCAATTGAAAGAACACTGTTCCCGTTGGGCCAATTTGCCCCTGAATCTCCTTGGGAGCATCAATATTTTAAAAATGATATACTTACCCAAGCTAAACTATATATTTCAAAATTGCCCAACGTGGATACCCCAAGCTTTTTTTAAGAATCCAGATACGTGTATTGGCTCCTTTCTGTGGAGGGGATCGTCTCCACGTATAGCACGATCTACCTTACAGCTCCCTGTGAGTTATGGAGGCCTAGCCTTACCTAACCTGATGGTGTACTACTGGGCGGCCGTCCTGGTCACGGTCAGGTGGTGGTTCGAACAATCCAGGGCCAACGCGGCGGTGTGTCTTGAGGCGGCCAGCGTGGGATCCCTCATTGAATTCAGTAACCTGGCCTATCGCAGGGCTTCACCGTACCCCTCTTTGCCTGCTCCTACTGGAGCTACTTTGCGAGTCTGGGGAATAGCTAGGAAAAGATTTTTAGCTACCAACCAATGGTCGCGATACTGCCCGTTGTGGGGGAACTCAACCCTCCCGCACTTTCGGACCATTCCGGATCCGCAGGTGTGGGCCAGGTTTGGTGTCAAGGTCTTGAAAGATATTATGGCATCAGGATCCCTTATCCCCTTCCGTGCACTAGCGATTAAACATAATCTCCCGGGGTGGATGTTGTTCCGCTATTATCAGCTGCGACATGCATTCCAAGCGCAGTTTCCGGTCCCGCCTGTTATTCAGGCTGATGCAGTTGAGGAGTTGCTCTCACAAGAAGCTCTGCATAAGCCCTTGTCTACGCTATACTTGACATTACTTAAGAAAGACTCACCCAAGATGGAGGCCTTGTGGGTTAAGTGGAGGACAGATATCTCGACCTTAGACAGGGAATCATGGGAATAGTGCTTTGAAAATAGTCTTCAAATACTGATCTCCTCTAGGGATAAATTAATCCAAACCAAATTCCTGCACAGGGTATGCTTCACGCCTCAGAGACTGCACAGAACGTTTCCACAGAGAACCTCGAATTGCCCGCGGTGCCAGTCACCGGACAGTGACTATATTCACATGTTCTGGAACTGTCCTAGACTCTCCGGATACTGGGCCGCTATAGAGGAATTTGTGAATGTCCGACTCCAGTTGGAAATTTCTCTATCGGCTGAGTTGGCTCTGTTGGGTATTCAAGATGACGAACAGAGACCTCGCTATATCAAATTATTATTGGCCCTATTATTATTTTACTATTCTATGCTAAAAAATTGATCCTTCTAAAGTGGACATCTCGTCGCCCCCCTACAATAAGAGCCTGGGAGAACTTGATAAATGCGGTTATACCTCTTTATAAATTAACTTATATAAGTAGAGGGTGTCCCCAAAAATTTGCCAAAGTCTGGCAACCATGAACTGACCCGATCTGACCTCCCCCTCTATATAACTGGATGATTTAAGGTTGGGCAATATATGTGGTGTGAGATGGGCGTGTTGCCTCCTGTCACCCCCCCCCCCTCTATATCGTGCAATTGATATCTGTATGTTATGTTATTGCCCCCCCCCCCCCCGTCCGGTGTCATGGAAATGGAATAATACTTAATGTTAAGTTAACACTGTCTGCTGATTACTATCTATACGTTGCATAACTATACTGTGTATTTGATATACTAATTTCGCTTATTATATTCTGTACATTATATTTTCTCAAATAAAGACCAATCTTGTTGTTAAAAAAAAAAGAGTTAAGACTAAAGAGTGTCCCTGCTGCTACACAGAGACCTTCACCTATTGCTTATACTAAGAAGTACCTCTCAGGGGACATTGCACCATATCCTAGCCATTCTTCTCCAAACCACTTTCTAACTCCTATACTAACTACCCTGGAAAAGGAATATGCTTATACCTCCCTATTCTCAGGGCGCTCCAATCCAGTCACATGATCTTCCCAGCAGCCAGCTTCAGGGGAGAGGAGAGAGCGCTGACAACAGCTGGAATGCCAGGGTGCTGACTTCACCTATAGGCTTACTATAGAGCATCTGTTGTTGGCTGTCCCTCCTTTCCCCTGAAGCTGGCCAATGGAAGCCAATCATGAAAAACCGGACCAGAGTGCTCTGAGAATAGGTAAGTATGTACATCTGTCTTCCACAGGGTAGTTATTATAGGAGTTAGGAGGGGGGTGGGAGTGGTTTTAAAGCGGTAAACCCGAAATTTCATATTCCTGATATGTGCCTGCTCTCCTATGTACTTGTATGAAAAAGTATCCCGTTCTCTTTGTATTGCTTCCTTTGTGTGAAATTCATGGTGTTCCTGCCAGTGCCTCTGCTTTCCTATCAAGAACTGACCACACTAAGCAGGAGAACACACCGTGGTCAGTTCTCTAGTTATGCTGGGTATGCAGTGTGCTTACCTCCAATGATAGATTTGTCCTGACACCCGCCCCCTCCCCCCACACAGCCTTTCACTGGGAAGATTAGTGTACTGTTGCTTCTCCTCTGCCCCCCCCCCCCCCCCCCGCCTTACTCTTTTGCAGCTAAGAACTGAGTGTACATAGGGAATGTAAAATCACTTGTGAAAAAAAGGAAAAAATAGGGTTTTATAATTCTTTTTATATCTATACACAAATGTTTTGACTTTCATTTCTATTTCAAACTGAATGGGTTTCACTTACAATAGCTTTAAGCTTTGTTCAATCAAGGCTGGAATTCCACTTTAATTGTCATACCTTTGAATGTATTTTAACAGAAAAAGCTTTCAGAGCCATTCTTTTCTGCAAATCACACATTTTTTAAACAAACATGGTGAAAAGCAATGGGATGTAAAAGGCATGTGCGTTTGGACACTATTTCATTATGAACACTGTGACTGATCCAATGCAAGGGCTCAGAGCTTGCCTGTTCTTAAAACCAGTTCAGCTGGTATTTTCTATAGGGGATTTTTTAAAGCACAGTCAGCTGATGATGTGAAATTCTTCATGATATTTCTTACAAGCTATGACAAACTGGAAAGTATGACATTCATGCAAGTATAACAATAAGCTCAGTTGCATGCTTTCAATGTTTTACTGCACCATAAAGATGGTACAGCGTTATCCGACTACCTTTTGCACAGATAGTATTCCACAGCATAGCAGACAACGCCTATGGAAACGGGAATCCTGTTATATGGATCATGTCTTTTTAGCATCTTCAGCAGTAGAACATAGATCGATATTGAAAGCCATGCTTTAAAGATGCTTGAAAGCAAAAAAGTCTTGAATCGAATGAGCCCCTGGATAGAATGGGTCCTTGACCTTTTAAAGAACCTCAGTTCCTCTGACACACCAGGTTGAGTGTACAAACAAATATAATACCACAGTAAATCACTAAAGGTGATACTTAGTACCCAAAAGTAGTGCTGTATCAAAGAAGACAAGCACCAAACCAGGTAGTACAGGCAAACCTAATATATTGTCACCCAGTATGGTTAGTAACTAGGCAAGCATAAAATGGATTAACAATGGTAATAACACAATTTAGCATACAAAATGATTAACAGTAGGGACTAAACATAAGATGACATTTGGCACCCAGATTAGCATAAACAGTAGCAAGGCCACCTCAAGTGTAGCAGTGAGCAGTAGTAAAGTAAATTCTACCGAGTGCTAAAACTTTACTGCCGGAGCATATTCCTAGACCTATTCCTAGATATTAGTCCTAGACCAACTGAGTATGCACTGTCCAAAAGAAAAGGAGGATGGTAGCAGAGGCGGCAGGAGAACAAAAGGGGCTTGCCGAATAATTATTACAGGGAGGGCAGTCCTTTGAGATGTTCTTCTGCCAGCTAACATTGGGGCCCTTTAAGAACGCTGGTGCACTTAATCACAGTCCCAGTGAACCTGCATGCAGTATAAGTACAGTACAGGGACAGTATAGACTTGGCTGTCGCTGTAGAAGGGGGGGCTAGGACTCTCCGCAAAAGTCTTTGGTGATCAGCAGTGGGAATCATAGACTGACTGGATTCTCCAGTCTCCTTTTGGTAGCTATACAGGTTCTGTGATGTGGGCGGTACTGTGCTGCCTCCGGGTGTACTCCCAGGCTTAGATCTCCACTGTAATGGTCTGCTGCCGGCAAGCAAATATCTAGACATAGGTGCTCTTGCTCTAATTCACTAGGTGCCAAGAGGAAGAACTTTCCAGGGCAGTTTAATAAAAAATCATCTTTCCACTCCTCCTACTGCGCAGTGCCGTCTAAAGAGTCTATTTGTCCCATTATATGACTGCTGTCTCAAACTATAGCTCCCAGGATTCTCAGCACTCTGCATAGAAGTCTATTGGCTTGCTTGGCTTTAGCTCTCCCATGCTGGCTGGAGGAGAATGGTGCAGCATAACATCAGTATCTCAGTAGAGGGAGAGAAGAATAAAAGGCAATGTCTCCTTCTCCATATTGCTGTATTCCAGCACCTGGCTGCACATATATAATTGCAGCAGTCCCTAAAAGCTAAAATTAGGTTAAATCGCAATCTATTATGGAAACGGATAGTTATTTGGCTATATTGATTCCATATTTTTCTCATGTTATATCTCCTATATGAGAATAAAGTTTATATCAGGGCAAAACAAACATTTGCAGTACATCTCTGCAATACATACACAATTTCCCATTTTTGGTCCCCTTAAAGAAATTGCATGTACAGAAAATTACCAGATGATCTCCTAGAATGAGTGCTGTTCTGTTCTGTTCTGCTCAGTTTTCTTTTTCTAGACTTCTCAAACCCACCCCTATCTATTCTCAATCTCTATATATGCTCCATAACAAAGAGACTAATCACCCAATAGTCCCAGGAAAACTAGGAGGACTAATTAGACTCCTTGAGATAACACAGGAAGTGAGCGTAGGACAGGACACTGAATTTATGATATGATCAACTGTTTTTTTTTTTGTTGCATTTATCAAACAGCTTAAAAAACATTTTGTGTTGTATATTTATCAAACCAAAAGGTAGCAAATAAGAGAAGTTAATTGTTAGGGTTAACATACACTTTGGCTACTTTCACACTGAGGCGTTTTTCAGGCGCTAAAGGGCTAAAAATAGCGCCTGTAAAGAGCCTGAAAAACGCCTCCCTGCAGCTGCAGTGTGAGAGCCCGTGTGCTTTCACACTGGAGCGGTACGCTTGCAGGACGGGAAAAAAAAGTCCTGCAAGCAGCATCTTTGGGGGGTTTTAGGAGCGGTGAATGCACTGCTCCTAAAACGCCCCTGCCATTGAAATTAATGGTTAGCGCTGCCGATACGCCTGCAAAACGCTTTGGCAGCAGCTCTTTGCGGGCACTTTTAACCCTTTTTCGTCCGCTAGCGGCCGAAAAGCGCCGCTAAAACGACGGTAAAGCGCCGTTAAACTAGTGCCGCTTTACCGCCGACGCGGTAAAGAGCAATGCATTTGCCAAGATAGAACAATTATTTGCTCATGCGAACATATTAGTAATACATGTAAAAAGAAGTGACATTTTAGGATGACGCTTTCAAACAATCACTTGGTGCTATATTTTCCCAACAGGGTTAACCACTTCATTTTGGAACCAAATTTTATTTAAATGTTAGGACAAAGATACAGAAAAGAGTTAAAGGGGTTGTAAACCCTAGTTTTTTGTATTTTTTAAATAACGTCATACTTACCTCCACTGTGCAGTTCATTTTGCACAGAGTGGCCCCGATCCACCTCTTCTGGGGTCCCCCGGAGGCGCTATCAGCTCCTCCCCGCATTGGAAACCCCCCTAGGAGAAGCGCTCTCCCTGGGGGTTACCGTGTAAGTCCAGCATTTGTGTCCATAGACATAGGACGCATAGGCATATGATGCAATAAGATGATAAAACACAAGGGTTTTCAATCCCTTAAATAATAGGAAACATGATTTTGGGCCGGTGAAAAACAGGAGCAGAACATATTACTGCATGAAGCTTCTGCGCACTATAATAAGTCAGGGAAAACATTGCCAGAAATCCAGGTAATTACCAGTAAGCACAGGAACAGTGAAATAATGAGAACAAATGCTAAAAATAAGATCATGATACTTGTTTTCCAAGTATTAGGGAGTTGCAGGTCAGTCCTAGGGGCTTTCAGGACAGGTAAGCATGTTTATAACTCTTTTGTGAAAGCCACGGCAAAATACAGGGTTGAAAGGCTAAAGGGTGGTAATAAACCTAAGAAAGACTACCTAGCCAAACAAAAAAAGGAAATACAAGAAAGTATGGGTACCTTCCTGCTCCAAACAAAAAACAAAATGAGTAAAGGAAGACAATAATACAAACAAATTAAAGGTACGTCCACATCTGCAACAACCCTTGCTGTCCTTCTGAAAAGCGTTCCATGGTCATTCTTCAGAGAGTGGTTGCTGGAAGGTGATGTGTCGCCTCCTTGGAACCAAATCCATCTGTCCTTCTTTCCTCCATAGTTGCCCCTCTTTTTTGGACAGATGTGTAGACCTGTATAATAAATGCAATACTTAACTGCCACAAGTATTATAATACATTACTTTAAACCTTTCATACTGACCTTTTCATTCTCACATTCTCATTTTAAAAAAGACATGACAAAGGAAACATAACGATGAAAAGAGCGTTTGTGTGTTTATCCAATCATTTTTTTTTTTTTTTTGTTATTCTTCACAGTATATGTAAATTATACCTGGACATATGTCCGTTTCCTCTTTCCCATCTCAAAAAGTTGAAAAGTTGGCAAAGATACCATTATGAACACTTAAGATCCTACCAAAATATTTAGAAGGTGATTGTTTGAATAAGTCAGAAAAGGCGAGCCAATGATTATAAGTTTTTACTTGATGCCCATCATAGTGCATCACTTAAAGGGATCCATCACAATCATTCTGCAACTAAACACTACTTCATTTTCATTTTGTCAATTCCTTCTCCCATGAAGACAATACCATCCAACCATTGTGCGTAGATAGGCAAGGGGCTACCATCTGGACCCAGAAGGCACAGATGATGTGAGCGAAGAAGATGGTGGTGCAGGACCTGGCATGCGCTGGCTTTGGGCAGATTTCTGCAGGAGAAAGCTGGATTCGCTGGTCCGGTACAGAACAAAACATTACACTCACTTTTCCACTTTTCCTGCTGTTTAGAAAAAGTTATTTTTGACCCATGGATAAGCTGAGATGCATGTGTTAAAATGTTCATCAAACAGCAGAAAGATTGTTGTGTTTGTTTTTCATGTGACTTCAGGGGTGAACAATTTGGATTGGTAAAGCCCGTTTTTTGTTTTTTTCTGTCCCCCTACGGATGCAAAAAGAAGAAATAGCCTAAGCTGCAATACTCACTTTCAACCCAGAGCTGCCACAACCCCTGCAGTACTCTGTTTTCCTAATAGATGGCCTCAGTCTTAAATGATGTCCAGTGCAGCTTAAGGGAAAAGATGTATAAAAGCCATTGTATCAGCCAATTTCTTCCACTGCTGCCTCTGAGTAATGAGGAGGGAGAGAGCAGAGAGAGTCTCTGCTCCTATGCACATGGCTGGATCGAGATCAGGCTCAGGTAAGTATAAGGGGGGCTGAGGGTAGAGCTGCATGTAGAAGGGTCAGTGTGGCAACAGCAAATATTCATTCACTGTTGCAACACACCTGGTTTGGCTCCGGATGCATCCTCAGCGTCCCGAGCCCACCCTATTTTGAAGAGTATTAGAGCTTATGGCTCTGACCAGGTGCTTCAAAAAAACCCTGGCCGCTGTAGTTCATGCGCCTGATGAGGCATGAATCTATCCATTACTTATTGGGGGGGATACAGGGAGGGGCCCGGGCACCCCTAATGGTACCCCGGGCCCCTCCCCAGGGTACCCCTAATGGTACCCCATAAAATACCATCTGACTTTACAACTCCTTTACGTTTTTTTGTTTTTTTTGCAATGGCCTCAGGAAAACTAAATATATGTGTGATCAAAGTCTAGTCAATCTAATCGTCCATGTGTACAGGATACCATCGGTTGACTGAAAACTGATACAACTGGGAACACCCGTTTGGGATACTTTAAGCGAGTTTTGACCTTCTTTGAGATAAGGGTGCGGTGTGCTTCCTTCTACTGGGAAAAAGAGGAAGAGCACTTTTCTCCTGGGTGTCACTTTCCTTCACATTTGGGTGCATTTATGGGGGGCACTGAGCACTTTAATTAGGACTGCATATTATGAACTTTTTGCACAATTGTTTATTTAATATCATTTATATATATATATATATATATATATATATATATATATATATATATATATATATATACACACACACACTTTATTACCAAAAGTATTGGTACGCCTGCCGTTACACACACATGAACTTTAATGGCATCCCAGTCTTATTGAGTTGGCCCACCCTTTGAAGCTATAACAGGGAAGGCTGTCCACAAGGTTTAGGAGTGTGTCTTTGGAAATGTTTGACCATTCTTCCAGAAGCGCATTTGTGAGGTCAGGCACTGATGTGGACAAGAAGGCCTTGCAGTCTCCTCTTTAATACATCCGAAAGGTGTTCTATCAGGTTGTAGGCCAGTCAAGTTCCTCCACCCCAAACTCGCTCATCCATGTCTTTATGGACCTTGCTTTGTGCGCTGGTCCAAATCATTTTGGCTTGGTCACTTAGTTCCAGTAAAGGGATTTCTTAAGCCGTCAGCATACCAAGACATTTTGCACAATTTTATGCTCCCACATTTATGGGAACAGTTTGGGGATGGACCCTTCGTGTTCCAGCATGACTGTGCACCAGTGCACAAACAAGGTCCATAAATACATAGATGAGCAAGTTTGGGGTAGAAGAACTTGACTGGCCTGACCTCAACCCAATAGAACAGCCCGATAGAACACCTTTGGAATGAATTAGAGTGGAGACGGTGAGCCAGGCCTTCTAATCCACATCAGTACCTGACCTCACAAATGCGCTTCTGGAACAATGGACAAACATTCCCATAGACACACTCCTAAACCTTGTGGACAGCCTTTCCAGAAGAGTTGAAGCTATTATAGCTGCAAAGGGTGGGCCAACTCAATATTGAACCCTTCAGACTGACTGGAACACCATTAAAGTTCATGTGCGTGTAAAGGCATGCACCCCAATACTTTTGGTAACATAGTGTATTTATCTGTTGTTGGAATCAATCAGTAATAACATTTGATTATGTCATACAAAAGTTGAATTGGGTCATGATCAATGATAAAATGACTTGCATTTTACAAACCCCTAGCTAATTTTGAAAATACGTGGCGACCTTGGCTACAATATTCACTTATAAATCAGGGACGTGTGGTGAGGTCAGTGGCTGGTGAGGCACTGGCTAGTGGCTAGTATCAGAGCCAGATACACACAGATTACATACGCTGTGAACATTAGAGCGAGAGCAATTATTCTAGCACTAGACCTCCTCTGTAACTCTAAACATGTAACCTGTAACAAAATGTAAAGCCTCGCCTATGGAGATTTTTAAGTACTGAAGTTTGGCACCATTCCACAATTTTAAAGCGTTCTAGGTATGTTTGGGGGTTCTGAGTGATTTCCTAGCAAAAAAATGATGATTTTTACATGTAGGAGAGAAGTGTCAGAATTGGTCTGGGTGGCAAGGGGTTAATTACCATAAGTAAACAATATACAAATAATTATTATATTATAGTTTTTAAGGGAATTTACTATATTTTCAAAATCTGTACTCAAGCAGGTGACTTAACAGACAAATTACTGAAGTTTGAAGTTATAACTTAAAACCAGTAATTTCACAGTAAATAGATAAATAATAAATTATTATGTTCTAACATATAGCATAATAATATATGATTAAGCTTGATTAAAACAGTACCTTTTCAGCAGTAGAAGATTCTCATTCTCCCTCTTAACTGTGTGAGAAAAACATGGGATTATGGGTAAATCTTATACCCATAAACCAATGTTTTTCCTTCTAGTTAAGAGGGCTGGGCTGGAAGGAAGCATTTGTCTTTTAGACATGTGCCCTCTTCTGTGACACTGCAGTAAGAGGACAGCCTCCACTGCAGCATTTTTATTGGATAGCGGGGGCCAATGGTACTTTACCATTGGTCCAAGGCTCCAAGCTATCCATTGAGCTCAGTTCCTCTAAAAAGAAGTCAGAGAGGCACTGTGAGAATTGTATTACCGTATATACTCGAGTATAAGTCGAATTTTTCAGCACATTTTTTAGTGCTGAAAGTGCCCCCCTCGACTTATACTCGAGTCAAGCACTTTTCTGCAGCAAAAAATTTCATTTTCCGAACCGACTTTGGGGCCCCGTATCTCAGGGCCACTTGATGCTAGGAACTCCAAATTTGGTGTGCAAACCCAGTGGACCTGGTACCACAACATATCCAAAGCTGAAGTTCCTAGCACTAAGTGGCCCCGAGATACGGGGCCCCAAATTCGGTTCAGAAAATGTCATTCTCTGCTGCAGAAAAGTGCTTGACATTTTCTGAACCGAGTTTGAGGCCCCATATCTCAGGGTCACTTGGTGCTAAGAACCCCAAATTTGGTGTGCAAACCCAGTGGAACTGGTACCACAACATATCCAAAGCTGAAGTTCCTAGCACTAAGGGGCCCTGAGATACAGGGCCCCCAAACTGGTTCGGAAAATGTCATTCTCTGCTGTAGAAAAGTGCTTGACATTTTCTAAATTGATTTTTGGGGCCCTGTATCTCGGGGCCACTTGGTGCTAGAAACCCCATCTTTAGAAATTTTATGGTGCTAGTTCCACTGGGTTTGCACACCAAATTTGGGGTTCTTAGCACTAAGTGGCCCTGAGATACAGGGCCCCAAATTCGGTCAACTGTGTCCATCTGCTGCAATGTCATTTCGGGACCCTTTGGGTTCAGAGACCCCAAATTTTGGCTGCAGCTAGGGGGCATCTAGGAACCCTTAACTACCGAGTTTGAAGTTCAGGGGACCTATGGCTGCAAATGGGCACAGTGAGGCTGCAAATGGGCACAGTGAGGCTGCAAATGGGCATTGTTGACCCTCTTTTCCACTTACAGTAGCTGTGCATTTCTCACCCTCGTCTTATACTCGGGTCAATAAGTTTTTCCCATTTTTTTGTGGTAAATTAGGGCCTCGACTTATACTCGGAACGACTTATACTCGAGTATATACGGTAAATTGGTTAGTGATCAATAACAATGATACTTATTATATTACATAAATACTGTTCTGTATACTGATCCATTTGATATCTTGTTTAAAACCTCCATGCCTAAGCCTTTTTCTGACACATGTTGCTTACAAGTTAAAATCAGTATTTTTTGCTAGAAAATTACTTAGAACCCCCAAACATTATATATATGTTTGGGGGTTCTAAGAGACCCAGAGACCCTAGAGAATAAAATGTCGATTGTTGCAATTTTTATATCAAACTGTATTTGCGCAGCGGTCTTTCAAATGCAATTTTTTTGGAAGAAATACACTTTCATGAATAAAAAAAAAAAAAACAGTAAAATTAGCCCAATTTTTTGTATAATGTGAAAGATGATGTTACGCAGAGTAAATAGATACCTAACATGTCATGCTTTAAAATTGCGCACACTCGTGGAATGGCGACAAATTACGATACTTAAAAATCTCCATAGGCGACGCTTAAAAAATTTGTACAGGTTACCAGTTTAGAGTACAAAGGAGGTCTTGCACTAGAATAATTGCTCTCACTCTAATGCCCCGTACACACGGTCGGACTTTGTTCGGACATTCCGACAACAAAATCCTAGGATTTTTTCCGACGGATGTTGGCTCAAACTTATCTTGCATACACATGGTCACACAAAGTTGTCGGAAAATCCGATCGTTCTGAACGCGGTGACGTAAAACACGTACGCCGGGACTATAAACGGGGCAGTGGCCAATAGCTTTCATCTCTTTATTTATTCTGAGCATGCGTGGCACTTTGTCCGTCGGATTTGTGTACACACGATCGGAATTTCCGACAACGGATTTTGTTGTCGGAAAATTTTATAGCCTGCTCTCAAACTTGGAAAATGTGTGATGGATCCCACACATGGTCGGAATTTCCGACAACAAGGTCCTATCACACATTTTCCGTCGGAAAATCCGACCGCGTGTACGGGGCATAACGATCGCAGCGATACCTCACATGTGTAGTTTGAACACTGTTTACATTTGTGGACGCGACTTACGTATGCATTCGCTTCTGCGCATGAGCACTGAGGGATAGGGAGCTTTTAAAAAAAGTTTTCTTTTTTCTTATTTCTTTTATTTAATTTTTTTTTACACTGTCCCTTTAATTATTATTTTTTTGATCACTTTTATTGCTGTCACAAGGAATGTAAACAGCCCTTGTGACAATAATAGGCAGTGACAGGTACTCTTTATGGAGGGATCTGGGGTCTTTAAGACCCTAAATCCCTCCTTTGCACTTAAAAAGCATTCAAATAGCCAAGTTTGGCTGTTTTGAATAGTCATTTTTTTAAATTTGGCATCTTTAAAGCTTCCGTAAACCGGAAGTGATGTCATGACATCACTTCCAGATTACCAGATCCGAGACCTGATCTAAGCCGATTCCAGCTTTGTTCAGGTCAAGGCCAGCTAGTCGCTCGGGCCTCCTGGTGGGACTGGATAGTGCTGGTGAGTCACAGAAGGCAGCGGGAGGGGGGAACATCCCCTCCCGCTGCTTGTTATAACCGCTGAGCGGCTGCTTAGACACAAAAAAGCTGACCGTCTGCACAAAAAAAACGGTACAAGGGTGATGCATGCAGCTGCAGGCAATTCCCCCGGTACAACCCCTTGACGCCGAGGCCGCATATTTTTAGTTTTGTTTAATTGTTTGATTTTGTTAGCATATTTGCTATGTTCCTAATTTTTTAGGGGATACAGTTCATTGTCAGTTATATTTATATATTCCTCTTCTTACTTGTTTAATACCTTGTGAAAGGATACTCCAACCTGACTTACAACAAGTTAATAGTACCTTTCTATCATTAAGGATGTACTCCCTACAGTATATATTACTATATTACTAACCTGTGTCGGCACTCTCCGTTCCACACTCCCAGACACACACACACACAGAGCCCTGCGGGGAGCAATGTAGACTGAAGTCAATACACTGACACAGAATAACGCATCACTCATCTTTTATTTCCTGGATCGGTATCTTAAATACAATATATTGTCAGAATATGACCAAGCTTTATATACAACATTACAGCAATAGAAACCAATAGAAAAATGTCCACCCATAGCTTGTCATCATTAAAGACAAACCCGCATTCATAGAATTGTTAATATACATATGTTTGTCACTCTTAATAACACCTGTTAGTAATTAATACACATCTTCATAAAGTATATGTGTGTATTATTGTACAATCTTAAACTTAGTTCCAATTATGTCCCAGACATATTTATCAGTATGTACAGTGCCTTGAAAAAGTATTCACACCCCTTGAAATTTTCCACATTTTGTCATGTTACAACCAAAAACATAAATGTATTCTATTGGGATTTTATGTGATAGACCAACACAGTGGCACATAATTGTGAAGTGGAAGGAAAATGATAAATGGTTTTCAACATTTTTTACAAATAAATATGTGAAAAGTGTGGCGTGCATTTGTATTCAGACCCCGTGTCAATACTTTGTAGAACCACCTTTCACTGCAATTACAGCTACAAGTCTTTTTGGGGATGTTTCTACCAGCTTTGCACATCCAGAGAGTGAAATTTTTGCCCATTCTTCTTTGCATAATAGCTCAAGCTCTACCAGATTGGATGGAGAGCATCTGAACAAAGTCCTGGCACAGATTCTTAATTGGATTTAGGTCTGGACTTTGACTGGGTCATTCCAACACATGAATATGCTTTGAACTAAACCATTCCATTGTAGCTCTGGCTGTATGTTTAGGGTCATTGTCCTGCTGGAAGATGAACCTCTGACCCAGTCTCAAGTATCAAGGTTTTCGTCTAAGATTGCAGTGCATTTTCCTCCATCCATGTTCCTATCAACTCTGACCAAGTTCCCTGTCCCTGCTGAAGAAAAGCATCCCCACAGCATGATGCTGCCACCACCATGTTTCACGGTGGGGATGGTGTGTTCAGGGTGATGTGCAGGGTTGGTTTTCTGCCACACATAGCGTTAAATTTTGGTCTCATTTGACAAGAGCACCTTCTTCCACATGTTTGCTGTGTCCCCCACATGGCTTCTCACAAACTGCAAACGGGACTTCTTATGGCTTTCTTTCAACAATGACTTCCTTCTTGCCACTCTTCCATAAAGGCCAGATTTGTGGAGTGCATGACTAATAGTTGTCCTGTGCACAGATTCTCCCACCTAAGCCGTGGATCTCTGCAGCTCCTCCAGAGTTACCATTAGGCCTCTTGGCTGCTTCCCTGATTAATGCTCTCCTTGGCCAGCCTGTCAGTTTAGGTGGACGGCCATGTCTTAGTAGGTTTATAGTTCTACCATACTCTTTGCATTTGTGGATGATGGATTGAACAGTGCTCCGGGAATTTTTTTTTTAACCTAACCCTGCTTTAAACTTTTCCACAACTTTACCCCGACCTGTCTGGTGTGTCCATTGGCCTTCATGATGCTGTTTGTCCACTAAGGTTCTCTAGCAAATCTATGTGGACTTCACAGGACAGATGTATTTATACTGAGATTAAATTACACACAAGTGGACTCCATTTACTAATTAGGTGACTTCTTAAGGCAATTGGTTCCACTAGATTTTAGTTAGGAGTATCAGAGTAAAGGGGGCTGAATACAAATGCACACCACACTTTTCAGATATTTATTTGCAAAAAAAAATTGAAAACCATTTATCATTTTCCTTTCACTTCACAATTATGTGCCACTTTGTTTTGGTCTATCACATAAAATCCCAATAAAATTCATTTACATTTTCTGGGCATTTTGCCAAACCATCTACAACCATATTTTCTATGATAACAGTGTTGCTAAAAGCAAATGTTAAAGAAGAACTCTAAATTAATGTAGCACCCTGATGTTTAGGCAGGGTTGCTATTAAATTTATTTGCCAAGCGATAGTTGCTCTGGCCAATTGTCAGGAGGTCAATTGATTTTGCCCTAATTCTGGAATTGCTGCACTTCTCTCTTCTGTTGCTAGATGGCTGGGTATCTGGTGGCATTAGATAAGACAAGGGCATTGCAAGGACAGATTAGGAATGAATGTGATGTCTCAGCCAATGGGCAGGGATTTTATTGGGTCCCTTGGTCTGCTGGGAGAGCCTATTTATTTGGGTGGAGTCAGGTAATCAGGGTTCTGTGCCACCTGGACGGCTGTCTGGGTGGATGTGTGTTGTATTGCCCCAGGCTGCTAGGCCAGAAACCTAAGGCCTATCCCGGGGACATCTGGCTGCTAGGCTGTCTGAAGGCCTATCCAGAAGCAAGAAGCAGCGTAGGGTTGAGACTGCGGGCTTGTAGTCCAACCAAAAGTAATGGTTCTGCCAAACAGAGAACAAGTCGTGGTCGGAGATAGAGGGGGAAGCTGTCGTCACTAAGGGAACATCCACCTTGTTACCAGGGACCACTGTGAGTAGCTGAAGCAAGTACTGCTAGAGCAGTATTCTCACCAGTCGGGGACAGAGAAGAAGTGGGAAAACTTCAGCAAGTGCCAAATCCAGGGACCCAGCCAGTGGAGGTGACCCTTGCAGAGCATTATTGTGTGCCAAGCCAGGGACCAAGCAGGCCAGTGGAGTGACGCTCGAGGAGTATCTGTGAGCGCCAAGCTAGGGACCCAGCAGGGACACGGGGGTGACGCTTGAGGTAGATACTGAGTGAGAAGATTGGAAGAGCTCAGGGGATCCAGTGGCAAGTGGATCAGGAAGTCTAGTGAAAGACTGGGAGCTCAGTTGAGTGAAGTTCTAAAATAAGAGACTGTAGAAGAAGTGAAGGAGTTCATTGAAACCTTTGTTAGAAACTGTTACAAGATTGTTGCCATAGGAGACAGCGGTCCTACTCATGCAGACGTGGATGGATGGCTGGATGCCTTTCCCTGCATAGCTGTCTGCGTATAGAGGTCTCGGAATCTGCTAATTAACATTGCATCTACTTAAGGGTGTCCTGGCCCCAACCCTCTCTCCCACAGTTCTATTTAAGAGACAATAAATCTCTTTGCATTCAAGAAGTGTCTGGCGCCCATCAATCCATCTTGCATTACACCCACCATACCTTGTAACCCACTCTACACAGAAGGATGTCAGCTGTCCCTAACTCTGGAGATCACTATTAGGCCTAAAGAGACCCAGGACTTTGCTACATTTGGCGCCCAACATGGGGCAAGGGCGTTATTCTTGCAGCAGTCGCCCATAGCAACCGGCTACAGCTACATTGGGATTTCGCCTGGCTCCATGGGACAGTGGCAAGTAACATCTCTACTTCTTATAGACTGTGTTATTATGCATTCCAACAATCTGGGGAAGAACCAGCAAGTCTCATTGCTCATAGGAGAGTATCAGCCTGGTCTTTTGACACTTCCCGCCAGCGATGCTAGGGTTAAAACAGACCCCATTACAGATTTGGCGCGCTGCAGAAGGAAAAAGGCGGGTGCTAACGTTTCCAAAAAGTATCTGCACCAATTCGTTGGCAGAGGAAGGTCCTCCGCTCTGCAGAGGAGGACTCATTGGTGCTTGTGTCACCATCTTGGGTCCTCATGCTGAAACCTCGTGGCCTCAAGGGAAATATGGCACATTGGGGAGCCTCTAGGTTTGAGGTCCCCCATCCTGTATTGGCTGAATATGACCCACAGGAAATTGTCAGTTTCTTTGCCTCTGGAGAGACGATCACTGATACGGGTATTCGGATGGTGCTAGAGGAGAGATAGCATTGTATGTCTCTCAGAGTTCTGCAGCCATAGGGAATTGTTTTCCCGGTGTTCCGGGATTTGCCGTATTATTGCGCCCTTGGAGTCAGTGCTATCGTTGTGGAGAACTGCTACTGGTGGCTGCCAGACCGCCACTACCATCACAGGTGATGAAGGCGGATTGAGCCCAAGGGTACACCACCGTGGAGGAGTCCACGTCCAGCACTACTGCCGCTGACTCTGGTAGGCCTATCCCTACCTGGGCGGATTCTCCTCCAATCGGAACACATTCTGTCTGATGATCCTACTGAGACCACAGTTGAAGTGTCAGTTCCCGCTGCCACCATTCACTCTGATCTTTCTACAGCCACTGCTAGTCCAGAGCAAGTGGTACCAGCACCACGCCTTCCTCCCAAGGAAATTTCGGAGTCAGTCTCAACTGCCACCTCGCGTGTCCTCGTTACTGAGGATTGTGGCCCTCCGATTCTCACTAGTCTGACTCAGTATGTCTGATCATCTCGGACAAAAAAGAGTGGCCGATCTCAAGTTCAGTCCCGGTGGTGCCCAAAATTGGTAAGCCAAGAGGGAGTAGAAGATGCGCAGGGTGAGTAGAGTGACTATTGCATACATTTTTGGGATGTATCGAATACCAAAATGTCCAAATTGTACTGTTTATCCCCCCAATGCTAAGAGAAGAAAAGTACTGTTGCTGCCGGCAGAAGTTATCAATACAGCGTTGTCTGAAGTGCTCTTTAAAAGGGTTATTATCATTACATATGGCCCAGTGACCGGGGTCTAGGAACCTCACTGCTACCTATTCATGAATATGACTGTCAAAATCAACTCAGATAATGTTAACACGAAAGACATTTGACACTACATTACCACGGTAAATCCTGTTGGCTGTATTGCTGGGACTGTGCAGGACTATATGCTGCCGGCAGATACAGGGAGTGCCCACTTGAGTCACGCTGGCTAGTGCAGTGAAGTTGCCAGTGTGCCTCCCTTTAAAAAGTAACCTGTTGATGTGACTTTCAACATGCTTGTTCTTCAACCAATGAGGAACTCTTTTCTCAGTCCCCGGCTGTTATGTGGACAGACTGAGAGTATCATTGCAAAGGGACCTGTGTTCAGGAGTGCAGTCCCTTGCACCATGGCTGGGCTGCTTGTTGCCTGATTGCAGCTGTGCCTCATGTCCCCAGAGTTTTCCCTGAGAAGAAGGGAAACTGCTGGGAAATGTTGCCTTAACCCGAGTGAAAAATATTGAAGAACTTTAAAGCTTCAAAAACACTGGGGTGTGTAGTTAGGTGGAATAGGCTGTGGCAAAAGGGGGCAAAATTCTCACCTTATACTTTGAATGATGGACTGTCTAGTGTACCAGGATTGGTTCTATATACTGACCACCAGGTGGCATTAGCAGTGCCAACCTGAGTGAGCTCTTATTCATATCATGTGTTTATCTGCTAGCACATGGTAAGAAAGTTTCTGTAGGATAGTTGGGGAAGGGGGTGGCATCTTCGGTTGAAGATGGGGCCCACTTTCATTTATATGTGTGTAATTTAGATATGTTATAGGGTGTATTTACACTGCTATTCTGTTCTCGGCTGAGGGCAATTAACAATTACTCAAGATTCACTTATGCACATATTGCACTGTGTTATCGTAGGAATAGGATACATTTTTCTGCTGCCTGTGTTTTTCTTTTAGGTGTTCCTGCTCCCATTGCGTCTTCCTTGGACAAGGAGAGACGGAGATTTCAACTTGGATTACCACGCTAACCTTTTTATATTTCTTTGTATATATATATATATATATATATATATATATATATTAGATAGATAGTTAGGATATAGGGGCAATGTTTTGCATTTTTTTCCTTAACTGTTCGAGTGGTGCGCCACACGTAAAACTGTATATAATGTTATTTATTTGCCCTTGTGTGAACTGACACTTGCTTTTATATATATATATATATATATATATATATATATATATATATATATATATATAAACATGTACTGTTTGGTACTATTATTCCTTTACTGTTTCCCCACCCATCCTAGTTCTTGCCAGGACATTCGCTCTCAGACTTGAGAGCTCAAATTATTTTTCCGCAAACTCCAAGACGTAGTTTTCCTAGGTAGGGGGAGGATGTAGCACCCCGACGTTTAGGCAAAAAAATAAAAAAGTAGGATGGATGGAGGAGTGGAGAAGTTTGAATGTATACAAGAATTTAAAGTATAACTAGAGGCAAAACTTTTCTTTTAGTTTTGGATAGAGTGGAGAGGGATTAGAACACCTGACAGTTTTTATATGCTTCTGATTCACAGTCATATATATATTTGAAGGCTGGTTCCACTGAAGTTGATCCATCGATACAACAACAGTACAACCAGCATGTTGGCTTTTTTTTCATGCGATCAATGCCGACAGCTATAGCAGCCTGCAGTGACTATTGTTACTGTGTTGATGAGGGAATTGAGCGATTTTCTATCCTTCCACCCATGGTGGAAGAAAATAAAAAAATGCTTAATCTAGGGGCTGCTTAAGGGTTCATCCGCCTTAGTAAAAGAGTCAAACCTTCAGAGATCAATACATGCTGTTTAGTTCCGATGGTCTTAGAACCCCCTTCAACCAGGAAGCATGTAAACCATTTAAATGCAAAAAAAAATGACATCACAATGTCTGGTCAGAGCAGCTACTGTTATTTTTGTTGCTCTCTATAGTAAACAAGACCAAAATAACCAAACTAAGATAACTTAATATGAGGATTATATATTAATCTAGAAATACAATAGGCAGTTTATTTTTAATTCATTTAAGAAACTGAAGTCTTGCTTTGGTAAATAAACAGCACTCATAACACTAAACCCTCTGGCACAGCCTCCTGAATCTAATAAACCATAGCTAGTAGATGCTATTAACAATATAAGCTTACAAGCACCTAAATACCTCCCAGATGTTGAATGTTGTAGCTTACATAGTGTAACAAATGTTTCCCATTTAACTTTAATCAATTCTGAATCGGAGCATTGGGCTCATTCTTTATAGAGAAAATTTAGGACATATATTATTTGCTCTCTATTTATGATTTGTGCCCAGCAAGAAAAAAATCTATTGGGAACAGTTGGTGTAGAATTGTTTGCAATCCTCATTTTTTGTCTGCATGCTATGACTGTATGCATGCTTGTAAAATAGTCTCCATTTATTATATTTTGTACCCATTGTACTCCATATCCATCATAGTTACCCTATTCCCAGCCCCCAACATTTTTAATAAACCACTGCAACACACATACCAAAGTTCACAAATATAATATAAATAAATAAATAAATATACTTTATTACCACATATTGACTGCTGTTGAGTCATAATTTGAAAAATGCTTGTTGCCTAACTGCAAACTTTGTGCTAAAAGAATGAATGGGAGACACACCTTAACTGCTATGCTACATACTGTAAATAAGTTATCAGTGAGGAAAAGTGATCTGCTCCCTTGATTAAATATTGCATTCTGCAATTAACAAGAGAAAAGTGAGATGATCTTTGCACAAGATTGTGAAAATTCCTTCTAATTTTCTGTAGTGTTAGGCTTAAAATTCAGTGGTCAGATCTTGAAGAGATCTTATATTTCTTGGCACTATTCATCTAAAATTCCATTTGCAATGGTCCCAAAAAAACTGATTATCGTCAGTTTTATGCCTGGTACATGCTAACAATCCGATGTTAGAACAACGATCTTCCCACTGAGCTATTATGTTCTGACAGGGGAAGCCCCCCCAATATTCGGCCCGCGTGTATGGCCCTTAAGTCTCTCAACATTAGACCAATATGAATAACACACAATTAAAAGAATGAAAATGAACATTTACTTACCTGATAACGGAAGACAGGAAATAAGTATTCTCATGTTTATCTCTTAGGTTCTGTCCAATCCAGTGGGGGGCAAAACCTGCAGACATCCTGCACTGCAGGCTGATGGGTTTCAATGGTCCTGGTGACATTTCCCCCATCAAAGACCTCTGTGATGATAAACTTTTGAGTCATGGTCTTATAGTTTTAGAGAAAGTACTGGGGATAGCTGGGCTATCACTATTCTTGTTAAATTTATTGGCACTAAAATCTATAAAGATTAGATAGAAATCAGGATATTTTACTAAAACTGAGCAGTACTGTGCTGGTATGTGGAATCAGGTGATATAATAAGTGAAATAAGTTTACAGTGGCTATAAACAAAAGAGAGGAGTTTTCCCGGGGTGGTGTTTTTAGGCAGCACAGTAACAGATTGAGTCAATAATGTATGAAAAAGTAGACGTATTTATTTTTACAAAAATGACATGACATGAAAGTTAAAACAATGAGCTCCAGTGGGAAGTACTTTACATTTTTTTGTTGAGCTAAACATACATTTGCAGACATAAATCCATTACAACAGAAAATGCTGATAATATGAAAATTAAGACTGACGCGTTTCAACCCATACACTAAGAGTCTTCTTCAGAGGGTCAGTCTGCTGGAAAATATATATAATATTGGTACATATATAGAAACTTTACTTACGTATGATAAAATTAATATACAATACATACATGTAATATAGTTACCCAGCAATGTATGTCCAGCAAGAAAAGAAAGAAGCCTCCCACATGGAGATCCCTTTAAAAATTACTTTTTCCTCTTCCCCAAAGGGGATTCCTAAGGCACCTCCACCGCCACAGCAGCCAAAACCGGGGCAGTAATCCAGCGATGCAGCTTACGAGAGGTCACACTATCAGGCACCACCTGCTAGGTTAGAGGGCCGGCCGAAAGGCCGCCACACCTGTGATGAAATTCAAAGACAAACTAAGTGGAACGCCCATTATGTATAGAGTGAATTAATAAGATTAATAAGTGAACAACTGGCCACTAGGAGACAGGAGTCTCCAAATGTGTCATATGTATATAGGTAGAGAGGGCCTCAAAGCATTCAAAAGATATATATGTATGCCAAATATGTGAATAGGTAAAAAAGAGGGGGAGAACCACTTAAATAGAGTGATTACATAGAAGGTCAAGATGGTAATGAAAGCCAGCTCAATTTATACCATGTGTCAAATTAGTGGTAAGATGAATGTGAAGGAAAAGGGGAAGAAGATGAAAATAAATAAATAAATAAATAAAATCTCATCTGGGGGGGCTCTGAGGAAATGCTGTTGAAGTTTTTTGATTGCATCAATCAGAACAAATACAATTTAAAGTTCACTATGACTTATGATCATGACCAAATTACTTTTTTGGATGTACAGTTGAGGCGCACCCCCGAGGGCCAAATTTCCAGTACCCTGTTTCGTAAAAGCACCGCAGAAAACACAATAATCCATACAGCTTTCACCCCACAGCTTTAAAAAAATCCATTCCATATGGACAGTACCTGCGACTGCGCAGGAACTGTTCTGATGATGTTCTTTTTAAACAAGAAGCACAGAACCTACAAACTAGACTGTTAGCACGCGGCTACAGTCGCTTCTGTTTACATAAGGCCTTCAATAGAGCGGCTGTGCAATCCCGATGTGACTTGCTATCTCAAAAGAAGGCGGGGAATGATCCTGGTACGAATCCTACCATGATCATCCTACGCTTTTCCAAACAACATAACGTGATCAGAAATATTATTCGAAAACATTGGCCTATACTTATGGACGATCCGAAAGTTAGTGGGTTTATTTCAGCTAGCCCTTCGATTAGTTTCAGACGGGCTACCTCGTTGAAGGACAAATTGGTTCAAAGTGAGTTTAAGGATGCACAAAAAAGACAGAAACATTGCTCCACTCTTGGATCATTTCCTTGTGGACATTGTTCATTTTGCCAATACATAAGACGTGAAAAAACTTTCTGTCTTCCGAATGGGACGACCTTTAAGCCTGAACACTTTACTAACTGTCAGACACGAGGAGTTGTGTACCTCATGTCATGTGAATGCGGAGCATATTACGTCGGTAAGACGAAACAAGAATTCCACCGTTGAATATCCAAACACGTCTATCACATGCAAATTGGCGACCACTACCTACCACTTGAGCGACATATGGTGGAAGTGCATAATTACAAGATGCCTTAAGTCTCCTTCACCGCGCTCGATCGGATTCATATATCAGAACGAGGCGGTGATTGGAACAAAACTCTGCTGCAACACGAACAGAGGTGGATATTTAACTAAATGCCACCTCGTTCCCAGGATTAAATGAAGTTATTTCGTTCGCCCCATTCCTAAAGGGCTTTGTTTCTGGGAAAACCCAGTAATATAATCCTCCTCTATATCGGTTTAAAAATTAAAAAAAAAATCTTCTGACTAATTTCTCCTTTTCTCTTTCCCTCCCCTCCTTATTTTACTTTATTTTTCTATTATTAGCTTGATTTTGATCTTGCAGACTTACCAATATATGCGATTGAGTTTCCTGTGTTCACTGATGTCTCATGCATACATATTACATGTGATGCCTAGTAGCACCACTGTTGAAGTGTAAACGTTTATTGTGTGTATTTAAGTAATTATAAAACTTGGGGGAAAACACCTATGTGTATTAGACCTTATTCCTATCCCCCTCTTCTTCATATACCTGCTTTGTTTATGTACTCAACTTTTGTAATAAACGACCGTTTTGTTTTGTGTTCCCTCTGTTTTTTCCTCTTTTCCCCTCAAGAACCCGGCGCTTTGGCCGCTGCCGCTTCCGGGTCGGGGGTTGTCCTTTGATATGGCTTCCCGGCAGGGGGGGGGACTCTCGTCATATTTCCGTGACGCTCCCACGTCACGTTGCACGCACGGGGCCCCGCACATGCGCAGTGAACAGGAAACGTCCGAGAGTGTTCCGGAACGCCGCCGGCAAGGAGGAAGGATCCCCAATGTGGCACCCGGTGCCAGCCCGGGTGTCTGATGGAGAAGAAGGGGGGAGGAACCGCCTGATGGTTACCGGCTCCTCCACCCTTCTTCCCCATCAGACACCCGGGCTGGCAGCGGGTGCCACATTGGGGATCCTTCCTCCTTGCCGACGGCGTTCCAGAACACTCTCGGGCGTACCCTGTTCACTGCGCATGCGCGGGGCCCCGTGCGTGCGATGTGACGCGGGAGCATCACGGAACTACTTTTCCCGAGTGCCGGGGAGGCCACACTGGGCTGCTCGGATGGCGGCCATGCCGTCTGTGATGGTCTGATTGGCCGTCAGTGCACACCTGTGGTGGATTACGATGAGGCACACACGCCCCTAGTAAGTGGTTCATATATGGGTGGTAGTAACCATACACTCTTAGTCTCTTTCTGTTTGGTGGATTAGAAGCACACGCAGCTCCTGCACTGTAAGTATATTCCCTAGCAATGTGTCTTTGCACCACTTTTGCCCAATATAGCTATGGTTCATGATAAAATCAATTACTTTTATTTTTACTTATCTACTTATAGTGATATTTCTTTTATATGCATTTTATTTCAGACTGGTCAACTCGGTTTGGATACTGATACACTGAGCCCGACACGGCTTGCGGCCAATCCTGGGTTGGGTCACAAATTACAGTCTATTTATATGGGGCAACATGGTGCAGTCAAATATGCTATCTAATACCCTCTAAGGTAATGTTTGGATTAACTTTATTTCCTTTCACTCCCTGTATCCACTTTGAGTACTTCCTCACTTGTTTTGCTCACTGTTGTTTTTTTCCAAATATTTTTTTCACTTATGTCACCACTTATCTTACACAGTAGAGACCCATTGCACAGTTTTTCCTTACCCTCACATGATCCATGCTATGCTCATCACCCCTTCACTCTCCTTCCTATTTTTCTTTTTCTCTTCCTTTCCCCTATTTTTTTTTCATCTTCTTCTCCTTTTCCTTCACATTCATCTTACCACTAATTTGACACATGGTATAAATTGAGCTGGCTTTCATTACCATCTTGACCTTCTATGTAATCACTCTATTTAATCGGCCCCCCCCCCCTCTTTTTTTACCTATTCACATATTTGGCATACATATATATCTTTTGAATGCTTTGAGGCCCTCTCTACCTATATACATATGACACATTTGGAGACTCCTGTCTCCTAGTGGCCAATTGTTCACTTATTAATCTTATTAATTCGCTCTATACATAATGGGAGTTCCACTTAGTTTGTCTTTGAATTTCATCACAGGTGTGGCCTGCCTTTCGGCCGGCCCTCTAACCTAGCAGGTGGTGCCTGATAGTGTGACCTCTAGTAAGCTGCATCGCTGGATTACTGCCCCGGTTTTGGCTGCTGTGGTGGTGGAGGTGCCTTAGGACTCCCCTTTGGGGAAGAGGAAAAAGTAATTTTTAAAGGGATCTCCATGTGGGAGGCTTTTTTCTTTTCTTGCTGGACATACATTGTTGGGTAACTATATTACATGTATGTATTGTATATTAATTTTATCATACGTAAGTAAAGTTTCTATATATGTACCAATATTATATATATTTTCAAGCAGACTGACCCTCTGAAGAAGACCCTTAGTGTATGGGTTTAAACGCGTCAGGCTTAATTTTCATATCATCAACATTTTCTGTTGTTATGGATTTATGTCTGCAAATGTATGTTTAGCTCAACAAAAAAATGTAAAGTACTTCCCACTGGAGATCATTGTTTTAACTTTCATGTCATGTCATTTTTGTAAAAATAAATATGTCTACTTTTTCATACATTATTGACTCAATCTGTTACTGTGCTGCCTAAAAACCCCACCCCGGGGAAACTCCTCTCTTTTGTTCCTATTCTTAGGGGTGAGCAGTATTTTTTTCTCCTCTCTTTGTGACCTCTCTTTACAGTGGCTATAAACGTCTGAAATGAAAAGTTAACAAAGCATAAACTTCTATAGTGTTTTCTTGCCTCAATTTATAGCACAGAGTGTGATTTCTGTCTGCTCTTTCCTTCCTCTGCTATCTGTAAAAGTCACTTCTGATAGTTTGTGCAGACAATGAACAATCCTGGGAGACAACCCAACCCTCCTTCAGCACACAATGGGCAAATGACAGCCGAAAGGTGGTTACAGCGCAGGCTTACTTTGCCAGGAGGGTGTACATGGGCGTCCTCCTGTGATCACGGGGCGCGGATGGCGTACTTTGTGATTCCTGAGTCCTTCTGACTCAGCTGGTCACAGATCAGGGCAAAGAGGCAATCGCAGCGGTCCTTAAACCACATAATCAGCTGTGTTCAATGACAGCTGATCACAGGATATAAACATAAGCAGGTTTTTGGCTTTTCTTTTCTCAGACAGCCTGAGGAGAGAAGAAGAGAGCCGATAACCGGCTTATGTTATGATTATCAGTGTCCTAAATATCAGTGCAGTCCCAACAGTGCCCACCAGTGCTGCCAATCAGTGTCCACCAGTGCTGCCTATCATTGCTTATCAGTGCTGCCAATCAGCTCTCATCAGTGCCACCTATCAATGCCCAACAGTGCTGTCAATCAGTGCCCATCAGTGTCTCCTAATCCATGTCACCTATCAGTGCCACCTACCAGTGCCTATCAGTGCCCAGCAGTGCCACCTATCAGTGCCCATCGGTGCTGTCTATCAGTACTGCCTATCAGTGCCGCCTCTCAGTGCCCTTCAGTGCCGCCTATCAGTGCCCATCAGTGCAGCCTCATCGGTACCTCCTCATCAAGGCCCAGCAGTGCCACCTCATTAGTGCCCATCAGTGCCACCTATCAGTGCCCTTTAGTGCCACTTATAAGTCTTTATCTGTGCCACCCATCAATGCAGCCTATCAGTGCCCATCATTGCAGCCTCATCAGTGCACATCAGTGCATGAGAAAAATTACCTGTTTGCAAAAAATTTTAACAAACTATGAATTTTTTTTTTCATAATTTTCTCCCTTTTTTTGTTTGTTTAGCAAAAAACGAAAAACCCAGTAGTGATTAAATGCCCCCAAAAGAAAGCTCTATTTGTGTGAAAAAAATTATAAAAATTTCATATGGGTACAGTGTTGCATGACCATGCAATTGTCATTTAAAGTGTGAAAGTGCTGAAAGTTGAAAATTGGCTTGGGCAGGAAGGGAAATAAAACTGCCCAGTAGGCTAGTGATAAAAGATGTTGGGGTTTCATATTTAGCATGCAACATTTTTATACCAAACCATATTAATGAGTACTGGTTATTTATATATTTCTTTTTTTTTTTTTTTTATTAGGTCATGAAAACTGTCAGTGCAAGTGTGTAATATAAATATCTGGCTTTATAGCATATCACAAATACAATAAACATTATTTGCTATGTTAAAACCTCCAAATTTTCCCTCCTCCTTTGGCACTGTGAAACAGTAACTGCTTTCATTCACATTTGCAAATAACATATAAGACCTACAGTATGTGCTAATAAAAAGGCTAATAACTGAGAAGAGCCCAAACCAGTCAGGTAGATACAGAGTTAACGTGTTTGGTCTGTTAAATATACAATTGAAAGTGTTATGTTATATCTGTTTGGCAAGTGTTATTAAACCCACAAAAGTAAGATCAGTCTGTATATGCAGTAAAGCATGTTTGTTATACTCACTGTGGTACCTAAGGGGTTAATCCTCTGCATTGTGTAAAAAGGCTGTTTGATCATCTGTTCTCTGATCCTCCCTTCTTTTACTGTCCCCAATCCATCTGCTTGGAGGCACTCTGCACATGCTCAGTTTGGTGTGTATTGCTAGAGTTTTTTCTTTATTTTTGGGAGGGTGCATATGATCAGCACAGAGCCAATCAGCACTGTCGAGACAGAGGGTCAGGGGTCATGCAGCCTCATAGGACAGTCAGAGGAGAATGAAAACTCTTTCTACAAGCTTTAACCAGTGCTCGGCCGGAGACTGATAGAAGCCACAAGACTGCTATATACTGCTGATGAGAAAAGGTATTTAGCAGTTTATATTTACAAAAATAATTGCATTTCCATGTTCTATGTACTGTGGGAAACCAGATATAGTGAATGCAGTCTAGTAACACTTTAAGTGTAGCGTCCCCCTGACCCCCAGGATCAGGGAGGGCTGACATTTCACCTCAGTGTGCTGGTCCTTATGCCACGTACACACGATCGGACTTTCCGACGGGAAATGTTGGATGTGAGCTTGTTGGCGGTAAGACCGATCGTGTGTATGCTCCATCGGACATTTGTTGTCGGATTTTCCGCCAACAAATGTTGGCTAGCATGTTCTCATTTTCCGCCAACAAATGTTTGTTGTCAGACTTTCCAATCATGTGTACACAAGTCCGTCGGACAAAAGTCCTGCAGAATTATCTCCTTGCATATAGTGCACTGGGCCTCCTCCACCTGTTTTAATTTTTTTTCTGTGACGCATCCAAATGCCTCCTGGCCATCAGGGACCGTGCTAATTGTAGCATGTCGAAGGAAAGCAGCCGTGGCCTCCTCCAGGTTAATTGCCTTCCTGGCCCTTTTGGTTGGAGAGCGGAGGGAAGGAACCTGTGATTCGGTCAGGCTGCTTGCCACAGCCTCCTCCTGGCTGAGACATTCCTGTGTATGAAAATGGTACATAGTTTTAAGTTTTTGGTCATCATTCACACACAATTTTGAGCTCATGACTGTTGCAAATTGAATGTTAACAAACAGAAAAGACTATCATTCTGACCCCAGCATATTTCATTTTTGTCCCAATCATTTTTGCCTACTACTGTCTATTGATATGTAAACCACTTTGTTAAATCATAAATTTGTGATCAATAACATCTAGTTAACATTCTATTTCTGACAAGAAATATGTTCAACGCTATACCTGTGTCAAGCTGGGCTCCTCCACATCTTCTTCTTGGGTGGAAGGCCCAGGGTGGACCTCAGGAACCTCAGCTGATGTTGAAGGAAGTGTTGAGAGCGATGGTCTTGGTCCCGTCTGGTTGGACAAAAGATGCAGGCTGTGTAGTACCACAGCCTGGGGACATATACGTCATCTGCTGATGCTCCAGATTTCAGGGAATCCTGGACTTTCTTGTGCTCCCTATTATATGTGCTCCTCAGGGTACCAATTTTGGTGTTCAAATAGGTGATGTCTGCCATGGGATACACAGGCTTCACTAATTCCAACAGTTTCTCCAGCGCTGCCTTCCTCTTTAGCTTGTTAGAATAGTCCCTGCATTGTACTTGCCAGAGACATGGCAGCTGCCTGTATTTTTCAATAAAGACTGGCAGAAAATCTGGGGCTGTCAATTTATCAACCATTTTATCTGCAAGACACAACACAAGGCAAACCCTTATGTCAGGCTAAACTCTCCTAATCTTGTCCCAATATAGGCCTCAATCTATAAGCAGTATAGGCCACTAACCACTGATGCCCCAAGTTACAATTGTACCTTTGTTTGAACAATCGGCAATAGAGATAATTGGTCCTCCACTCACAGATCGTACGTACGTCCGTTACATCACCCATGTGTTATGCTTTATATACACTGCGCATCCATGAAACTCCGCCCCTGTCCTTCTTTCTAGTGTATTCCCCGCCTCTTCTCTTTCGGGGCAGTGGGAGAGCACATGGCGCAGAAACAGCAGGTGTGTGCTGTTATCAGCAACGACGAAAGCCCGGAGCAAGGCAGTTCCAGATCCAGGACGAGATATAAGGCCTCAAATATGTCCTTTGAAGAAATGGTGGAGATGGTGGACATCTTAAAGAGGACAGACTATGATGGGAATCATGGGCCGTACAGAAACCCCAATGTGAGAAAGGCCAAGATCATGGCTAAAGATGTCAGAAGTCTGCACAGGAATTTTGGGGTACGACGATCCAAGGATCAATTGAGCAAACGCTGGTCAGACCTGAAATTGAGGGAGCAAGATCAGTATAGAAAGATCAGGAAAGTGCTGCAAAAAAGTAAGTGTTTGTCGTGTGTTCCTATTATTATTATTACTTTCATGCTTGTACATGGGCTTTTCTTTACTGTTGTATAGTTTAAAATGTCAAGTTTGAGGTTCGTGGACACAGGAATCGTTCGTATTAAAAATACTACCACTAATACGTCGTTTTTGGCAGATGCAGGTTAACTACATTTGTTCATGCCTATTTTGATTAAAATAAGTTTATTACATTGTTGTCTAGATGTATTTGAAACTATAATGAAATGACAACTTTATTCAGTGTCAGGAGAGGACAATCAGCAGCTGTTGACACATCTGGATGCAGGAGCACTAGTGTGGGACACCATAACACCCTTGTTAAACTATCCCATGCAGGTGCTCCAGTGGATACTAGGGGGTCTCTCCATGTGTGAAACTTGCACAAAACAGGTAAGTATTCCAGCTTTTGAAAGTGAAAAAATCATGTCTTCAGCTTGGAACTCTGCCAAAACAGACAATTGGACGACACTTCCCAGCAATGTTTCATATTACTATTTCTAGCCTAACATATCTGTCTGCTAAGTATACCTTTTTTGTATTCACATAGGGGAGAAAAGAATAGGGACATCTGAGGACACCAGTAACCCCACACCGAATGAAGAAAGGGAACACACACCATGAAGATGTGGATGCAGAGGTTCAGTAAGTGCTGGGTTAAGTGGTAGAAATGGTGTCGACAACAGGTCAGTGTCTGAGACTAAAGCTTCAGGTAGTAGAGTGTAATGCCTGCATATTTATAATACATGGTGCGTTTTTTTATTTTTAGGTGATGTGATGTAGTGGAAGAAGAAACTCACTTCAGCAGTGCAAGTGCACAAATACTGATCAGTGAGATCATGGTGTGCAATCATGATTTGGAAAAGATGAAACAAAACATCCATGATGGTCAAAAAAGCCTGAGCAACATCATCGATATTTTAGGCAAAATCTAAACAAAAAAACAATTTAAAGTCGTCGTTATGTTGTACATGTTTTTACAGTTTTAAACGAATTGCAAAGCCAAATTTTTAAGATGCACACAGTGTGCATCCATTGATCCCCCTAGCACATGTTGACACACTGGGGCTTATTTCAAAAAGGCAAAAGCACTTTGCCCTACAAGTGCAGTGCAAGTGCACTTGTAGGGCAAAGTGGATTGTCCTTTCTGAAATAAGCCCCAGTGTGTCAACATGTGCTAGCTCCCATCATGGGGGATCAATGGGCGAGTTTTCGGGGTGCAACCCCTTCCTCTCACCTACTTTAGTTTGGAGGAAGGGGTTGCACCCGCAAAACACGTACATATCCCATGATGGGAGATAGCACATGTTGACACACTGTGTGTTTTGTGGCTTTAGCAAAATAGATGTAGGGAAAATACACACATTTTAGGCATGGGATCATGAGGGAAATCCAGATTTTGAGTCCCAATTTGTGTGCATCTTCAAAATTTGGCTTTTAGAGGGGTAAGATCACCCCATCTGATGAAGGCAAAATCAACAGAGTTTTGACATACTAATGTCTCATATGGCCTTCACTTTAGCAAAGTTGAGTTGGGGATGTGTATGTTATGTTTTTAAACATGCCTGTTTAGCCCCAAAAAAGGCAAATTTATGTCAAACATACATGTTATACACTAAGATGTTGGTTTGTTCCAAAACGTTTTATAACGCACATGTGAATGTGCTTGGAGTAAAATGTTTTATACTCAACAATGTGTGGCTTCTTATTTCAATGCTCAATACCAGTTTATTTTTTAAGTTAGTGTAGTTACAGTGACATTGGGGGTTATTTACTAAAGGCAAATCCACTTTGCACTACAGTGCACTTGCAGTGCACTTGTAGTGCAAAGTGGATTTGTCTTTAGAAAATAACCCCCATTGTGCTGTAAAATTTGCCAAAATCAGGCCATTTTAGGGACTCCAAGCAATTAATTCATAGAATTGAAAAGGATGATTATTTTTATCATTAATGCATTACATACATTAACAACAATAACATTGTGTGTGTGTGTGTGTGTGTGTGTTGCAGACCCACAGCACAACATAATAGTTAGCTGAAGAAGAGATTGTCACCTCATGTATCAAATAAGTTACGTTTGCACTATTGAAGAAAATTGCCAAAATTAAAAGGCCATTTGAAAACCTAGGAGACAGATAAGAAACACAAACAGTAATTCAAATGAAATATGAGTTTAGTTTTTCAAAAAAAATGTATTAAACATCTGCAAGATTTTGTTGTAAATCAATTGCCCCCCCTACCCACAAAGTAATCAACATAGTTTTGCCTGACTTCGTGGGCGCTTTGGGGGGGCAAGAAAGGACGGCCACTTCCGAGCGCCGTCATTGATGTAGGTTCTGCTGAAAAGTCAGCCTCAGTCCCAACTGAGGCCAGATAGCTGGCTGCATTCTTGCGAAGGTAGTTGTGCATAATGCAGCAGCTCAACACAACATGATTAAGTTTGTATTCGGCCAGGTTGATGGACGTAAGGAAAAGCCTGAACCGGCTGGCCATTATGCCAAAGGCATTCTCAACCACTCTTCTGGCACGGGCCAGCCGGTAATTAAAAACACTCTGCTGTGGGGGGCACTTCCTCATGGGGAACGGCCTCATCAGATGTTCCCCCAGAGCAAAGGCCTCATCCGCCACAAACACGAAATTGAGGCCCGCAACATTCTCCTCCGGAGGTGGCTACCCAAGGTGCCATTTTGTAGACGCCGGTAAAACTCCGTCTGGGCGATCACTCCTCCATCAGAGTTACGGCCGTTCTTCCCTATGTCCAGGTAGATGAATTCATAATTGGCAATTACCTATCAAGATAATAGGAGAACAAAACTTTTAACAGTGCCATTTGAAAGTATTTAGGCAGGAACTTGCACTACATGCTTTGGTGAATGCATCCATAAACATGAACACAAAAGAGGTAGGTATAGTGTTATGGGTTTGGCAAAGTCAGCAGATAGAGTATTGGTAGTTCGGGCCCCCAAAAAAAAGCCTCTTGCACTCTGCCTGGATTTGGAACATTATTAAGTGACTAGGCTAGGTGTGTATGGGCCCAGGATAGCATGCTGGGGGGGTTAGTGAAGGCAAATCTGCATGAAGGACAAAAAAGTAGCATAAAAAACTTACAGCATGCATGAGGACAAAGAGGACATTCACAGCATATTACAATCATGGTAATTATGGAATGATGAAATTAATATAATGAATACATTAGCGAACATTTAATACATAGAATGTGATGTTAAAGGATAAAACTTACCCTAATATAGTCCTTCTGCAGGACTTGAATGATGGTAGAACAGGTCTCTGGAATAATGATTCCCAGAGCCTGGGGGGAGATCCCAGTCGTGAACTTCAGGTCCTGGAGACTTCTCCCCGTCGCAAGTACCGCAAGGTGGCAATGAGCCTTTGCTTGGGAGAGATGGCTTGCCACATGCAGGTGTCCTGCTTCGTAATATAAGGGGGCAGCAAAGCCAATAGACTGTGAAAGACGGGGTCCGTCATCCGGAGATAATTCCTGAAATCATCAAGAATATTCTCCTGGAGCTCCTGCAGCAAAGGCACATGACAGAATTGGTCACGATTAAGCAACCAATTTTTGGTCCAAGAACTCCTCCTCCCCCTGTTCATGGACTGGACTTGGGTCAAAGCAATAACACCAAGCCCAAAAACAGCACAATCTCTCTGACGAGAACGCAGAATGGCTAGTTAACAAACGGCTGCTCAGAAAGGTTGGCTATGGGGTGGTGAGGTGTCCTGTGGAATACGGTTTACCCATAAGGATAAATAGGGCCATGGTGCACTAAGAAGAGGAGCAGGCAAGGACATTTTTGAGGGAAAGGCAGTGCGGCACAAGACGGTCGCACAGTGAAGATCTCTGTAATTTAGGGAAGGTAAGTATTAACACAGTATTCTGCACTCAGGTGGGTGAGGGAAGATTTATAAAAGGACAAATTCGCTAAAAGTAAGCTTGTCCTTTAAGGCCCCTTTCACACTTATACGACTTGTCCCACAATTTTGTACTGCAAAATCGTATGACAAGTCATTCTCCATGATTTTCAATGACTACCATTCATATTGGCACGACTTTAAGTCGTGCCGACTTGAAAGTAGTCCCTGCACTACTTTGGTCCAACTTCTATGCGAGTTGTACTCCATAGACCTCGATGTTAAACCCTCAAGTAGCATGCAAATCGTGCCTGAATAATATAGACACGATTTCAGTACGACTTTGTAAGCACAAGCCTGGCTTGCTGATCGGGAAAGGATAAGCGACAGGCAGTGCTGACAGCTGTCTGGTATGAATCCTGAGGGGGAACGCCGTGCCAAGTTTTAAATGAAAAAAACGGCGTGGGTTCCCCCCCAGGGGCATACCAGGCCCTTAGGTCTGGTATGGATCTAAGGGGAACCCCCTGCGCCTAAAAATCGGCATGGGGTCCCCCAGACCCTTATCCGAGCACGCAGCCCGGCCAGTCAGGAATGGGGGTGGGGACGAGCGAGCGCCCCCCCTCCTAGACCGTACCAGGCCACATGCCCTCAACATGGGGGGGTGGGTGCTTTGGGGCATGGGGGGCACCCTGCGGGCTCCCCCCCACCCCAAAGCACCTTGTCCCCATGTTGATGAGGACAAGGGGCTCTTCCCGACAACCCTGGCCGTTGGTTGTCGGGGTCTGCGGGCGGGTGGCTTATCGGAATCCGGGAGCCCCCTTTAATAAGGGGGCCCCCAGATCCTGGCCCCCCACCCTACGTGAATGAGTATGGGGTACATGGTACCCCTACCCATTCACCTAGGGAAAAAAGTGTCAATAAAAAACACAGTACACAGGTTTTTAAAGTAATTTATTAGGCAGCTCCGGGGTCTTCTTCCGACTTCGGGGGTCCTCTTCCGACTTCGGGGGTCTTCTTCCGACTTCGGGGGTCCTCTTCTGACTTCGGGGGTCCTCTTCCGACTTCGGGGGTCTCTCCGGCGTCTTCTTCCGGTGCCCTGATCTTCTGCCGGCTCCTCCGCTATCTTCTGCAGCTCAATTGCTAGCGGTGGCCCGGACTTCTGCCTTCTTCTTTTCTTCCAGAGATGTTGACACGATGCTCTCTCCAGCTGGAATGGTCTCTGAACGCTCCGCAATGGACTTATATAGGCAGTGACCCCGCCCCCTTATGAGGTCACTGTCCCGGGGCATGCTGGGACTGTGCCGTCATAAGGGGGCGTGGTCATCACCCGATGACCACGCCTCCTAAAACGTCACAGTCCCAGCATGCCCAGGGACTGTGACGGCATAAAGGGGCGGGGTCACCGCCTATATAAGTCCATTGCGGAGCGTTCAGAGACCATTGCAGCTGGAGAGAGCGTCGTGTCAACATATCTGGAAGAGAAGAGGGAAGAAGACGATCCAGAAGTCCGGACCACCGCTGGCAAAAGAGCGGCAGAAGATAGCGGTGGAGCCGGCAGAAGATGCGGACACCGGGAGAAGACGCAGGAGAGACCCCCGAAGTTGGAAGAGGACCCCCGAAGTCGGAAGAAGACCCCCGAAGTGGGAAGAAGACCCCGGAGCTGCCTAATAAATGACTTTAAAAAACTGTGTACTGTGTTTTTTATTGACACTTTTTTCCCTAGGTGAATGGGTAGGGGTACCATGTACCCCATACTCATTCACATAGGGTGGGGGGCCGGGATCTGGGGGCCCCCTTATTAAAGGGGTTCCCGGATTCCGATAAGCCCCCCGCCCACAGACCCCGACAACCAACAGCCAGGGTTGTCGGGAAGAGGCCCTTGTCCTCATCAACATGGGGACAAGGTGCTTTGGGGTGGGGGGCCCTGCAGGGTGCCCCCATGCCCCAAAGCACCCACCCCCCCATGTTGAGGGCATGTGGCCTGGTACGGTCCAGGAGGGGGGGCGCTCGTTCGTCCCCACCCCCATTCCTGACCGGCCGGGCTGCGTGCTCGGATAAGGGTCTGGTATGGATTTTGGGGGGACCCCATGCCGATTTTTTGGCGTAGGGGGTTCCCCTTACAATCCATACCAGACCCAAGGGCCTGGTATGCCCCTGGGGGGAACCCACGCCAGTTTTTTTATTTAAAACTTGGCGTGGAGTTCCCCCTTATGATTCATACCAACTACTGTATGTTTTCATTTGTTAATGCCAAAAATGTGGCAAAGTCGTACAAAGTAGTACTGCTCCCAAATCGCCGGAAAATCGCAGTAAAATCGCGTCGAAATCGCAGTAAAATCACGCGACTTTGAAGTCGTATAAGTGTGAAAGGGGCCTAAGGCTAGTGTAAATGTCTTGTTGTGTACAATGCTGTCAGTCACAGTGTTAACATGATTACAGGAGGAAAGAGCAGTGGAACAGTTTTATGAGTGTGCTCCTGTTCATTCATTGTTCAATCACATAAGTCCTGAATCAAGATTTCTGAATTTCCTAGTAATCTGCAGAGAAAGCCATACATTGGTTGTGCTGTCCAGCAGGGCAGGGGTTCCTAGAACACAACCAGGTGTGCAAATTTATAAAATGTTTGGCAATGAAACAGTTCACATTTTTGTCTTTTAAATATGTATTTAGAAAGTTGCCTGGAGTTCAGTTTTTAAAGTAGAACTAAAGCCAAAATCTTTTTTTCCCTTTGGATAGAGTAAGGGAAGGTAATAACCATTGTCAGTTTTTTTTTTTACCATCAGTGTCCCATTGGGAGGATTTTTCTCTTCACTTGTTGTTTCATAGCCAAAAAGTAAGGGAATCCCTGGTGGTCACCAGAACTAGTTTCCCAATTGTAGGATTTTCCACCTATTCCTGTTCTGGCAACAACCCAAAATTTGTAATTTGCTTTTACTTTTGATAATAACAGTAATCAGAACAAATAGAGAGGTTGAATCTCCCCGACAGAGGCACATAAAGCCATAAAAACCAAACAGGTGTTTTAAACCCTCTCCAGTCAATCCAAATTTTTTAAGAAAAGTTTTGCCTTTAGTTTTACTTTAACCCCTTAACGCTAATCTTAAGTGGGCTTTAATGCCTGCGAGGTGGCACAACTTCTGCATCATGTGACTGCTGTGATTGGCTCAGTAGTAATGCGATGGGTTGTTGACACCTTGGTCAGTAAATAAGCTTCCAGCAAAACAATGCTCATGCCACTATGGCCATATATGTGCGATGGCTGGAAGTTAAAGCCCACCTTTATTTCCCCCTCACATATGTGTTACATGATCGGCAACAAGTTAACCCTCACATCTTATATTAACCCTTTTCTGCACAAAAGAAGTGGTTGAAAATGTTCAAATTTTTCAAAACTGCTGCCAAATATGAACTATTCGGTCTATAAACAACTGACCAGTGTAGAATCAGTAAACAGAAATTGTGTTACAGCTCGTCCCCAGGCACTTGCCTGCTGAGCACCGCCATTTTGGCTCTTGCACAGCATAGAGAAGATGAGGTCAGGCTCACAGCCCGCACATGAAAAACTCCTCTGCCCTTACTGTAACAGTCATGTGTCACTTCCCCCGTGTACATCATTGACCGGGTAGGGGTATTCAAGATGAAGGCTTAGCTACTGACTCTTGAGAAAAAGCAAAATTTTGCATATCTGTAATGCTGTGTGCACACGGCCGGACTTCCCAACAGAAAAAGTCAGATGGGAGCTTTCGGTCGGACATTCTGACCGTGTGTATGCCCCATCAGACTTTTTCACCGGTTTGCTGTAAAATTCCATTTGTTCTGGTATTTTGTTGAGGTGGTTTTATACTGAAACCACAATAATAATCATACTCTTGAACATGCATATATAAAAATCGAGTTTAGCTATGATATTTTATTTCTACCACTCTATAAATAATCTTGCAGCCTAATAAAACATTCATACTGAAAATGTTTATTGTTTAAAAACCAGGTAACCAGGATGCTTCCAGCTGATGTACTGCAGAAGTTCCCTTATCTCGTATGGTATGGGAACAAACTCCCTGAAAGAAAATCAGCAAATTTTTCTCCTGGGAAGATATGCTGCTTAAGTTTCCAGCTATATTTGTTAAATGACCTTTCCCTGCTGACCAGTCCATTAAATTGGAATACTGTATATTTGCTGATGCTTTAAATTTTATATGTTTATATGGCATCTCAATGAATTTACACTGATGTCTGTTTTAGGATTGTTTCTAAGTTAAAGCTGCAATTGGCTCTACTTGCAAATTATGCTTATATACTGTAAGTAGCATGCCACTATACAAGCTCAATGCCCCCTGCAAACATTTTACTGTTATTTTTAATCCTGAAAAATAGATGTCAGAAATATATACTTTATCTGAAAGTATTAACTCGTATACTTACCTTCTTCATCTCACCGGGACAAATGTATTTTGGTCCCTGCTGAGCAAACGACAGGTTGTACGTATTGTATTTACATAATTATAGCAGCTTACAACTACTGTGTGCAACTTGCATTTACATGAACTATGCCAATATTGTACTAAAACATTTATTGGACAAAAAAAATCTCTCTGTGGACTGCTGCCTTTACTTTTTCAGTTACTTACTTACTTATGATAGTTGTACGTACAATACAACTCCCTAACCCACATCTTCAACCTCTCCCTCTCCTCCGACACCTTTCCTTCCCTGCTCAAACATGTACTGGTTACCCCCATACTTAAAAAAACCCTCACTAGACCCCACCTGTTTGAATAACTTAAGACCCTTCTCCCTGCTCCCATTTGCCTCCAAGTTCATCGAACGCCTTGTCCATGACCGAATGAGTCGCTACCTCACGGACAACAACCTTCTTGACCCCCTACAGTCCGGCTTCCGTCCACAACATTCCACTGAAACTGCCCTACTAAAACTCACCAATGACCTACTAACTGCTAAAACCAATGGCCATTACTCAATACTCATACTCTTAGACCTCTCTGCTGCCTTCAACAAAGTTGACCACCTGCTCCTCCACAGAAGCAAACTACACTCCCTTGGCCACTGTGATTCTGCTTTATCGTGGTTCTCCTCCTACCTATCACAGCGCACTTTCAGTGTCACTTACAACTCCATCTCCTCCACTCCTCTTACTGTCTCTGTTGGGGTACCCCAAGGCTCTGTCCTTGGGCCCCTCCTATTCTCGCTCTATACTTCTTCCCTGGGCCAGTTGATAACCTCCCATGGCTTCCAATACCACCTCTACGCCGATGACACCCAGATCTATCTTTCCACTCCTCAACTTACCTCCTCGATCTCCTCACAGATCTCAAACTTACTGAATGACATATCAGTATGGATGTCACGCCACTTTCTCAAACTCAATCTTTCTAAAACTGAGCTTGCAATATTTTCTCCCTCCCGGGTCCCCCCCATGACTTTACCATTAAGATCAACAGCACAATCATTGGTCCCTCCACACATGCCAGGGTGCTGGGTGTAATCCTAGACTCTGACCTCTCCTTCAGCCCCCACATCCAATTACTGGCTAAATCCTGCCACCTTAACCTCCGCAACATCTCCAGAATTTGACCCTTCCTGACTAATGACACCACAAAGCAACTTATTCACTCCTTGATTATTTCCCGCCTTGACTACTGCAACGCTCTCCTTAATGGTCTACCCTTACGCAGGTTCACAGGTGTACTGATAGGATCAACTTTCTGGCTCCAACAGATATATATATATATATATATATATATATATATATATATATATATACGGTATATATATATATATATATCAAAAGCAAGGAGGAGAGCTCATAGTGCATTACGGTTAAACTGTTTATTTAAAAACATAAAGCATTGCACTTAGAGACTGGTTGGGTTTTCAAGACAAACACATAACTCGTAACTTTGGAAGGTTGACGCACTGACGTCATCGCTGTGTGTCTCGTGTCGAATGGGTGTTCGCTGGCCAGCCGGCTGCTGCAATTTTAACCTGTGTTTTTATACTCTGCTGTCTACGTAATTGCAATAATCTATTTAAAAAATTGTTTATACTCACTGATTTGCGCTATGGAGAGCTGTGTTTCCATTCTTTTTGGGTCCTCCCTGCTGCCTGTACACTGATCCTTTGGACGGAGCTACCCTGATCTGCCTGGTCTGCCTGGCTATCCTGTTCATCCTCCCCCTATATTGTCGATCCTAATAGGACGTTAATACGATTGTGTGCCTGGTCTATCTATAAGCTGTTTCACAGCTTGCCGTTGGTAAGCATTTAATTTACCTGGTGGTGGATTTTTTTCACGTGGTGTCACTGGAAGGATTTACTAGCTTCATTGCACTCTGTTGGACATTTTTTGAATTCACATTTGGACTTTAATATTTCACTGACGTGATATTTCCTATTGTCTTATTTTCACATGGATATGTTTGTGTTTTTTCTTATAACATTTATGTTGATCCCTTAGAGATCCATTTATAATTTATTTGTTTGCAGCGCGGTTCCTATTTACCCACATAACTCGCAGACACGGCCACCACACTACTTGATCGGCTCGTACGTGCTAACATCACACCGCTGGCTCAACCCGATGCGTTTCCCTTTATAAGGCGTCAACTGGGATTGGACAGGGGGTAGCAATCAAACTCCCAGCCTGTGAAACCCTGAACAGAACAGGACAAACAATCACTGCTCCCTTATTTACAAAAGGAGCCAAAAACTAAATTTACCAAGCATCCTACACTAAGAGGGTGCTACAATTGTTTATATTATGTTTTAATATATATTTACAATATATGTATGCACTGTGTACTTTTATGCTGAGAATTTATTACTGTTGAGATATTTATCAGTTCCAGATCTGTTACTCTTTGGGGTATGAATCCCCTGAAAAGGATTCTGCCTTTTCTAAATATTTCATATTATGATCAAGTAGGGTTATATTTGGTGTTGGCAGGGCGTTTTTTCAGCCGGAACTCAGCGGAACGGAGTTCCGCCACCTCTGGCTAGCCCAATCCTCTCCAACCTGTCACTAATCACAGAAGGCGGTAGAGGAAGTTTTTGAACTACTCACTTCCTCTGCCGGCTTCTGTGAGCTATTGTCAGGCATCCAGGGCATGTGCAGGTAAGGTATATGTTGGTGGATGCCCCCGGTCCCAGCCCTGCAAATGCTCGCATTTTGTTCTTTCTTTGCCGTTCCTGTGCTGCTGCGGGAAGCTGCTCCTGTCCCCGCCCCCACCAGTCCGACCTGTGTAGCACAGAGCCGAGTGAAGCGTTCCAGCTCTCCACACTCAGCTCTGTGCTCTTGGCTCCATGGTAAGTTACGATGTGTTGGGGAAAAAAACGACACACGCCGCGCATCTAGCACAGATTTGCCAGCTGCAGCCCTGTGAGGCTCTTTTGAAAAGGTGAGAGAGGACAGTGGAGGAAAGGGGGGCGTTTTCAGAGAGGCAGCTGTGGGGAGGTTAGAGGTGTAGTGCAGAAGTGACAGCTGGGGGAGTGGGGAGATTTGTGAAAAGGTAAGAGCTGTGTGAACGGGAGGGAGGGGGGATGTGAGAAGAGATGAGAGCTGTGAGAACGGGAGGGGGGATGTGAGAAGAGATAAGAGTTGTGAAAAATGAGGGAGGGGGAATTTATAAAGAATGGGGGGAATTTATAAAGAATGGGGGGAATTTCTGAAGCGTGGAGGGGGAATTTGTGAAGAATGGGGGGAATTTATAAAGAATGGGGGGGATTTATGAAGTGTGGAGGGGGGGAATTTATAAAGAATGGGGGGAATTTGTGAAGTGTGGAAATGTATAAAGAATGGGGGGAATTTGTGGAGTGGGGATTTATAAGAATGGGGGGGATTTATGAAGTGTGGAGGGGGGGAATTTATAAAGAATGGGGGGAATTTGTGGAGGGGGGAATTTATAAAGAATGGGGGGATTTATGAAGTGTGGAGGGGGGGATTTATAAAGAATGGGGGGAATTTGTGAAGTGTGGAAATGTATAAAGAATGGGGGGGATTTGAAGTATGGAGGGCGGAATTTATAAAGAATGGGGGGAATTCCTGAAGCGTGGAGGGGGGAAAATGTGAATAATGGGGGGAATTTGTGAAGGGGGAATTTATAAAGAATGGGCAGGATTTTTGAAGTGCGGAGGGGGGATTTATAAAGAATGGGGGGGGGGATTTGTGAAGTGTGGAGGGGGGGGATTTATAAAGAATGGGGGGGAATTCATGAAGCGTGGAAATTCATAAAGAACGGGGGGAATTTGTGGAGGGGGGAATTTATAAAGAATGGGGAAATTTCTGAAGCGTGGAGGGGGGAATTTGTGAACAATGGGGTGAATTTCTGAAGCATGGAGGGGGGAATTTGTGAACAATGGGGGGAATTTATAAAGAATGGGGGGAAGTTGTGAAGAGTGGAAATTTATAAAGAATGGGGGGAATTTGTGAAGCGTGGGAATTTGTGAAGTGTGGAGGGGGGAGATTTATAAAGAATGGGGGGAATTTCTGAAGCGTGGAGGGGGAATTTGTGAACAATGGGGGGAATTTATAAAGAATGGGGGGAATTTGTGAAGTGTGGAGGGGGGAATTTATAAAGAATGGGGGGAAGTTGTGAAGCGTGGAAATTCATAAAGAATGGGGGGAATTTGTGAAGGGTGGGAATTTGTGAAGTGTGGAGGGGGGAATTTGTGAAGTGTGGAGGGGGAAATTTGTAAAGTGTGGAGGGGGGAATTTGTAAAGTGTGGAGGGGGGAATTTATAAAGAATTGGGGGAATTTGTGAAGCATGGGGGGGATTTATAAAGAATGGGGGAATTTGTGAAGAAAGGGGAGGGGAATTTGTGAAGACTGGATAGGGAAATTTGTGAAGAAGTTGGGGGGGATTTGTGAAGAATGTGGGGAGGGGTTTGTAAAGAGGTGAGAGCTGTAAAGGGGGATTTGTAAAGAGTAGGCGGGATTTGTGAAGAGGTGAGAGCTGTGAAGGTGGGGAAGGGGATCTGTGGAGGTGAGAGCTGTAAAGAGTTGGGGGGGTTATGAAAAGCCGTAAATATTGAGAGCTGGGGGGGGGGCAGGTTGTACAGAGGTAAGCGCTGAGAGGGATTTTTGCAGGTGAGACCTGGTGGTAAAATGGAGAAGGGGTGGTTGTGCAGAGAAGCAACATAGGGGAGGACTGGCAGGTGTAGAGTTGAACTGTTGACAGAGCGTACAAAGAATAGTTGTTGGGGTGCTAAGATGAACTTTGGACAGGAGTACAGAGATGTGCTGTGGAAGAGGAGGAAGAGGAGGTGAGCTGTGGACAAGGGGAAGAAGAGGTGAGCTGTGGACAAGAGGAAGAAGAGGTGAGCTGTGGACAAGGGGAAGAGGAGGTAAGATGTGGACAGAGGAAGAAAAGGTGAGCTGTGGACAGAGGAAGAAGAGATGAGCTGTGAACAAGGGGAAGAAGAGGTGAGCTGTAGACAAGGGGAAGAGGAGGTGAGATGTGGACAGAAGAAGAAGAGATGAGGTGTGGACAAAGGGAAGAGGAGGTGAGGTGTGGATAGAGGAAGAAGTGGTGAGCTGTAAACAAGAGGAAGAAGAGGTGAGCTGTAGACAAGGGGAAGAGGAGGTGAGATGTGGACCGAGAAAGAAGAGGTGAGCTATGGACAAGGAGAAAAAGAGGTGAGCTATGGACAGAGGAAAAAGAGGTGAGCTGTGGACAGAGAAAGAAGAGGTGAGCTGTGGACAGATGAAGAAGAGGTGATGTGGACAAGGAGAAGAAGAAGTTGAACTGTTGACAGAGAGTACAAAGGATAGTTATGGGGGTGCTAAGGTGAACTTTGGACAGGAGTACAGAGATGAGCTGTGGAAGAGGAGGAAGAGGAGGCGAGATGCGGACAAGGGGACGAGGAGGTGAGCTGTGGACAGAAGAAGAAGAGGTGAGCTGTGGACAAGGGGAGGAAGAGGTGAGCTGTGGACAGAGGAAGAAGAGGTGAGCTGTGGACAAGGGGAGTAAGAAGTGAGCTGTGGACAAAGGAAGAAGAGGTGATCTGTGGACAAGGGGAAGAAGAGGTGAGCTGTGGGCAGAGTAAGAAGAGGTGAGCTGTGGACAAGGGAAAGAAGAAGTGAGCTGTGGACAAGGGGAAGAAGAGGTGAGCTGTGGACAAGGGGAAGAAGAGGTGAGCTGTGGACAAGAGGAAGAAGAGGTGAGCTGTGGACAAGGGGAAGAGGAGGTGAGATGTGGACAGAGGAAGAAAAGGTGAGCTGTGGACAGAGAAAGAAGAGGTGATCTGTGAACAAGGGGAAGAAGAGGTGAGCTGTACACAAGGGGAAGAGGAGGTGAGATGTGGATAGAGGAAGAAGTGGTGAGCTGTAAACAAGGGGAAGAAGAGGTGAGCTGTAGACAAGGGGAAGAGGTGAGATGTGGACCGAGAAAGAAGAGGTGAGCTGTGGACAAGGGGAAGAGGAGGTGAGCTGTGGACAGAAGAAGAAGAGGTGAGCTGTGGACAAGGGGAGGAAGAGGTGAGCTGTGGACAGAGGAAGAAGAGGTGAGCTGTGGACAAGGGGAGGAAGAGGTAAACTGTGGACAGAGGAAGAAAGGGTGAGCTGTGGACAAGGAGAAGAAGAGGTGAGCTGTGAACAGAGGAAGAAGTGGTGAGCTGTGGACAAGGGGAAGAAGAGGTGAGCTGTGGACAAGGGGAAGAAGAGGTGAGCTGTGGACAAGGGGAAGAAGAGGTGAGCTGTGGACAAGGGGAAGAAGAGGTGAGCTGTGGACAAGGGGAAGAAGAGGTGAGCTGTGGACAAGAGGAAGAAGAGGTGAGCTGTGGACAAGGGGAAGAAGAGGTGAGCTGTGGACAGAGGAAGAAGAGGTGAGCTGTGGACAAAGGGAAGAGGAGGTGAGATGTGAAAAGAGGAAGAAGTGGTGAGTTGTAAACAAGGGGAAGAAGAGGTGAGCTGTAGAGAAAGGGAAGAGGAGGTGAGATGTGGACCGAGAAAGAAGAGGTGAGCTATGGACAAGGAGAAGAAGAGGTGAGCTGTGGACAGAGGAAGAAGAGGTGAGCTGTGGACAGAAGAAGAAATGATCTGTGGACAAGGAGAAGAAGAGGTGAGATATGAACGAGGGTTGTAGGTGAGCTGTGGACAGGGGTACAGAGGTGAGCTGTGAATGGGAGGCACAGAGGTGTGGAATAGATGGTTACCTTGGGAAGGAATACGTAAATATTATCACTTGTGCTGATTTGTTTCTGTGCCTTGTGTAATACACACACCTCAGCACTGCACAGTATGCACTCCAAAGCCCTCTGTGTTATTCGCTCCTGAGTGCGGTACTTTGTGCCTCTTGCATCTTGTGCAAAGCGCAGATTATTTAATGTTGATTTACGTCTCTCCTCGGAGAACGGCGTCTTTGGGGGCAGGAAGTTGGCTGGGGAAGGTGAGTTCCTGCGCCTATTCTCTGAGAAAAAAAGCCCTGTGTGTTGGTGATGTATGGAATTATGTGTGAGATGTGGTTTAACCAACTTAAAAAAGTGCAGGTAAACACAGAAAATTCAAGTATTTAAAATGCTTATTTGCAGTGTTTTTCTTTTCCATAAATTATTTGTATTAATTTGTACTCATAGTTTCCAAGACAGCCCACTTAAAGTCCATTCCCCTGATATAAATATTCTGGGATCTCTGCTCATGCTTTAGCTTGTCTTTGGTAGACCAGAGAAATAGATTTTCTATCCCTGGTGACTTATTTCTGAGTGACCCTCTGTTATGTCAACTCAACTTTCTTTCCTAGTTTCCACCCTTTTTTCTAATAACTTACCCCCCTTCCTCTTAACATCTTACATTTTCCCTCCTCCCTATTGTCCATCATGGCCAGTGCTAGCTCACCCTAACTAAAGTGCTGCTCCTATATTGTTAAAGGCTTCAACAACCTATAATGCCAAGGTACAAATATCCATGTTTCATGAGAACCATTTTTGTAGTGAATGCACCTCTGCCTGCCATTACAGGTATTTCTCCCCAAGAGGAACTCTAAAGGGATCTCAATAGATATCCATAAAAAGTTGATCAAAGAGCAGATCCCTGGGCAGATATCTACTCCTAAGGTATCTCTGCAAGGCCAGCTTTTTACCATTGCAAATTTCTACCTCCTAAATTCTAATCAGGTCACCACAACTTTCCAAAATTACATTGGTTCCAGGACCACTTTGCTAGATAACCCTCCCTTGCCATCTGTAATGCATAGGTCCTTAATTTAGGCATGGGGCAGAGTATCTCATTGCAGACTCGATACTAAAAAAATGTCCTTGCCCCCTGAGAACTTATGACTCCACTCCAGAACACTCCCTTTCAAATATATTCTTTCCTGTTAGCTATCTCACAGAGGATCTGGATACCTGAATCAACCTAAAGGACTGGGAGAAAGCCTGTGTACTCTCACATAAACTTATGCTCTCTGACCCTGTTTACGCTACCCTTTTTCTGAATAATTTTCCTCTCACCCTTACCCTTTTAGGTAGTATCATATGGCTGGCACTGGCTCACCCTTTAATGAGACAACTTGACAAAACCACCAATGATTTTTGTGCTGGAGGAGATATGGAGAACCCATAATGCACTATTGCACAGCTGAAGGGTTTCTGCTTGGAAATTATTCATGCTTGTGTATCTGCACCTGTACTATGTGGATTATTGATCTCCTGTACTATGGGATAATATATGATGTGCATGTGTGCATCCTGCCTTTTAAGATTTTTTGGGGCTTTCCAACTCTCTTTTTTACATGTATATGTTTATCTTTTTTTAGATCTGGCACGCACTACTAAGTGATTAATGTTGTGCAATCACTTTGTTGGAGACCATATATTTGATGAAATATTGCACTGTGCCCTCCCTTGTGAATTTCCCTTTATGAGATAAAGGTGTTCTATTGCATGATGATTTCAGCGTATTATCTCTTGATGTATTTTTAAGAACAAGTACTGGGGGTTTCACCACTCTGTTATGATTAAACCTGGTTATGTGATTGATATGATATACCTTTTTGTTTGTTTTTATATTCCATTATGTCTATAACATACATCAAGTGTACTCCTGAAGAAGAATGTTCGAAACATGTCGAGTTTGCATGCGGAGTCTTATAAAATCTTCTCATCTAATGTGAACCAAAGACATATTTTATGCTATGCAGTATTTTCTGCCTTAAGTGACTTTAGTAAGATTTGATGCCAGTGTTGGCGATTTTTCTACATGTCTACATAAAAATCCAGAGCTACCCAATCTTGTTTATAATGTATCTGCACATGCCTTAACTACTTACAATTGTATTTATATGCTTCTTTATATTATACTGTACAATGATTGCCACTATCTGAATTTTGTGAATGCTTTGATTGTTTCTTTTGTACTGTACTGTACTGTACTGCAGTGTTTAACCACTTCCAGCCCAAGGACGTCATATGACGTCCTAGACGTTGAGTGGGGATATTTGAATGATGGGTGCAGCTACAGGTATCATTCAGATATCTTCTTTTTCAGATGGCAAGTCTGTGCACTGTAAGAATGATCATAGCAGCAGTTCAACCGCTTGATCGTTCTTACGAGTGGCGGGAGGGGACATCCCCCCTCCCGATGCCCTCCGGTGCTTCTTCGGGCTCTGCCGTGTCATCAGGGACCCAGAGAAAGAATCCGCCGCCTCCAAATGAAGAGCATAGAGATGTCTGGTGACCAGATGGTCACCAGTCATCTCTATGACCGTCGGAGGCCCAGGCATGAAGTTATGACATCATGTCCAGGCTACTGATGTAAACAAAGCCGAGATCCCAGCTGGAAAGCATCAGATCGGTCATTTTTTTTGATCTGATGCTTTTCAGCCTGGAGGAAAGATGTCGGGTCTTATAGACCCCTTATCTCTCCATACAGAGGACCTGTCATGCACCGTTCCTATTACAAGGGATGTTTACATTCTTTGTAATAGGAATAAAAGTGATCAAAATTTTTTTTTTAAAGAGAAAGTATAAAAATGTAGGAGAGGAGTGCCAGAATAGGCCCGGTATGGAAGTGGTTAAATATAAACCTAATAAACTAGGCCTGAACTAAAAAATGCCAATACTTAAAAGAACTTGGACATACTTTTAGTATGTTTTTTTTGTTTTCACTTTTCCCTTGATGAAAAGTATTGCTGACTACATAAGACTTGTTTAGCAAACGGCTTACACATTCTATAGAATTATGAAGAGTTGGCAAATATGTTATGCTGGCTTAGAAATTGTGTATTAGGGATTGTTTGTGAACTTTATTATTTTATTCCGCATTAAAGATTAAACCTGCAGCATGTGACCCTGAGACCGAGTCCTAAAAAATGTTCCTCAGCTAAAAATCATAGGATAATGATGCAGGCTGGAAATGTAATGTGACACCATGAATTTGTGAATTAAGATCCTTTGTATGACTGATGTACCAGACACTGAGCTCCATCTTCTTTATTGTAATATTGCAGCCAGAATCTGTCATATCTCTCAATTACTTTTCCCTGGTCCGCCAGATGTGATTTGTTGATAATTTTTATATGCAGCTTCCTGGCAACATCCTCTACAAAAATAGCGATGAGCTGAAACAGGATGGTGACTATGTGACCTTAATTCCAGACCAGAGCACTGGCTCAGTTAATGGAGCATGACACCACTAATAATGAAGATATATTTTATAAATGACTTTTTTGTTTGCAGCTTCAAAGCACAAACAAACACATAAAGGACTAGGCGATGTACTGTAGCTCAATGTACATTTGACAGTTAAAACCTTACCTTTCTTTTAATCATGCTTTATACAGTATTATGATAAGAGCCAATGCTTACAACTGCTAAACAAACTAAAATTGCTTTGATTTGATTTGGCTAACTGGCCCTTGGAGAGACAAACAGTTAGAAGATTTAAATAAACAGTTTTTGGACTGTGTTTATAGTTGGACACAACACAACATAATTGGCCTGGAACAGCATGTATTCAGCGGCCACAACTATAATAGAAGTGGATTACAGAGGAAGCAGAAGAGTTGCGTAATTTCCTTGGTTACAGGTTAATGCTTACTGGGAACTGGAAATAGGTCCTTAGGTCTGGGGCTACATCCAGAAGCATTGTTAGACTGGTGCCATAATGCAGCTTTTTCAGTATTAGCTAAATCTATAGTGACAACATACAGACATGCAACTGTCCCTTCCAGTGAAGGATTGTTTCAGCCTACTGGCAGAACTTAAAAAAACACATACTTGCAACATCTGTTAAGAGCGAGAATTTGTAAGCCTGAAAAAATGTATGTTTGGCTAACAAATGTTAAAATATAAAGTAGGTAAATTCCTTGAAAACAGTGTAATACATGAAAGTGTGAACTATCCCCTGACTTTGAATAACAGGTAGGTACAGTGTGTTTTTTTTAAGCCCAACTCCAGAAACCCTAAAACACTCTCTTGCCGTGGGGCTGCGTATGCAGTCCCACTGTGCATAGTCCCACTGCAACTCAGGATTTTTAGGTTTCCTGGAGTTCAATGTTAAAGAGGTTGTAAAAAAAAAAAAACCTGTAAGACAAAGGCATAATGAGCTAGTATGCATCACATACTAGCTCATTATGAAATACCTTAGAACTAAGCCCTCCAGTGGCACCCACACACCGCTGAGACAGCTGACATCTTCCCTGGTGTTTCTTCCAGGTTCATGGGCTCCGGGGCTGTGAGTGGCCAGAGCCACGATGAAGTCACTCCTGAGCATGCGTGTGGGAGCTGCCGTTTACAGCACGGGCTCTAAAGGTCAGGTACAGTAAGCCGGACCTTCGGAGTGCATGCGCCGATTACGTCATTGGCTGCATGCACTCTGAATATCTCCTAAACTGTGCAAGTTTAGGAGATATTCGCAGTACCTACAGGTAAGCCTTATTATAGGCTTACCTGTAGGTACAATTAAAAAATAAGACCTTACTTTCTCTTTAATTATATCTTTTTTTGTAGGGTTGTTGGCTTTGCAGCCACTTCACTAGACCAGTGGACCCCTATTTAAATTGTTTTGTGTTCTGATTAGACCAACATAGAGAGCAGAGGACTTTTTCCATGTTGAGATATTTTCAGTACCACAAATAATGGGGATGTGATAAATCTGTTTTGTATAATAAGAATGTGCATTTGTCACCTTTTATTTCTTTTTTTGTATTAAATTATTTTGTTGCCATCTAATGTGTTTTGGTTTTGTCTTTTTGATTTCCTTACAGGAATTGTTATTGTAAGGTGTGATGATGGCAGTCTCCAAACCACCACCGCCACCAATATCTGATGATGGCTCTCTCAGCCTTACCCTGCATAGAGATTTTCAGCCTGTGGCACAACAGCCTAACTGTCAGTAGACAGAAAGAGATTGCCACTCAGTTGGTAAACTCCACAGTTAACCCTTTACATACATAAACAATAGCTGCCACCATGTGTTTTAACAGAAACAGAAGTTGTTATAATAAGCTTGACTTCTAAGAAATGTCTGTGACACCCACAGACACGCCAGACTTCCCTGTGGCATTCCCCGTGATGCCAGAGGGGGGCGGGGTCACCGGGTGGCCCCGCCCTCCGTTATTTAAGAACCGTTAGAAAAGGAGAAGCGTCACACAGCGGGAGCCTCCCTCCATGCCATCATGGATGCGGAGCGGCCCAAGGAGAAGAAGGGAACAAGACGCCGCGGAGGAAGATGCCGGACGGGAACACCGGAGGAAGAACCAGAAGAACCAGAAGAAGAAGAAGAAGATGGAGGAAGAAACCGAAGGAAGATAGAAGATAGAAGAAAGAAGAAAGAAGATAGAAGAAGAAGAAGCATTTAAATAAAGGAATTGTCAAAAACTGGTGTTTTTTTTTGTGGGTGAGAGTAGAATATTACCCTCAAATTTTTGGGAATTCCATTTCGCTTTCTGATGTTGGTACACATATCACATTTTTTGGGCTCAAATTTTGAATATTTGGAAATAATAAAAAGCACAAAAAATTGTGATTCATTTTAAATTTGCATCAGCAATGGTATTGTTTGTGGATTATAAAGACACCTGTGTGAGTTTGGGGTAAAGATTGTTGTGAGATTGAGAGTAACAAGTGAAAGTGACAGAGAAAAATATATTTTACCAAAACATCAAAACATTACACATTCTAGCATTCTTAAAATCAAAATATTTTAAGTAGAAGCAACAATGTTGGAAAGGAAAATTTATTTCACAGAAAGATACATTTCATCACAACATTAAAAGGTTTTTTTTTTGTGAAAGTTAGATTTGTTCCATTAGAATCAATGGCTGAAACTTCATTTTGACTAAAATAGAGCAGATTTTCATCTAAAAAAATGCTCTCTAATTAGCTCTCATTTTGGTATTTACTATAGCGCTGGCTAAAAAAGACACTTGAGTTAAAATGAGAGTTATTTTCAGGTCTGAGCATGCTCAGTTGTGTTGGCACCTAGTTGTCCAAAACGGGGAATTTCTCAGACTTCTAAAGATATTTCAGTGTAGAAATCACTTTTTCACAAAGTTTAAAAGCAGTTTAAAAGCAGATTGTCTTTAAATAATATACCGCATATTTCAGTACCATTTAGGCAATTATATCATGCTCTAAACATTATTTCCATGTGCACTACTCCTGGTTTAGCAGAGTAAGGGTTTGGGTGCTATTTGGTTTCAGGGAACTATAGTAAATTTTATTTTGGGAGTATTTTCTCACCAGCGCTATAGTGAATACAGTTTTAGCGCTAATTACCACGAATTAGTGCTAATTAGCGCTGATTCACGGTAATTAGCGCTAATTAGCGCCGCAGCTCTATAATAAATGACCCCCACTGTATAGAAAAAGAAAAACAGTGCAAGAAAAATATTCAAAGAACAAGATATTACAAAAATAGACAATAGCAACAGTAAAATAAATGTGACTAAACATGAAAAGTACTTAACAAGATTTGCCTAGTCTTGGGTTCCGGCAGAGTCCAATTCAATGAGCTTAAGTCAGATCCTGATAGAGTCACTGGCCCTCAGAATGACTCCCAGCATTCATATACAATTTCATTGGAGAACTGAATATTGTCAAACTACAGATCTAGTCATCTTTTCTGGTCACTCAAGAAGGTGCTTATAGAAACGATATTATCAATAAATAGTGTGAGGGGGTGGGAGTGCTAAAGAATTGGTTATATATTCAGCAGACCCTCCTTTGAAGGCCCGATTTCTAAATGCATAAATCTTTTTAAATGACCTTGTTTCAGTCTGATAACCAATATATTATTGCATAGCACAGAATAATGATCTAATAAAGATTAGATATGATGTATCTCTTTCTCAAAATTATTCATAACATCTGTTGTAGTCAAGTTGAGGGAATCACTCTTAAAAAGATGGACCATTGATCACTTAGAAACATACAATTTGCTGGACTCAATGCAGCTTGGCCTTACTGGGGGCAGATCTTGTTAGATAAATCTGACTGAATTTTTTGTTTATATTAGCAATATTTTGGACCAGGGTGGTGCTGTTGAGATAGCCTAGATCTATTTCAATCAATAACAATAGTGTAGCACTTCCAAGACCAACCAAAAATGTACAATTATAAATAAAACTCCTAAATAAATACATGTTTCATGTGAAAAATGAATGTGCTTAAAGTGGATGTGAACCTGATTCATGAAATTTGACCTAGGCAGATATATCTGTAGTGTTTATTTACAATATCTCACAAAGGTGAGCACACCCCTCACGTTTTTGTAAATATTTTATTATATCTTTTCATGTGACAACACTGAAGAAATTATACTTTGCTACAATGTAAAGTAGTAAGTGTAACAGTGTAAATTTGGTGACCCCTCAAAATAACTCAACACACAGCCATTAAAGGAGAAGTCCAGCCTGAGCTTGTTTGGCTGAGCTTCTCCTAAGGGTCACAGGAGTGCAATTTGTTTTGCACTCCTGTAAACCCGTTTTCAACAGAAAGCGGTCTGAAGTCCACTCTCTGCTGACGTCACCAATATCATTCCAGGCACTGCGTCAACCGATTCTGGAAGTCTGGATCCGCCACGTGCCTGGACTGATAGCCATCTCAGCCAGCCGCTCCCCCTCCACAGCTCAAAGCTCCAGTGAGCGTGGAGGAGCAGAGTAGGAGAGCTGCTGATTGACAGGCAGCAGCTCTCTGCTCGGGGAGCTGAGAAAACCGAGCCATTGGTGGTGTTCGATCGCTCAGTTCTCAGTGAAGAGGCACCGGGGACAGATGCAGAATTGGATCAATGCTGCATCCACCTAGGTAAGTATGACACTGCAAAATACCCGATTCCCATACTTTTCTTTTAATGTCTAAACCACTGGCAAAAAAATGTCTCTCCAAGATGTGCAAAAAAGTAGTAAAAAAAAGGGGGGGGGGTGTCCAAGTGCAAAGAAGTTAGAATGTAAACATCATCAAAATAGTGGACCCCTTTAGTAATCCATAACCAGTGTGCTCTAGCCTCTCACCTCAATTAAAGACCATAACAGGTCTAGTCACACATCCAGATACTCCTTAATGGCAATCTCCAATCACCTTCTTCTCCGTTTGGAGGTGATACAGTGAAACAGGGAGGCAGCAGTTGTTCTGGATGAAAAAAGCTATTTTCCTATGTAAGCCACATGTCAGAAACCATGAATCAGACTGAGACAGAAGTACAGTTAAATCACACTTGTTTAATAATAATAAAAAAAGGTAAACAGAGTAAATGTAGTCAAAACATAGCCAGAGTTCAGAAACGTGAACGGATAGTGAGACAAGCCAAAATGTGAGGGAGCCCGAGTTGAGCGTAATAGAACAGCAAGCAGGATCTGGAACCAGAAGAAATGTCAGCCAAGCAAGTCTTTAACAGGAACACAGGAGAGCGTCTCTAGAGATGTGACCAAGACAAAGGCAGAGATCATCTGGACTGGACAGCTTAAGTAGGCAGGACTGACGAGCAGGATATCATCAACAGGTTAGTCACTGTGGAGAGATAGGAGCTGGCAATTAGCCGACAGCTGAGCAGCCAGCTTTGGGAAGGAAGGGCTGAACCCAGCCCTGACACCACGCCTTTTAAGACCTCTCTCCAAATCCCCTCCGAATGATAAGCATTATGTGGGAATAAAGGAAACCACCATTGTGTAGCAATTAAATAACAAGTAGATTTATTAAACGTAGCAACTCACATTTACAATTACACAGATCAGCAGCGTGTAAATGAGATACTTCCGGTCTCGGCCATGACTGGAAGTGATGTCACCCGGCTCCTCCCATCGCGTTGCGTCACTAGACACGTGAATTTTTCAAGGGTTTGGAGACTGGGTGACACAAGCCGGACTATATAGAGCACCGGTAGCCATGGAGACCACACACAGCTTGATTAAACACTTTACGATGTTATACTAATTAGTGACAAGCAGACATTTGTAAACTAGCAGTAACCAATGAAACCGCGCAGACTTATTGGAGACTTTCCATTCTGATACTCCATGAATAAACAGAGCAGGATTCAATTAAAACCATAAAGGACAGCTAAACCCATATTAATAAAAAAATCAATAAACATAAAGAAAAATAAAAATAAATAATAAATATAAAATAAAAATAAATATAAAGAGGGCGTGGCTCCCGCTACTAATCCTTCTCTGATCCTCCTCCCGCTACCCATCCGGGCACTTACCAACCCCATCCGCCAGCTGATCCACCCGCGGCTCCCCGGGATACTATCTCGCACTGCACAGGCCCCATGATGACCCGCAAAGAGGACAAAGAAGCTGCGACCGCGGCTGCCATGGAAATCCAAGATGGTGCCGACGCTCCTCAGCCCCAGGAGACAGGCGGTAAGTCCCATACTGCACAAAAACAGCAGGGGAAGGAGCAGCCCAGGCAGTGGCGGCCCGTCCATAGGGGGCACCTGGGCACCGCCCCCCCTCCAGGCAGTCTCAAAGAAAAGTAAAAAAAAAATTTTAAAGCTGGCCCTTTAAAAAAAATACACAAAAAGGTCCTTAAGTGCACTGTGTTCGGACGCCGGAAACAGTGTGACGCCGGACACAGTGCACTTATGGGAAGCGCCACGTCTATGCAATCACGAGATTGCATACATGGCGATTCATTTGCGGGCGTTTAGCCTGCCTTGCGGCGTTTTCTGAGGTGCCGAGTAGCTCCCGCCTGGCCCTAGTATCTATTACTAAGGCCGGGCGGTTTGATTGACATCTGAGTATGATGTCACTTCCTGTTTCTCTCCAATTGCGCCCAGGAGAGAGAAGCAGGAAGTATGAGAACATCAGAGCTCTCCAGGAGACATCGCTGGAGAGGACAACACACAGCAAGGTAAGTAACCGGGGAGGGGGGTTTGATGGTGACACATGCTGCAATCTGGTGACACACGCTGCAATCTGGTGACACACGCTGTAATTTGGTGACACACGCTGCAATCTGGTGACACATGCTGCAATCTGGTGACACATGCTGCAATCTGGTGACACACGCTGTAATTTGGTGACACACGCTGCAATCTGGTGACACACGCTGCAATCTGGTGACACACGCTGTAATTTGGTGACACACGCTGTAATTTGGTGACACATGCTGCAATCTGGTGACACACGCTGCAATCTGGTGACACACGCTGCAATCTGGTGACACACACTGCAATCTGGTGACACACACTGTAATCTGGTGACACACGCTGCAATCTGGTGACACACGCTGCAATCTGGTGACACATGCTGTAATTTGGTGACACATGTTGCAATCTGGTGACACACGCTGCAATCTGGTGACACACGCTGCAATCTGGTGACACATGCTGCAATCTGGTGACACATGCTGCAATCTGGTGATACACGCTGCAATCTGGTGACACATGCTGTAATTTGGTGACACACGCTGCAATCTGGTGACACATGCTGCAATCTGGTGACACACGCTGCAATCTGGTGACACACGCTGTAATTTGGTGACACACGCTGCAATTTGGTGACACACGCTGCAATTTGGTGACACACTCTGCAATCTGGTGACACACTCTGCAATCTGGTGACACACACTGCAATCTGGTGACACACACTGTAATCTGGTGACACACGCTGCAATCTGGTGACACACGCTGCAATCTGGTGACACATGCTGTAATTTGGTGACACATGCTGCAATTTGGTGACACATGCTGCTGCAATTTGGTGACACACGCTGCAATTTGGTGACACACTCTGCAATCTGGTGACACACTCTGCAATCTGGTGACACATGCTGTAATTTGGTGACACACACTGTAATTTGGTGACACATGCTGCAATCTGGTGACACACGCTGTAATTTGGGGACACACGCTGCAATCTGGTGACACACGCTGCAATCTGGTGACACATGCTGTAATTTGGTGACACATGCTGCAATCTGGTGACACACGCTGCAATCTGGTGACATGCTGCAATCTGGTGACACACGCTGCAATCTGGTGACACATGCTGTAATTTGGTGACACACGCTGCAATCTGGTGACACATGCTGCAATCTGGTGACACACACTGCAATCTGGTGACACACACTGTAATTTGGTGACACATGCTGCAATTTGGTGACACATGCTGCTGCAATTTGGTGACACATGCTGCAATCTGGTGACACATGCTGCAATCTGGTGACACACGCTACAATCTGGTGACACACGCTGCAATCTGGTGACACATGCTGTAATTTGGTGACACATGCTGTAATTTGGTGACACATGCTGCAATCTGGTGACACACGCTGCAATCTGGTGACACATGCTGCAATCTGGTGACACACGCTGTAATTTGGTGACACACACTGCAATCTGGTGACACATGCTGTAATTTGGTGACACACGCTGCAATCTGGTGACACACGCTGTAATTTGGTGACACACGCTGTAATTTGGTGACACATGCTGCAATCTGGTGACACAATCTGCAATCTGGTGACACACACTGCAATCTGGTGACACACGCTGTAATCTGGTGACACATGCTGTAATTTGGTGACACACGCTGCAATCTGGTGACACACGCTGCAATTTGGTGACACATGCTGCAATCTGGTGACACACGCTGCAATCTGGTGACACATGCTGCAATCTGGTGACACATGCTGTAATTTGGTGAAACACACTGTAATTTGGTGACACATGCTGCAATCTGGTGACACACGCTGCAATCTGGTGACACACGCTGTAATTTGGTGACACACGCTGCAATCTGGTGACACACGCTGCAATCTGGTGACACACGCTGCAATCTGGTGACACATGCTGTAATTTGGTGTCACATGCTGTAATCTGGTGACACATGCTGCAATCTGGTGACACACGCTGCAATCTGGTGACACATGCTGTAATTTGGTGATACATGCTGCAATCTGGTGACACATGCTGCAATCTGGTGACACACGCTGCAATCTGGTGACACACGCTGTAATTTGGTGACACACGCTGCAATTTGGTGACACATGCTGCAATCTGGTGACACACGCTGTAATTTGGTGACACACACTGCAATTTGGTGACACACGCTGTAATTTGGTGACACACGCTGTAATTTGGTGACACATGCTTCTGCAATTTGGTGACACACGCTGCTGCAATTTGGTGACACACGCTGCATTTTGGTGACACACACTGCTGCAATTTGGTGACACATGCTGCAATTTGGTGACACATGCTGCAATTTGGTGACACACGCTGCTGCAATTTGGTGACACATGCTGCAATTTGGTGACACATGCTGCTGCAATTTGGTGACACATGCTGCTGCAATTTGGTGACACACGCTGCAATTTGGTGACACATGCTGCAATTTGGTGACACATGCTGCTGCAATTTGGTGACACATGCTGCAATTTGGTGACACATGCTGCTGCAATTTGGTGGTGACACATGCTGCTGCAATTTGGTGGTGACACATGCTGCTGCAATTTGGTGACACATGCTGCTGCATTGGTGGTGACACATGCTGCTGCAATTTGGTGGTGACACATGCTGCTGCATTTGGTGGGACACAGGCTGCATTTTATGTGACACAGGCTGCATGTAAGGAGGGACTCCGCTGGAGGCACCTGATGAAAGGAGGGACTCCGCTGGGGACACCTGATGGCATCTGGTGGCAGGCGACGTGGCTAGTGACATGCTCAGGGCTCCCACTGATTCTGCATTATGGTGAGTTGAATGATTTCATTTTATATTATAATGTAATAATAGAAATAATGCGCTTCAATCATCCTGACACCATAACAACCATGGTGCCGGGATGATTGAAGCGCTAACAGGTGTTTGGAGTATCTTTATCTGCTGATTGTTAAACTTTCTAGAATACACATGTTTCTATTGTTGTGTAGGATCTGGGCCTGCTGTCCCTCCATCCCTCTCTCCCTCTCCCTCCATCCCTCGTTCATCTCAGACACTAACCACACCACCTTAGAGCCACGCCCACTATTTCACTGAAACCACGCCCATTTTCACCAAGTGGGAGGGGTCAAAAAGGAAGGGTGGGGCCTGCCCCATCCTAAAACTTTACCAGCCGCCACTGCCCAGGGATATGTTATACTACACACAACAGCTACAAGGGGCAGGCTGCTCAAACCCCCCCTCAACACAGTCCCTTGCACATGGACCAGACAGAGGACACAGCCCTTCAGCACTAGATGACACGCTGCCCTTGGATTCCTCCCCTGTTCCTACACCCGACCTGTTTGACACGCTGCAGGAAGACACATAGCAACCCACACTGAATGAAATATTGCGTGCAGTACAGCGATGCATGGCCTCAGTCGATGGGCTAAAAGAGCAGTTTGGGAGTCTCACCGAAACAGTGTCCCTTGTGAGACAGGACTTCCAGAAAATCAGGGAGAGAACCATGGCAGTGGAGGGCAGAATTAGTGTGGTGGACGACCAGATACCTTCACTCACAAGGGACGCCAGAACAGCATTGCAGCAAGCTGGGCAAGCCACCGCCAAAACAGATGACATCGAGAACCGCCTCAGGTGGAACAATGTCCTTATTGTGGGACTCCCTGAGAAAGTTGAGGGTAGGGATCCTACAGCATTCACAGAGCAATGGCTGCAAGATATATTTGGCAAGGAGGCCTTCACCTCATTGTTTGTGGTGGAACGGGCTCACCACACACCACCTCGACCCCTCCCTCCGGGCAACCCTCTGCGATCCTTGCTGGCAAGGCTTCTGAACTACAAGGACCATGAGATCATACTCAGATTAGCAAGAGAGAGAGGCTCTGTTCACTTCAATGGGACAAAAGTTTCATTCTATCTTGACTTTTCTGCTGAGGTGCAACAGAAAATGGCTAAATTCGCTGAGGTAAAGAAGCGCCTAAAAAAATTCAAGTAACATATGCAATGTTATTTCCGAACAAACTACGCATCACAGCCAGGGGGCAGTCTGACAAGGTCGGTATGCTATCGGCCGACATTTAGTACTTATATAGCAGGACACTCTACACTTTGTGCATACCAGCGTTTTGAATGGGCTCTGACACAGCAATAAGCATGTTGAGTTCTAAGTTACAGTGTGTGAGATGTGCTCACTAGCTTTCACAAACTACCATTATGTCCCAGTTCCAGGGACACGTTAGTTGGTGCCCGGTTGGCACCTGTTATCCAAACAATTCTCTTGCTTCTCTAAAACGCATGGCTCACTTTCTCGCATTGACCTTTGTGTTGGGTCCTCTCATATTATAAATATGGTCACCAAAGTGGAGTACTTCCCCAGGGGGGTATCAGACCACTCCCCACTGGCAGCACATTTGGTTACCCGCCCAACAGTCTCCTTACCTAGAGCCCCCTGGAAGCTCAATGCCTTTTGGCTAAAACTTTTTACATCCCAAGAGCGGATAGTGAGGCAAATTGAACAATATTTTTATAATAACCGATCACACCCAGATGTCACAATGAAATGGAATGCCTTTAAGGCATGCCTTAGAAGCACGTTCATAACTGAAATTGCGGGAATTTGTTAGGTACCTGGTAGTAGAGCCTGACTTGTAGGAGAAGACCTCTCATACAACGCTGGTTCAGGAGCCACTGGAGTGGGAACAGTGGTCTCCTGAGCACAGTGGGGTAGGAGTGCCTGTAGAGCGGAGTCTCTGGAGCTGAAGTGATGAGAGATCCCACAGGGATGGCTGGACTGCAGATCAGGTAGAGACTGGAGGCAGCAAGCTGGAACACTTGTAGATGCAGAGATAACTGGAGCTGGAGCTGAAGGTGCAACAGCAAGGACAACAGCAGGCACAAGCAGGGTCAGACGGTCCGGGTCAGCAAGGATAGGAGACAGGCAAAACAGCAGGCAGAGGCAGAGTCGGTAGGAAGGCAGAGGTTGGCAACGGTATCAGGCAGGTAGTAGAAGAGTAGTCAGGCAGGCCGGATCGGATAGGAGCAGGACGAATAATCAAACAAGCCGGGTCAGATGGGTAACAGTAATCAGGTTCAGGTTAACACGAATCACAAAGCTGAGACGAAGCAGCAATGTGCCAGAGGCACAGGAGGACTTTTATGTGCACTTTGGCGCCAAACCGGCGCTATCGCGAACGCGCGCATGCCCGTACGTGCACACGCACGCGCGCGCGCCCGAGCGCCGCGCGCCCTAGCGCGGCGCTGACGCCCGGGAACAACAAGATTTTGCTGAGATGTGTGTAACGGAGCGCGCCGGCGCATAGGCGCGTGCCGACGCCCAGGTCCGGTGCCAGTGGTACCCTGACATTGCCCCCCCAAGGGGCAACCTCCGGGTGCCCAAAAGCCTTTTTTCAGGATGGTTAGCAAAATAGGCTCGAACTAAACGCCTAGCATGCACATTACTATCAGGTTCTGGGCCGTAGCCCTTCCACTTGATTAGGAACTGGATCTGCCCTTGTCTTTTCCTGCAATCAAGGATAGCCTCCACCTCAAATTCCTCGTTACCATCAATCACAATAGGTTCAGGAGGTCTAGTTCCTCTACCAGGAAAGGGATCAGGTACAGCAGGTTTGAGCAATGACACATGAAACACGGGGTGAATTTTAAGAGAGTCAGGCAAAGTCAGTTCATACGAAACTTCATTAATCTTCCTTTTAACCGGAAACCTAGGTGCCAACTTCTTAGAAGGACAAGCTAGTTTGATATTACTTGTAGAAAGCCATACCTGATCGCCCAGCTGAAGCTTCAATTCCCCTCTTCTCCTCCGGTCAAAGATCCTCTTGCTGTCCGCCTGAGCCTTGGATACTGCTTCCTGCAACATCTGGTTGTTATGATTGATGAAGTCTACCGTGCTCTGTACCGCTGGAACTGAGGACTCTGGAAGGAAATCGGGTAAAAAGGTTAGATGAAAACCATAATTAGCGAAAAAGGGGGATTGACCGGTGGCTGAATGCTTGGCATTATTGTAGGCAAATTCTGCCAAGGGCAGCAAGGATACCCAATCATCTTGTGAGAAGGAAGTAAAACATCTGATATACTGTTCAAGAGTCTGATTGGTCCTCTCTGTCTGACCGTTGGTCTGAGGGTGATAGGCCGATGACAAGGCCAGCTTGATTTTTAAAGACTCACACAGGGCTCTCCAGAAGCGTGAGGTAAATTGTACCCCTCTGTCAGAGGTTATGTTTACGGGGATTCCGTGGAGTCTAATGATCTCCTTGATGAAGATGTGAGCTGTTTCAATAGCTGACGGAGTTCCTCTTAATGGAAGAAAATGGGCCATTTTGGTAAAACGGTCAACTACCACAAAGATAGCAGAACACCCCTCAGAACATGGAAGCTCTACAATAAAGTCCATGGATATCATTTTCCAAGGCCTATCGGTACCGGTAAGGGTTTTAACAGGCCCCAAGCTCGACTCCTGGAAGTTTTATTCTGGGTACAGATAGGACAGGAGCTGACATTCTTCTCGCAAAAGTCCTTTAAATTGGGCCACCAGAAGGTACGCTGTACCAATTCCAGGGTTTTACAAACCCCAAAGTGACCTGCCAGCGGGTGATCGTGAAGAAGTGCTAAGACCTTGACCCGAACCTCCTCAGGAACAAAGATTTGTCTCCCTTTCCAGAACAGTCCGTCCTTGTTACTTAAGGTAATCCCTGTGGGTCTGGCTGATTCAGAGGATGCTTCCTTAATCTGGGAGAGAAGATCAGTTTGTATGAGCAGAAAATTGTTTGCAGGTAAAATGGTGTCCGGAGCAGATAAGTCCTTTGGGTTGTCATGCATTCGTGATAATGCGTCTGGTTTGACATTTTTTGAACCTGGCCGATAAGTAATGTGGAAGGAAAAGCGTGAGAAAAACAGCGCCCAGCGGGCTTGTCAGGGTCTTAGCCTTTTAGCAGATCTAAATATTCTAAATTTTTGTGATCAGTATAAATTAGTACTGGATGCACAGCCCCCTCCAGCAGGTACCTCCACTCCTCTAATGCAGTTTTGATGGCAAGAAGCTCCCGATCTCCAACATCATAGTTCCTCTCCGCAGAGGAGAGTTTTCGGGAGAAAAACCCCACAGGATGCATATCGTCTTTACTGCCCTTTCGTTGCGAGAGTATTGCACCGACCGCTATCTCAGAAGCGTCCACTTCCAAAATGAATGGCAAGGATGGTTCAGGGTGACTGAGGATAGGTGCTGAGGTGAATAGTCTCTTGAGGTTCTCAAAAGCCTCTTGGGCTAGGTAATTCCAGGAAAAACGGGTATTCTGTTTGGTTAGTTGTGTGATTGGTGCGATTATTGCAGAAAAACCCCTGATAAATTTTCTGTAGAAATTTGCAAACCCGATGAATCGTTGAACCCCCTTCTTGTCTAGGGGTACCGGCCAGTCCAGAACAGCAGAAACTTTCTGTGGATCCATCCTGATGCCAGTTGAGGAGATGATCAAGCCCAAGAACTGAATGCTTTCTTGCTCAAACGCGCATTTCTCCGCTTTTGCATAAAGTCTGTGTAAGTGAAAACGACCCAACACTTGGCAAACATGTTTTCGATGGAGATCCAGGGATTCTGAAAAGATCAAAATATCGTCTAGATATGCGATCACAAACAGGTCTAGGAAGTCTCTAAGCACATCATTAATCAGGTGTTGAAAAGTCGCAGGGGCATTGCAGAGTCCAAAAGGCATGACTAAATATTTATAATGCCCGAATCGGGTCCGAAAAGCTGTTTTCCACTCATGCCCGGCCCGAATGCGGATCAGATTATAGGCCCCTCTTAGATCAAGCTTAGTGAAAATGACGGCAGTACTTAATTTCTGAAACAGTTCGGGTTTCAAAGGTAGGGGATACCGATTTTTGACCGTGATCTTATTCAGTTCTCAGTAGTCAATACACGGGCGGAGAGATTTGTCTTTTTTAGCAACAAAGAATATTCCCGCACCTGCTGGAGAAGTAGAATGGTGAATGAATACTTTGGCCAAGTTTTCGTCTATGTAAGACTTCAACACTTCTTGTTCTTTCTCAGATAGGGGAAAGATGCGTCCGAAGGGAATTCGGATCCTGGCAGCAATTCGATGGGGCAATCGTAGGGGCGATGAGGTGGAAGAGAATCTGCCCCCTTTTTGCTAAAGACATCAATGTAGTCATGATAATGTTTGGGAATGACCTGACAATTTTTCTGGTCGGAGTCCAGGCAAAGCAAGGTAGCTTGGGAATCCAAATCTTTCGCCAAACAGTGTTCCTGGCAGTAAGATGACAGAAATTTCACTTCTCCAGAGACCCAATGGATGTGTGGGTTGTGAGCCCGTAGCCAGGGAATGCCCAGGATAATGGGGAACATAGGGGAGGTGATGGCGTCCAGGATCAACAATTCCTTATGTTGAGAATCAATTGTAGTGGATAATGACAGAGTCTCTTGTGTCACTTGTCCAGATCTGATACGAGAGCCATCGGCTAGGAAGACAGAAAGTCCATGGGTTTTAGTCCGCAAAGGGATGTTATGCTGCTTAGCAAAGTTTAAGTCTATAAAGCAGCTGCATGCCCCGGAGTCAATAATTGCGTTGACTTGGAGTGTCCTTTCTTGAAGCTGTAACGAGAGAAGAATGGCAAGATGGGTAGAATTTGTAGATAAAGCAGAAAAACTGGTAGGTATAGGAGATGGACACTTACTCATTCTGACTGGGCAATTATGGACAAAATGCCCGGTTCCTCCACAGTAAAGGCACAGATTTAATTGCCGACGTCGGGCACGTTCTTCGGAAGACAGGGCAGGTCGCATCACACCCAGCTGCATTGGTTCAGAGGTATCTGGTGTGGTATTGACTGAATTAGGACTGGATGCAGGGAAGTAGCGTGTTGCAGGCATCGGAGCTCGGGCTGTCATCCAGGTCGGGCGGTTTGGTTGAACTGATCGTTCAGATCGGCGCTCTCGGAGGCGACGATCGATCTGAATGGTTAGGGTGATCAAGGCCTCTAAGGTATTTGGAATACCTACTCGAGCAAGTTCGTCTTTCAAGCTTTCAGACAGTCCAATGTGGAACTGGTGACGCAGAGCCGCGTCATTCCACTGTGTGTCCGCGCTCCAACGTCTGAATTCAGTAACATAGTCCTCCGCAGGTCTGCGGCCTTGTTGGAGCGCGAACAGGGCAGATTCAGCTGAGGCAGTCTGTTGAGGGCCCTCATACAATTGTTCCATGGCTTCGAAGAAGGCGGATAAGGATTGAGTTAGAGCAGAGTCCCCTTCAAGTAAACGATGTGCCCAGGTCTGTGGTTCCCCCTGCAGGAGGGAAATTACAAATCCAACTTTAGTGGCTTCCAGTGAAAAGGTTCTGGGCTGTAAGGCAAAGAAGAGCTGGCAAGCATTGCGAAGGCCCGAAACTTAGCCCGGTCTCCGGAGAATCTTTCAGGAATGGGGACCCATGGTTCAGGCGGAAGCATCACAACTGCGGGCCCTGAAACAGTCTGTGTTGGAGCAGCAGCTGGAGAAGAGGCAGGAGGGTTAGACCCTGCCAGATTCTGAACTTGTCCTTCCAGTCTGTTATAATTATCCTGAAGGGCTTGCACTGCTTGGGTGAGGGCCGCCAGGTGTGTGCATATCTCCTTCATTGGAGAGGTATCTCCTGCAGGCTCAGACATGGCTGCTTCGTACTGTTAGGTACCTGGTAGTAGAGCCTGACTTGTAGGAGAAGACCTCTCATACAACGCTGGTTCAGGAGCCACTGGAGTGGGAACAGTGGTCTCCTGAGCACAGTGGGGTAGGAGTGCCTGTAGAGCGGAGTCTCTGGAGCTGAAGTGATGAGAGATCCCACAGGGATGGCTGGACTGCAGATCTGGTAGAGACTGGAGGCAGCAAGCTGGAACACTTGTAGATGCAGAGATCACTGGAGCTGGAGCTGAAGGTGCAACAGCAAGGACAACAGCAGGCACAAGCAGGGTCAGACGGTCCGGGTCAGCAAGGATAGGAGACAGGCAAAACAGCAGGCAGAGTCGGTAGGCAGGCAGAGGTTGGCAACGGTATCAGGCAGGTAGTAGAAGAGTAGTCAGGCAGGCCGGATCGGATAGGAGCAGGACGGATAGTCAAACAAGCCGGGTCAGATGGGTAACAGTAATCAGGTTCAGGTTAACACGAATCACAAAGCTGAGACGAAGCAGCAATGTGCCAGAGGCACAGGAGGACTTTTATGTGCACTTTGGCGCCAAACCGGCGCTATCGCGAACGCGCGCACGCCTGTACGCGCGCACGTGCACATGCGCTCGCCCGAGCGCCGCGTACCCGCGCGCGCCCTAGCGCCGCGCTGACGCCCGGGAACAACAAGATTTTGCTGAGATGTGTGTAACGGAGCACGCATAGGCGCGTGCCGACGCCCAGGTCCGGTTCCAGTGGTACCCTGACAGAATTAAACATAACTCATCGGGACTCCTAGAGCAGGTTAGAGACCAGGTGCGGCGGCTAGAACTATCACATGTCACAGCCCCATCAGACTCTGCTGAAGGAGGCATGAATATCGGGCCAGGATTCCCTGGACCTATTGAGATCCTCCACCGCAGAGCGGAAACGGTTCTTTACTAATCAGGCCTTTTATGAGGAGGGGGGAAAACTGGCCACTTGCTGGCTAGAATTGCCAGGTCCCAACAAACATCCCCAGCCAAAGGAACCATTGGCTGTTCCACTGGGAGATTGGTGAATGACCCTGAACTAATAATTACTGAACTCACTTCGAACTATGCAGACTTGTACAAGCCATGTGAGGACTACTCGGATGAGGCACTGCAGGGCTAACTAGATACAATATCTCTACTGGTTTTGACCCGTCAGGCGCGCATGGAGCTGGAAGCCCCATTCGCGCTGGACGAATTGAGAGAGGCGGCTGCCTCCTTCCCTACTTGCAAGGCGCCAGGGGACGTTACTGCAAAGTGACATCAAAATATTGGCCAAGGTTCTGGCCATGAGGGTTAACAAGGCTATTCTGTCTATCATTCACCCAGACCAGGCAGGCTTCATGCCACGGAAATCCACTGCGACCAACCTTAGACGGCTTTTTTTGAACATGCAGACCCCGGCAGATGTGACTGGCCACAGGGCACTGTTGTCTCTTGATGCCAATAAGGCATTTGACAGTGTCAGCTGGCGATATCTCTGGGCTGTGTTGTCCAAATTTGTGTTTGGTCCTAGATTCACTACATGGGTACGGTTACTGTATGCCTCACCACAGGCCGCCATACACATGTCAGATAGGATGTCACACGTCTTTGCACTAGGCAAGGGAACTAGGCAGGGATGCCCCCTGTCTCCCCTCCTATTCACATTGGCTATTGAACCTCTCGCACAGGTGAGGGACTGTCCACAAATTAAGGGATTTCGTTATGGCAAATTGCATGAGAAGATAATGCTCTACACCGATGACATGCTCCTCTTTCTGGAGGACATGGATGCTTCACTGTCTTCCCCTGCTGACTCGCTTAAGAGACAAAATAAATAAGACTCAAAATGTCAGACTCAAAATGTCCTTGGCAGGGAAGACGAATGTCGCCAAGTTGATCCTGATGCCTCAATTCCTGTAACTGCTCCACAACACGCTGGTAGTAATTCCACTGAAAATATTTTGAGTGGTCAACTCCCTATTCAGATTACTATTATGGCACACTAACCCCCCCCCCCCCCCCCCAGGATCAAATTGGAGCAGCTTCAGTATCCAAAGGAGGGGGGAGAGGTCTTGCACTCCCCAACCCTTGGATATACTATTTGGCCGCATAGTTACTGCACCTGATAGAAACTTTGGCTCCGTCTCTTGCAGACTCGTCAGCTAAACTTCTGCTGATTGGCACAGGGGCGGAGTCGGGACCAGAGAGCCTGGAGGCTCAGACGTTTCAACGGCCCAACAAACAAATGCCCACTTATACACTTCTTCAAAAAGTGTGTAATAAGGTCAAACAGTTGCAACATGTCACGGGGTACACAGACTACAGCCCAATTTGGGGCAATAAATCTTATGAGGAACTGGCCAAGCTTCAACAGGGTCCCAGGTTGTGCCCCCTGGGAATTACTCACCTCAGACATGTCTTCCATAACGGGAAGTTGCTCTCTTTCGCAGAATTGCAATCTACATATACACTACCTTCCAACATGCTCTTCTACTACTTACAATTAAAACATTCTGTTCAAGAGCAGGGTGTCGCAGTGACCTGGGTACAGTCTCCCACTCCTATTTTCCACATACTGCAAAATGCAACAGCGCAAAGGGTATAATATCCCAATGCTACCTCATGCTTCTTTCTTCATTTCTGGAGGGACACCCCATGAAGGCAGTGTCACAATGGGAGGCAGACTTAGGCCCCATCATAGGTGAGAAGTGGGAAGAGGCCCTTCAGGCTGTTAGCACCTGTTCGCTAAACGTATCACAAAAAGTTTCCCAATTATACATTCTATTACAAGTGCACTACACTCCAGTAAAACTTTACAAGATGGGTAAAAGGCCAGGCCCGTTGCGCGGCAGGTGCAGGATAATGTTGGTGACCTGATACATCTCCTCTGGCGCTGCCCCAAACTCCACAGGTACTGGACAGGGGTCCTGGCCCTACTTAACCGGGTATTTCAAACTAATGTCCCTCTTGATCCACTAGGGTGCCTTCTAGGGGTATTGGAGGGGGCAATCCCGGAGGAGAGGACAAGGACGGCTTTCGCCAGAGCACTGTTTCAGGCTAGGAAAACAATACTAATGAGCTGGAAATCTGCTACACCGCTGATGGTTAAAACATGGATTCAGCATATGGGTAGCACTCTTATTATGGAAAAATACATATACCAGCATAGGGGGAATCCTGGGAAATTTGACAAGTTGTGGGATGCATGGCTTGATACACCAGGTATAAGCCCCAGAGAATTGGTGCAGATGAGGTTGCTTAGATATTAATAGAGATACCTGGAGACACACTTGGGCAGGCAACAGTACTAACACTGGGGCAGAGGTGGAAATGCTAGGGTTATTGACTAAATGGCAGGAAATTGAAAGGACATGTCGGGTAAAATTGATCCAATAACTCCTTTATTACGAATTGTGTATCCTCATATATATGCATACAGCAGGTTGTGACTAATGGTTGTGTAACTGACTCTTAATTGCCGATGCAAAATGCAATGTCCTACGTGTAAGATGATGTTTTGTGTTTCTTGAGCAATAAAAACCTTTTGATTTAAAAAAATAAATAAATATAAAAAAGAAAGGATCTTATGTAGGCTTTCCTTACAAAACGCTCTTCTATTAATTTAGCTTGTAGTTTATAGTCAGTTTTTTGTAGTACAATTTCTTCTAAGCCTAATAAGCTGGCCCTTTGGAATGTTTATCAACCATGATGAATGGTGACAGTTATCCATAGGGAGATAACTGTTCCTATCCACTGTTTTGAAATATGGCTTTGTTTTCATTTTATCTTCCTCATGCTGAATTTCGAGGTCTAGGAAATTGATTTTGTGTTCATTCATCTCCCATGTTAGCTTGATGTTTTTCTCGTTTAAATTGAGATCCTGACCAAATTGTAGAAGACTATTTTGATCTACCTTCCAAATAATAAAAATATCATCGATATATCTTTTATATAATATTAGATGATCAGGTCTATTCAAGTAAACCTATATTTCTTCCTAATGGGTCATATGGAGGTTAGCAACACTTGGGGCGTATTTAGCCCCCATCGCAATATGCATATGCATTTAGCGCTGCTCCATTTTGATTACAATTAAATTTGGTGTTACTCTCTCATACTGGTCACTTGAAGTTCAACATGGCCCCTTATGGCAAAAAACTCTCTGAGGATCTGAAAAATAGAATTGTTGCTCTACATAAAGATGGCCTAGGCTATAAGAAGATTGGCAAGACCCTGAAACTGAGCTGCAGCACGGTGGTCAAGACCATACAGCGATTTAACAGGACAGATTCCATTCAGAAAAGGCCTCGCCATGGTTGACCGAAGAAGTTGAGTGCACGTGCTCAGCGTCATATCCAGAGGTTGTCTTTAGGAAATAAACATATGAGTGCTGCCAGCATTGCTGCAGAGGTTGAAGGGGTGGGGGGTCAGCCTGTTAGTGCTCAGACCATACGCCGCACTCTGCATCAAATTGGTCTGCATGGCTGTCATCCCAGAAGGAAGCCTCTTCTAAAGATGATGTACAAGAAAGCCAGCAAACAGTTTGCTGAAGACAAGCAGACTAAGGACATAGATTACTGGAACCATGTCCTGTGGTCTGATGAGACCAAGATAAACTTATTTGGTTCAGATGGTGCCAAGCATGTGTGGCGGCAACCAGGTGAGGAGTACAAAGACAGGTGTGTCTTGTCTACAGTCAAGCATGGTGGTGGGAGTGTCATGGTCTGAGGCTGCATGAGTGCTGCCGGCACTGGGAGCTACAGTTCATTGAGCGAACCATGAATGGCAACATGTACTGTGACATTTTGAAGCAGAGCATGATCCCCTCCCTTCAGAGACTTGGCTGCAGGGCAGTATTCCAACATGATAACGACCCCAAACACACCTCCAAGATGACCAATGCCTTGCTAAAGAAGCTGAGGGTAAAGGTGATGGACTGGCCAAACATGTCTCCAGACCTAAACCCCTATTGAGCATCTGTGGGGCATCCTCAAACGGAAGGTGGTCTCTAACATCCACCAGCTTCATGATGTCATCATGGAGAAGTGAAAGAGGACACCAGTGGCAACCTGCGAAGCTCTGGTGAACTCCATGCCCAAGAGGGTTAAGGCAGTGCTGGAAAATAATGGTGACCATACAAAATATTGACACTTTGGGCCCAATTTGGACATTTCACTTAGGGGTGTACTCACTTTTGTTGCCAGCAGTTTAGACATTAAAGTGTAAGTTCACCTTTACAGAAAAATCTGTAAGGTGACCTACACAAGTGCCCCTCCTCCCCCCCATGGTCCCGCTGACCTGGATCGCCGCTATTTCTATTCTAAGCCCCTGTATATCCGTGTCAGGAGCCCGGGGCTTCAAAATCCCCTCTCCTTCCTCAAGTTTTCTCCATAACTGATAGGATGGCTATGCGGCTGCTGATTGGTTGGCGCCGCCCATGTGACAGCGCTGACCAATTACAATGTTCCAAATGTCACTCCTGAGGAGGGATGTTTTGGACATTCTAGCACAGAGGATTTGTAAGCCACGGGCTTCTGGCGCAGATATACCGAGGCTTAGAACCGACGGTACAGGTCAACGGGACCGGGGGGGCGAGGAGGGGCACCTGTTTTCTGTCAAGGTGAACTTACCCTATGGCTGTGTGTTGAGTTATTTTGAGGGGACAGCAAATTTATACTGTTATACAAGCTGTACACTCACTACTTTACATTGTAGCAAAGTGTTATTTCTTCAGTGTTGTCACATGAACAGATATAATAAAATATTTAGAAAAATGTGAGGGGTGTACTCATTTTTGTGAGATACTGTATCTTTCTCCAAAGCCCTAAGTCCCCTGTGTTTCTGCTGCGCTGTCCTTCTGTTATAAGCATGATAACTTCTGACAAGTTTTCCGACAAAGGAGATAAAACCAGCCTGAAATGTATGTCCGGGTGGGTGCTATGAATAGATTAGCAGAGAGCTGGTCTATTCACAGTACAGCTCTGCACATTCCTTCTCTCCCCTACCTACTGTGGAGAGGGGGTCTGTGTCTTTCCTCCAATCAGCTGTCACACAGTGTATGCTAAGACTACACTCCCACTGCTGAACCGGAAGAGAAACTTTCTAAAGAATAGCAAGAAGAACCAGAAGAGCACTTTCTAAAGAATATAGCAAGCTAAAGACAGCAGATATACATGTAAAACTTATGTAGGGAGATTTGTTTCATCTCTGTGTATTATCTGAGGCTGTTCACTTCACTGGGTATATGTGAGGGTTTACATCAACTTTAAGTTACCGTTATTTTATACTTATAAAAAATTGTGCAATTTAATTAATAAAGAAACATGCATGAATAAATAAATATTTCATAATTATTCACCTTTTCCACAGCCATTAAAACTGCTCCAAACTGTTCCACAGCAAAGGATGCTCCATTCAGCTCTTTTCAAAATGTGAACATCGGTGCTGTGCTCTCTGCACCTTTGTGACCCCACTCAGGTGGATTCTAACCTTACTAGATGGTCTTCTTTTTTCCATCGTCGGTATCAGCTCAATTATGTAGGACTCCTCCAGGAATCTCAACTCTCTCTCTCCATCTGGCTCTTGTGGGTTTTTTCCAACCGTGAGTGCACCGGTGTCACAGATTCTCAGGGGAGCTCATAAGGACAAAAGAAATTTCATACCACACTTACATTGTATTCTTCTTAGAAATCAGTATGTATAAACAAGCAGAAGGCTGCTTCAAAGAAACTGCCTAGCTTTTCAACTGCCAAGCTGCTGTACACTCTCCTTGCCCATGCTGATGTCACTAGCCATGCCTCCCTGACACGTTGCATCCTCTGGATTTTTTAAAAGGTTTAGAACAGATTAAAACAACAAATACACATCCTCATTTTGTTTTGTTTTTTACTACCAGGGTTAAACTGTTTACAACATGGTTGTATTGATGTATGGAAAGATGCTAATCAGACACCAAACACTCCTATTTTACAATGTCCAGAAGGCTCATGGCACACATCAGACCTCCTTATAAAGATGTACATATTGTCTACATCATATTTGGTATCTAACAAATTGTAATCTCACTTAGACTTGTTGTCAGATTGGGAACCTTTGTCACATGGAAATATAGATGTATTTAGTATAGTTGGCATTATGGGTGTTTTCGTTGAGCATAATAAATCGCTTTACCACACCTTCAACACAACTCTCGAACCCTTTGGGTGGGTGTGTTAATTCTGTACTGCCTTCCCAAGGGAACAGAAAAGATGGCTACATTTTCAGCTCTGCACATCCACAGATGCTGGGAGGGCTTGTATCTTTTGTGTCAAATTGGACTTACTCTGCATGCTCATTTTAATATATTTTCTGAATTCTATTGTCCTTTTGACTTTGTAACAGCAGCTGTTTTGCACATGTCCCTTAAGAAGGGTAAAATGGAAACTGGTGCAGAGATTTCACAACACAATTGTCATGCACATTGTACCCTTAGAACATAAATGTATAAGCCCTGGAGTATCCATTGCTGGATAAAATGACATTGTCTGCAAGCTGCTGCCTGATGTAAGAGTGTTAGCAGCTCTATTACCATACTGTACAAAAGCAGTTTAGAGCTAAATGCTAGCTGCTTAACACATTCCGTCTATGCTAGCCACAGAGCCCGAGGCTATCTGAATACCGATGGGCGCTGGTTCCCTACAACAAGTAGGAAACTGTCACATTTAGCAGTGGTAACACCACCACTGCTAAATATTACACTTCACACTGTAGCTGTAGGTTAAATCAGCCAAACATCCCATTTGTTCAGCTCTTTTCACAGGATTTTCCCTAGACTATAAACAGTGCAGAGGTCTCCCTCATATTATTTCTACTGATGGTCAAATGTTCTTAACCTATAGTGTTAGGCCATTTTCTCTATTGGTGAATGTTAACTTTCATAGTCGAATGTTTTTATGGGTATTTTTATTCTAAGAATTGAATGTTAGGGAATGTTACATTTGCCCAGAGAAAGGCAACAAAAAACGATTACACACATATTACACTTGCAAAAATGTTGAGACATATGCATAGCTATTTTTTTTTAAACTAAACCCCTTAGCCAAAGCACATAAACTGAGCACACAAAGTCACAGCACACAGAGAGATGGTACACATGGACAGAGAGAACTCAATCATAACACACAGACAAATGTGACATGTACACACAGTCACAGCGCACAAAGTTTTCAGTACATAGGTAGCATGTGCAGACCCTGCATTCAGTAAGTTTTTTTTTCCAAACTGAGATTGGTTGGCAGGGAGCAACTGCAGTGTTAAAATAATACCCACTGATATACAAACAACCTTCAGTCTCACGTAACTTGGCAACCAGAGATGACCATCTCATGTCTATAGGTATTCTAGTTACAAGGGTTACTAGAAATTTGAATCTTTTCCTTGTTAGTGTATTCTGGTTACAATAAGTCTTTCTGAACTGGGAATACATCTTATGGAAGCTATGCTGTCAGAAAGCATGAAACAGTGGAGAACATGGCACACATCCACAGTATATTGGAAGAGGTTAACTTATTCCTTATCTACGGGTCCCTTTTTTACAGGGTATGATCTGCTAATCCTTACCTTTTTGGCAGAACCCCAAACATAGGATGGATGGAATCTAGAAATGGGTGGAGATTTGTGCACCTCAGTGGAACCCTGTTCAATACCCCCACATGGGCTTTCCTTGCTATGGGCCATGAGACACCAGATATTCAGGACTGACCTGAAGAAAATGAGGACTTAATACTGTGCCTGAAGATATGCAGTATATTTACTGGATGGAATCTGGAGGTGCTTTTATTACTTTGACAATGTTTGTTAGTTGTATATATTTATTGCCAAGTTAAAGAAGATGGTGGAAAAGATCCTTAACATAAGGTACGTAGTGTAAATCTAGTCAAGTTAGGAGAGCTGGTAATTAGGGGAAGATGTTGTCGCCCTCCTGGAGCATGTGCCTGGTGACTTGGGCCCTCGTGTCTCATTGGCCCCAAGTCAGATTCCTAACCTGGAACCAGAGAAGGAATTACTTTGCGACATGAGTACTCCTGACCAGTTATCGGTTGGTGTTGCCATGGACCAGGGCACGATGTAACAGAAAGTTTCTAGCCCAACATGTGTACATATGTTAGCAGACAATTTGGGACTATGTGGGTTGTGGGGTGCCCCGGGAGAGCCCTGTACGTCTGTAGGCTCCTAGTGGACTGATAACTATAGTATGTGGGACAGCTAGGGACCTGCCTACAAGTATATGAAGCTGCCTGGTACTAAATGGTATGCTAGAATGTTGGCAAAATATTGTATCTGGTTATTTCCTCTGGTCCTTGTTTTGAAGTGATATATCTTGATTTTTAACTAGACCGCAATTCTTCAATAACCACACATTAAAATGGATATTTATTCTACAATTACCTAGCAGAAGTAACCTATGCTTTATATTCCTTTTTGAGGCATAATAAAGACGAAGGAAAGCTGGAATAGCAGGTAATTGTGTATTATAATGGAATGCACTCATTCTTACTCACACCTTGTCTCTGTTTTTATTCTATTCAAACAGTTGTCTCATCATTCAAGAAAGATGCATCTCATCTGGCAGCGCATTTATATCACTTAATGGCAATCTCTAGCCAGACCCTTCTGCAAAAAAAAAGACTTCTTCACTTTCACAAACTAAGAAAACCCTTCCAAAAGAAAATAGTGCAAGAAGTAAAAAAAAAGGGAAGAGAGAAGGAGTTTATTGGGAGTCATGCATCAGAAGACCATGCCATGGATTATTAATGTGGAGTTCATGTGAGCTTTCCATAGGAAGTAGAGGTGTAAGCTTGAGTAAACCAAGACACTGCACAGAGTCCATAGGAAGGAACACGTAATTTATTTATCACCTCTGCATTCAAACAAAGGATGTAAAGCAATTATTGTACAACTTTGTCACCAAAAGTAGCTCTAAATGAATTATAAAAGTTTTTATTGCCACTTCACTGAAGGTTTGTAGAATATTTCTGGAACAAAACCAGGTTGTCTTGCCTTCCTTTTATCTACTTTAGGAGAAGAATGAAAAGAGAATTCCATTACCAAACATCTAACCATACATGGCCTAAGATTCATGAACAACCAAAACCATTTTAGGCTAGGTTCACACTGATACGGTGTAAGCTGAATCCGTTCTGCAGTGCGATTTCAAGGTTTTGATGCAAATTGGACACAGCTGCAATCTCTGCCTGTCTCTTGGAAAGGTTAGGAAGTTAGAAAGCAAAGAATTCTGGAAAATGTTACTATGGGACAGATAAATGATCTGCTTGTGGTTTCCATTCAATTCTATGGACCTAAAAATTGCACGGCACCGCGCTAAACTTGCACAGGACCCTTTTTAAAATCATATCGGATTCGCACTGCATATACTGTATGTGAATGGCCTCCACAGAAGCGAATGTTATTTGACTTGTCATGTGATTCCATGTGTTCTGGAGGCATCAGAAATTGCATCAGTGTGAACCAGGGCTTAAACAGGACAATCTGAGCAACTTATAAGTGCTGTGCAAATAAGAGTCTACACTGAACACAGAATATGCTTCTTATCCCTTGGAGATATATTTAACATCCTTGTTTTAGGTAGAGATAGGTGAAGTTTGAACCCCAACCAGGTTGTTAAAAGAGTCCATGGCCCTGGCAGTAAGATCACTATGTTTTCACATTAAGAATGTGACAAGGCCATATTGGCTTTATGCCTGTCCAATTATCAAAATACTAGTGTAGGCCTACCCCCATAAGGGCTGTTGAACTTTTGGGCCTTCCCTTACGCACACAGCCAGGCAACAGCAATTTTGCAACTCTCGTACAGGCTCAATTATCAGTCCAGGGTATTTTGTTTTTTTGTTTATCTGGGGATGAACTTAAACAGGGAATGGGAAAGTATTTGATGCACAAAACTATAAAACCTGCATGAAATCTTGAGGACTGGCTGATGTCTCTGGCTGCTAGGTATTAATATCAACAATGCTGTCCTCCCATAGGGTTAATGGCATAGCTAGACTGATAGCAAAAAGTTCCAACTGATGAATGATGGTGCTACTCCTCAGAGAACTGCTGATGCACCTGGCTACTTTGAACCCAAGATAGAGTTCTAGCATGGTGTTGATGGCTATGAACTAGCAGTAAGCAGTCTCTTAGTTATGGGAATGCAAAATATAGCACCTTACCACCCCCTATATCCAGGCTTGGGGTGTAATGAAAAGAAATTACTCACTAAGTCACTCTTTGGTGAATCTTGAGGTCCAAGAGGCACAGGCTTCCTGCTATACATGTCGGTCCTCCATTCGTTCCCCCGGCCGGCCGCCAGGCAGCTCCGTGGTCCGGCTTGCACCCCCCACATTATCGGACCTCCCTCCCGCCACTCCCTCCCTGACGCCGCCCTCAGCCAGCCGGCCGGCCGCACGGGATACTCCGTGCTCCGGCCCAGCTCGGCTGCTAACAGGCAGCAATTCACTGCCCCCCTCATCGACCGTTCTGCCCGCCCGCGGACGCCCCCCCTCCTCCTTGCTTACCTACCACCGGCTTATCCCGCACACCTTCGCTGGACGGCCGGGACCACCGTAGGAAAGTCCGCGGCTCGGGCCTGGCCGGCGGCCATCTTGGTACACCCACCGCCGCCCAGCCGCAGCTCAGGCCTAACCGGCGGCCATATTGGCACACCCAGGCTGTCAGTGCAGCTACTGAAGACCCCCGGTGCAACATCTGAGGCCACCAGCGCCCAGCAGGACCCCCCCCAGTTAGACCCACATCCTGTCCCCCCTTTCGGGCACCCCCCCCGGGTCACCACCGCAGCCGCAGTCTAATCACCATAGACTAGCGCTAGATTCTGTGGGACAGACCACGGCTGCGGCTTGGTTTCCTGCAGCCAGCCACTCATCCCCCCCTCCCCTTTTTTTTTGTCCAACAGAGCCCGCACCCCTCCACACCCGAATCACCCCTCCCGCCTTCACTGAACATCATTGCAAGGGCTCCGGGATCTCACCAGAGGCTACTCCAAATCAATCATCCTAGATGCAGCCACCGCACCACCTACCAGTAAGTAGTGTCTGATCCCCCCTCGTCCGCCGGACCATCCCACAGGTAAGCCACCAGGGGTTCTGCATCAGTTGATCCAGGGGCCAGTCCGATCGCCCCTCGGGGGGTCAGGAAGGAATTTTTTCCTCTGCTGCATTATTGGCCTCGCAGCTAGGGGTTTTTCGCCTTCCTCTGGATCAACGACTAGGGGGTAGGCAGCCGTACCTCCTCAAGTACCTCCGCACCCACACCAGCCCATCGCCACACCACTCCATTAGCAGCGGGTAGCCATCAGACCCCTCCATCTCCCCGGAGTGGATCGTCACCACATCACTACCACCATCAGAATACCTTCCCTACTAGCAACACCATCCTCCTCATCATGTGCAACTTTAAATACACAGCAGACACCATCCACAGGCTAAGAAACACCGCCGCAACTTTACCGATCGCCACTCAAAAAAGACTAAAAAAAGAACAATTATTAAGAACCAACCCACAATCAACCAGGAAATGCAAGGAGACACCGATCCAACCGCAACAACTAGCATGCGCCCTGATCAACACCAGATCTGCAGTCAAGCATAGGCTTGAAATCCACGATTTCGTCATCGAAAACAACTTAGATTGCCTCTTCATTACAGAAAGCTGGCTAACACCTGACTGCAACACCATCCTAACTGAACTGGTGCCCGAGAACTACAGTATCCTAACCGAGCATAGAATCGGAAAAAAAGGAGGAGGCCTAGCAGTGATCTTCAAATCTCATCTTGGGTTCACCAAACCAAACGTACAGAACTCAGCGCCTTTCATGGAAACACTCTCACTGCACCTCCGAACAACACCTCAAGACACCGTTCACATACTACTATGCTACAGACCACCAGGACCAAAGACCAATCTCCTCACTCCGCTCACTGAATTCTTCTCGATGCACACCTTGGAAACCAAAAACCTGCTGGTACTTGGGGATTTTAACCTGTGGGCAAACTCTGCCCAAGACCCCACCGCAACCGCCTGCGTCAACCAAATGGAAGAACTTGGCCTTCAACAACTGATAAACTCTCCCACGCATGGTTCAGGACACACCCTAGATCTCATCTTCAAACAGAATATGGACATCAACGTTTTTGACAACACTCCACTACCATGGACGGACCACCATGCTATCAAATTTAAAATCACCACTAACACCATCCTCCAAAAACAGAAACACGTAACAGCAACACACTGGAATAGATCTCAGAAGAAACTTCACTCTGATCTCTTCAAAACTACATTATCGAGCAAAATTCTTTTGCTAAACTCAAACCTCTCAACAGAACAAACGCTCAACTCCCTAAACAATGTATTACTACAAACAGCAGACTTCGTGGCGCCAAAACGCAGAACACTCATCCAAAAAAAACTCAAGCTGGTTCAATGGTACTCTCACCCTACTCAAGCAAGAACGTAGAAGAGCTGAAAGAGCATGGAGAAGAAATCCTACCAAGGAAAACCATGCTAACTACAAAGCACTCACGGGGAAATACCACAAGGCAATCTTCAAAGCCAAAAAAGAACATTTCTCAGACACCATCTCATCCGCCTTAAACCGTCCGCGGGAACTGTTCAAAATAGTGGCTCAGTCTATGAACCCGACCTGCTTAGAGCCCCCAGGAAACGATACTCAAGAATTCTGCAATGAGTTATCAGATTTCTTCATCGACAAAATCGACAACATTCGGAAATCAATCCATCAGAAAACAACGATCATCCTCACTGAACCAAACCAAAAAGAGGATATCGACACGAACATCACTCAACCACCGAATTTCATTTTGTCCCCAATCACCATAGACACAACCAAAAACATCATCAGAAGCCTTCGAGACAGCACATCACCGAACGACATCATCCCCACTAAACTGCTTAAAGAATGTTCCGACATCTTGGCTCCCATCCTAACACAGCTCATAAATCAATCATTCAAAGAAGGGACTGTGCCAACCTCCCTCAAGCAAGGCATCGTCAAACCTCTCCTAAAGAAAGCCAATCTCGACCCTAAGGACCCTAACTGCCGCAGACCAATAACAAGCCTCAACACCATCTCCAAGATTATGGAGAAAGCAGTAGTACAACAGCTACAACGCCACCTGGACACACACCAACTCCTGGACCCTCTGCAATCAGGCTTCCGCCCAGGCCATGGCACAGAAACAGCACTTCTGAAGATATGGGATGATGCCCTTGAAGCAGCAGACGACGGAGAACAGAGTCTCCTGGTACTGTTAGACCTCAGCGCAGCATTCGATACAGTAGACCACAATACTTTACTCGCCCGCCTCGCTGAAGTAGTAGGAGCTACAGGTTCTGCTCTAAAATGGTTTACATCCTTCCTAGAGAATCGCTCCCAGACAGTGAAACTAGGTACATTCACCTCGGAAACCCGGGCAGTCTCCTGCGGAGTCCCTCAAGGATCACCCTTGTCACCAGTACTATTCAACATTTACATCCGCCCACTTCTCAATATCATCAGGAAAACCGATCTTTGTTTCCATTCATACGCTGACGACACCCAACTCTACCTTCGTATCAACGGACAAAAAGACCCTCATCAGCAATTACAGAAATGCCTCTCCTTAATAGACGACTGGATGACCACTAGCTCCCTCAAACTCAATGGATCAAAAACAGAACTACTTCTCCTACAAGCTAACAAAAATTCCAAAATAAAGACTACATGGACACCTCCCACCATCCTTGGACAGACCATCTCCCCAAGCACCAAAGTCAAGAGTCTTGGAGTCATTTTTGACTCAGGAATGACAATGGATGCACAAATAGGATCAGTGGTGAGCGGATCCCACCATCTCCTCCGCCAACTACGCAGACTAATCCCCTTCATCCCAGAAGAGGACAAAGCGGCAGTTGTGGGAACAATCATCAATTCCCGACTCGACTACGCAAATTCGCTCTACGTAGGACTACCCCAATATCAGCTTGCGCGCTTACAACTCATCCAAAACACGGCGGCAAGACTGTTAACAGGAAAAAAACCCTGGGAATCCATCTCCCCCTCCCTAAAGAGCCTACACTGGCTAACCGTGAAGAAACGGATCACATTCAAGACCCTCTGCATCACCCACAAATGCGTACAAGGAAACGCCCCACCATATCTCCGCGAGAAAATAAAACACTACACACCGAATCGCAGTCTTCGATCAGCTAACCAAAACCTCCTTACCATTCCCAAATACCGCTACAAAGCAAAGGGAGAACGAAGATTCGCAGTCCAAGGACCTCAACTATGGAACTCTCTTCCTACCAACATCCGCATGGAAGAAAACCACCAGGCCTTCAGAAAAAAACTAAAGACCTTCCTTTTCTGAGAAGCTGACATCAGAGAATGCATCCAGCGCCTTGAGGCGATTCAGTTCGCATTTGCAGCGCTTTATAAATCATTCATTCATTCATTCATTCACATCTTCACTGTCAAGGTAGCTTCACCTAAGCCTAACTGAGGCTGGAGAGGTGTGAGACTTTCTGTTTCTTCTGTCTTACACTAGCTCTCTCCTGTTCTTCCTTCTACACAGGGGTAGAACCCCCCCCCCCCAAGCACAGGGGTCCCCTCCAGATAACAGGACCCTGGCCAGGGTGCTGAACATGTGTGGCCTATCTCCCCACCTTCTGGGCCTTTCTTACCCAGGGATTGGTGGAAATTCAATAAATATTCAGGCTTTAGCCTTTGTTCTTCCACCCTCTAAATTCCAGAACTATCCAGCAAGTTCTAGAGGGGGGAGGGTAACAGAAGCCTAGCCATTGGAGCTCTCCACAGCTAAAGACAAACAAAATAACCCCAGCTCCTACAGATGAGCCAAACTGAATGTTAATACTCTGTACACTGAGGGCGCTACACTAGCATAATATGAACAGTCTTGCTTCAGTTGTGTCAAATCTTGCCCATATGTACAGTGGGTTCTTTGCACAAGGTTGGTATGCTGCATCGTCACAGCCAAATCTGGACATTTGCTTCAGTTCCAGCTAAATGTGTGTACCACCACATATGTGACAGCCTGAAAGAATATATTATGTGTACTCACCACAGCTCAGTCTTGTGACAGACATTGTCATGAACAAAGAACAAGGATTGTCATGCTTACATTGCCTTGATAAATTCAGAGATGCATGAACACTGTAACACTGACAAAAGTGACTGTTCAGAGCTGAAGCTTTATGAGCTCTAGGACCATGTGCATAAACATGTATCCTTATCTTGGGGGAACAGGAAATTGTTGAAAGTTTCCAACCAATGTAATAGCTTTTCCCGCTGTGCCAGACAGACAGCCTAATTGCCATCCGATTCTGTTGGAATTGCAGGGTATCTAATTGCAATGGCAACCATTTCATATGTATGACTGGCCCTAAACTACTACTAGCCCCACTAAGGATAATGTGCAGGGAACGGAAAAACTACCTCTACTTCTGGGAAAATAAGGATAATTTCACAGAGCTTTAAAATGCATGAATATCTTCCTGATTGTACATAAATAAAAGCTACTACAGTGTCATGAAAAAATATTCATACCCCTTGAAATTTTCCACATTTTGTCATGTTTCAACCAAAAACATAAATGTATTTTATTTGCTAGACCAACACAAAGTGGCACATAATTGTGAAGTGGAAGAAAAATGATAAATGTTTTTCAAATTTATTACAAATAAATTTCTCAAAAGTGTGGTGTGCATTTGTATTCAGCCCCCCTTTACTCTGATACACCTAACTAAAATCTAGTGGAGCCAAGTGTCTTCAGAAGGCACCTAGTTAATAAAAAAGTCCACCTTTTGTTAGAGAACCTTAGTGAACAAACAGCATCATGAAGGCCAAGAAACACACCAGACAGGTCAGGGGGTAAAGTTGTGGAGTAGTTTAAAGCAGGGTTAGGTTATAAGAGAAAATATCCCAAGCTTTGAACATCTCACAGAGCACTGTTTAATCCATCATCCTAAATTGTAAAGAGTATAGCACAACTGCAAACCTACCAAGACATGGCCATCCACCTAAACTGACAGACTGGGCAAGGAGAATATTCATCAGAGAAGCAGCCAAGAGGTCCATGGAAACTCTGGAGGAGCTGCAGAGATCCACAGCTCAATTGGGAGAATCTGTTCACAGGACAACTATTAGTCATGCACTCCACAAATCTGGCCTTTATGGAAGATTGGCAAGAAGAAAGCCATTGTTGAAAGAAAGCCATAAGAAGTCCCATTTGCAGTTTGCAAGAAGCCCTGTGGGGGACACAGCAAACATGTGGAAGAAAGTGCTCTGGTCAGATGAGACCCAAATAACTTTTTGACCTAAAAGCAAAACGCTATGTGTGGTGGAAAACTAACACTGCTCATTAACCTGAACACACCATTTCACCGTGAAACATGGTGGTGGCAGCATGCTGTGGGGATGTTTTTCTTCAGCACGGACAGGGAAGCTAATCAGAGTTGAGGGGAAGATGGATGGAGCCAAATACAGGGCAAGCTTAGAAGAAAACCTTTTAAAGTCTGCAAAAGACTTGAGACTGAGGCGGAGGTTCCCCTTCCAGCAGGACAACGTCCCTAAACATCCAGCCAGAGCTAAAATGGAATGGTTTGAATCAAAGCATATTCATGTGTTAGAATGGCCCAGTCAAAGTCCAGACCTAAATCCAATTGAGAATCTGTGTCAAAACTTGAAAATTGCTTTTCGCAGACGTTCTCCATCCAATCTGACAGAGCTTAAGCTATTTTGCAAAGAATGGACAAAAATTTCACTCTCTAGATGTTCAAAGCTGGTAGAGACATACCCAAAAAGAGCTTGCAGCTGTATTTGCAGAGAAAGGTGGTTCCACAAAGTATTGACTCAGAGGGGCTGAATACAATTGCATGCCACACTTTTCAGATATTTTTTTGTAAAAAAAAAATGAAAACTATTTATCATTTTCCTTCCACTTCACAATTATGTGCCACTTTGTGTCGGTCTATCGCATAAAATCCCAATAAAATGCATTTACCTTTTTGGTTGTAACATGACAAAATGTGGAAAATTTCATGGGGTATGAATACTTTTTCATGGCACTGTAAATCTGCAATGCCATTAATAAATGTAGCGCTGGTAGATTTCTAATCTACCGCTTATAGCTAAATTTAATGGATCATCTGTGCTATACATTGTTCAGGTTTAATTCAATGTTAGTTTAGCCTCTGTTCCAGCTTGGCTGTGTTGCGTGCAGTTCCACATTGCGCCTGTGGGTGTCGTTGTCATCGTGGGTCAATGTTGGAAAGCAACAAGCTGAAGTGTATGAGTGCTCTTCTGTCCCGGAGATAACTCGGCAGAGGTGGTCCTCCAAGTTGCATTCTGGGAGAGGGTATTTATGGGACAGACGCCATGTTTCTGGGAGCTTTTTGCCTCGTGGCCCTCTTGGCCTAGAGGTATGTGTCAGTGAGTGCTATCTCGTAGCCCTCCGGCTTGGAGGGTTACGCCGCTGCAGCCGTGCAGAGAGGCCCAGGAGCCTGTCTGGGGCCTGCTACTGATGGGATGGTCCTGTGCTGTCTGTCCTGCGGGAAGAAGCCGGACAATTGAGAAGAATCCAGGGGAGGACCCATCTTGAAAGGGACCATGCGGTGCGCTAGTCTGGAGAGGGGCCTGGTGACTCAATTGGAGGACGCATCCTAAATTACTCTACCGCACAAGTACTGCTGGGTCGGCTTAAAGGTTCTGGTACTGTGTTTACTGTTCATCGAAAACTACTACATCCTGTGGCAGAGGATCGTATGAGTTTGTCCCACCAAAGTCTGTGGCAGAGACTTTTTGTTCGTGCTGCGTTCCGGCTGCTAGGTCAGTGAGAGAGACCTATCCGGGCGGGCAAAGATTTAATCCTAATCTGAGGATACATCCGTCCTAAAGATTTAAATTCCTTGACGCTACGCCAAGAAAAGGTATTTGAACACCCCTGCAACTCTCCTTCTACCTCTTTCCTGCTACTTCTTCCAGTTATTCCCATTAAAGCATTGAAAAAGTACTTAAGTGACTGGTGCCTACATTGCCTCGCAGTAAGCTCAACGGAGACCCCTAGACCCGGTGTTGGTGAAATTACAGGTAACAAGGTGACGGTAACAGCCCGCTTTAAATCAGCAGCTCCACTGTGAGTTAGTGCTACATAAATATAGATGTGTGATCATTTTTTAATTTGTGCCTATGATATATATATTCTTCTCCTAAAGTGCTATTTGAAAGCAATAACTATCAATAATAACACATTTGTGGTTTAGTATATGTCTAGGTAAAAACAAAAAACCTATACCAAAATATCATTGTCATCTATTGTTCCTGAACTGCAGAATCATACAGGCAGTATGGCTGCTTGGTATGAACCCAAAGTAAGGTATTTTGAGGACAGTTTATCACACATTAATAACTCATTTGCATGATCTTGTTCATGCACTATACATGCAAATATGTTACTGTCAGACATCTGCTTTAAACTTTAACAAAAGTAGAAAAAATAATACAATGCAAAAGATTAAAAATCAAACAAATAAAAGCTAAAGGCAAAGGTTTTAATTGTGTGTAGCCATTTTTTCTATACAGGCACCGCTGTCATTTTAAGCCTAATCTATCTATCTATGTAAAGAAGGGATCGCTATACTTATTTATTCTGAAGCCACTCCAGTCTGGTCCCAGGCTGAGCTGTCAGCAGTGGCTGCTGTGTAGAGGAGGGATAGCTGACAACGGATACCCCATAGTAAGTCTATTGGTGACATCACTTCCTAGGCATTTCCCAGCCATTGTCGGCTTTCTCTCTCTACACAGCAGCTGCCGCTGGAGACCAGACTGGAGCAGCTTCAGAATAGGTAAGTATAGCAATCTTTTCTTTACAGGGTTAGATAGATTAGGCTTAGAATGTGGCTGAGAGTTGGTTGATTCTAGTATCGGTGCCATTCGGAGCATTTGCACAAGATCTTGTACTTATGCAAATGCTCAGATGCTTAATCCGATACCTCCCGACCTATCCTCAGCGTAGCAGGAGGGGCTGGGCAGCCTCTCAGATGATCGGTGCGGTGGTGGGGGCAGTTATAAGCACCAATCTCCCTGTATAGTTTCAATAAAGCAGCTGACAGCCGCTTCTCCTCCTCTCTCTCCAGTGGCTGTCAGCTGCTTTATTGAAAGCTATACAGGGAGATTGAGGCTTATAACTGCCCCCACCACCACATCAATCACCCCTGATTGTCTCCTGTGTCCTCCTCCAAATCCCAGGGGCCTCCTTTGGCTCCCGGTGTCCTCCTCCGGCTTCCCGGGTCCTCCGCATGCTCCTCCGGGTCCTCCTCCGGTCCCTCCCTCGTCCCAGATCTGTCAGGATGAAGAGCGCAGGAAGGAGCCAGTATATACCCGTATTTATCGGCGTATAACACGCACTTTTTTCCCCTTAAAATCAGGGGGAAATCGCAGGTGCGTGTTATACGCCGATCCCCTGCGATCCCGAGCTGTCACAACTTCAAAATCGCCGACTGCGATTTGAAAATGGCGCCGCCGGCGCCGAAATACACAGAGCCGGTCCTCGGCTCCTCTCGGCGGCTCTCGTTCACTTTCGGCTTCACTCGTAGTCCCGAGCGGAGCTATCCGAACCTAATCGCGGTCGGCGATTTTAAAGCCCAGAATGGCAGGGACAGAGGATCGAAGGCTGCACTGGGGAAGGCTGCACTGGGGAAGGCTGCACTGGGGAAGGCTGCACTGACAAGGCTGCACTGGGGAAGGCTGCACTGACAAGGCTGCACTGGGGAAGGCTGCACTGACATGGCTGCACTGAGAAGGCTGCACTGACATGGCTGCACTGACAAGGCTGCACTGACATGGCTGCACTGGGGCAAGGCTGCACTGAGAAGGCTGCAATGATGGGCATTTAAATGTAAGTTTTTTTCCCTTCAACTTCCCTCCTAAAAGTTTTTTTTTCCTTAAAATTCCCTCCTAAATTGGGGTGCGTGTTATACGCCGGTGCGTGTTATACGCCGATAAATACGGTATGTAATTTACCGGTTCCTTCCTTTTCTGAATGCACAGAGTTAGTGTCAGGAAAGGACCAGTGGGTGTCTCCCAGGAGCCAGCAGGCTGTACTAATTAGTGATATTAGTGTTCAGCTGCCAGGGGGGCTACTTAAGGCTGCTCCTCCCTTCCCCTGGCATGTCACGATTCTGGTCCCTGCCTGTTCCTGATGCCTAGCCTGATCCTGCCTGTACCCCTCTGCCCTGTTCCTGCCTCCCTCAGCCTTGCTCCTGTTTGAGTACCCTGTTGAGATCCCCCCTTCCTTGCAACCTTGCATTCCCTGTAACCTTGTCCCTTGTGGTTTTGTATATAGTTACGAAATAATAAAAAAAATTATTGTAAAAAATAAAATTGTAAAAAAAAAACTACTGACACAGTCCATGCCTCATCAGTGCCATTCAGTGCCACCTATCAATGCCCATCAGATCTACATATTAGTGCCTCCTTTCAGTGCCACCCCATCAGTGCCACCTACCAATGCCCATCAGTGCTGCATATTAGTGCACTGTCACATGACATTAAAAAAAGTATCGGTAATCTTACAAAAGTGGTATTGGTGCAATCCTATGTGTCTCTGCATGCGTTTTTATTTTATAGGATTTTTATTTCTTTCATTTTCACCTGTTAATTCGGCCAGTAAGTCAATTTTTTTAACTTTTTTTAACAAACCAAACTGTTCAGCAAAAGTGGCAGTTTGGGGGTTCAGACAAAAACTGTTGCTGTACCTGCATAGGAAGCATTAGCTGTAGTTCAGCGTTCATTTGTAAGTCAAACCTGCCAGTGCTTTTAAAACTACCATCTCCCCAGACTGACAATGCTGCTGCCCAAGGTTGGCTCCGTTGCTCCCCCATTTGGAGAGGTGCCACCCTAGGACAGGAAGTGTGTTACTGTCCAGTTTACCAGGTAAAAATAAAGAAAAAAAGCCTAGGAAAAAAGTGATGTAGCCATCACATTTACTGTAGTATTGGTAAAGTGCAATAGAAATACTTTTTTTGGGTACCTGCAGTGCACAGTTTGGTCGAAAACACAAAGTACACTGTCATTCTTACACGTGTTCCTTTTTTTTTAGCACTTTAGCAGAACCTGACTGGCACTTGGCATTGAGTCTCAGGGCTGCCGTATTGGGAATTACAATTACCGTTAATTTCAAGACAGATTCAGGCACATACACTATTTGCAGTTAAAACAATGTAATGATGTTTTAATTAACAATACAATAAATGGCATTCTTTGCATACAGAAAAATGTCTAGAACACAAAGAAGATCTTTTGATAAATTCTATATTCTTGTAACATTGATGACTCTATCAGTATATTATATTTTCGGTAATTAAGGAATGGTTTGTACCCCTCTACTATGATTTGGTAATATACTTTGCTTTCCTTTTGAATAAATAAAAGTAAAAAAAAGAAAGAAAGAAAGTAAAAACATAAATGTTAATGATTTTTAATGAATAAATAACTCCATTAATTGCTACTCTGACTTTTGAAGTTTGGCTTTAGTACTACATGAGGATAAAAATAAAATGATCAGCACATTAGTGCATTTTACTTGAAGAATGTCCAATCAGTTCTTTTTTGTCCTACAGGGAACATTGACATTTTCACATAATGCAAAATGCCAGTTACTCATGCAAATATGCAATGGAGATTCATCCCCCTTGGATACTTTAAAAGCATGACCCCTATATAATATGTCACCTGGATTTTACTGTACCAATATGACTTCACTATAAAAAATACATTCCAAATTTAATTGGGAAATCCAACTTTATTGAACATAAACTTACCAGTTTACATTTAGCATTTGACGTATCCTAATACATGAGTTCAGTCATAACTATTACAGATGCATGTGATTACAATTGATTCAATTCGATTCAATTGTCTACCATGAATAACAGTTAAAGAGAGTACATTCCAAATTTAAATATGCAAAATGGTTATTGCCACTTTTTCATGTTGAGTGTAATTCCCAAAATCATTTTGTTTCAAGTGTACTCCAAGTAAGATAATCTCTGTTACCACTTATTTGCTTCTTTGCTGGATCACAAGATTAAACGAGATGCACTCACCTAGGCCATGCAGTGCATAGGGTTCAAGCCCCTCCACCCTATCTCCACTGACTCGTCCAGTGCTTTATTGCCACTTATTCTTCCTCCCCAGCTGGCATTGAAATGACTGGTGTTGGCAACCCAGAGGAACGGTAATGTCATGGATTGGATTCTAGAGTCAAGCACTGTCACAGGGTATGAGGTCACATATTTTTCTTTTCCAGGAAGCGCTGAGCACCATAGCTGGCTAAAAGGCCAGATACCTCTGAAATCTGCATTTTGCAGACCTGTGTGCATGAGGCCGAATGCAGTTAATTAAAATGTATTTAAAGCTAGTATTTTTTGTTTTGTTTTTCACAGGTAAAAAAAAATCCCAAATAGGGATATTTTTACATAGTTACATTGGTCCAGTTTGGACCAATGCAACAATGCAGATACCATACCTGTGGTGTGCCTCCAAAAGCTGAAAATCACTGTAGTATCTACGGCCACTTCAGTAATCTCCTCTAGGTGGTGATATCACTGCTCCGCCTCTCCACCTTGTCCAATTTGTAAAACGTGTTTCATTTTTTGGGTGTTCAGTGGCTGACTTACTATGTTCACAATGCTGCAGGGCAGCTGCTCAGTGTGGGACCTGAAATCTAGTGCTTCTTGAGCAGCTATTCTCAACCAGAGTTCCTCTAAAGGTTGCTAGGGGTTCCTTGAGCTGTGGTTTATTTCTTCTCACCTAATGGTGCCTGCATATTCTGGGTTTTATTGTCACATGGCAGAATCTGCAGCATGGCGCAAATGATATTGTTTAGCTGTCTGTAAGATTCATATTCTGACCACCACTGTATGGAGGACATTCTTCCCATTGACCTTCAGTGTAAAAGGGACATTCTTCTCACTGAATTTTTTTTTGCATAGCACAAATTACACCCCAAAACACATTCTACTATTCCTCCTGAGTATGGCTATACCACATATGTGAGACTTTTACACAGTGTGGCCACATACAGAGGCCCAACATGCAGGGAGCACCATCAGACGTTCTTGGAGCATAAATTACACATATCATTTCTTGACTACCTCTTGCACTTTTGAAGGCCCTGGAGAACCAGGACAATGGAAACTCCCCAAAAATGACCCCAATTTGGAAAGAAAACACCCCAATGTATAATCTATGAGGCATAATGAGTCTTTTGAACATGTCATTTTTTTCTACAAGTTTTTGGAAAATGTGTAAAGAAAATGAAAACGCATTCTTTTTTACACAATGTTGTCCATTTACACAATGTTTCTAACACATAGCATGTACATACCAAAAATTACACCCCAAAATAGATTCTCCTACTCCTCCTGAGTAGGGCGTTACCACATGTGTGAGACTTTTCCACAGCGTGGCCACATAGGTCCAACATGCAGTGAGCACTGTCAGGTGTTCTAGGGGCATCTACCTATTACACTTTTGTGAGACACTGTAGTGGCATGGATGACCATGAATGGGGATGGGTGAGCCGTGGATGGGGATGGCTGAGTATGGATGGGATGACTAAGCATTTATGAGCATGGCTGAGTAAGGCCAGGTACGGCTGAGTACGGATGGGTGCGGGCAGCTGAGTATGGCTGGTTATAGATGGGATGGCTGGGTACGGCTGAGTATGGCTGGGTACAGATGAGTATAGCTGGGAAAGGCTGGGTACGGCTGGGTATGGCTGGGTATGAATGGGATGGCTGGGTATGAATGGGATGGCTGGGTACGGCTGAGTATGGCTGGGTACGACTGAGTATGGCTGGGTACGGCTGAGTATGGCTGGGTATAGATGGGATGGCTGGGTACAGCTGAGTATGGCTGGGTCAACTGAGTATGGCTGGGTATGGCTGAGTATGGCTGGGTATGGCTGGGTATGGCTGAGTATGGCTGGGTATGGCTGAGTATGGCTGAGTACAGCTGAGTACGGCTGGGTATGGCTGAGTACAGCTGGGAACGGCTGAGCATTGCTGGGTATTGCTGGGTATGGCTGGGTATGGCTAATTATGGGTAAGGGTGGATGGGATGGCTGAGCATGGATGGATGGATGAGTATTGCTGAGGATAGATGGATGGCTGAGCATGGATGGATGGATGAGTATGCTGAGTATGGATGGCTGAGCATGGATGGATGGATGAGTATGCTAAATATGGATGGGTATGCTGAGTATGGATGGCTGAGTATGCTGAGTATGGATGGGTGAGCATGGATGGATGGATGAGTATGCTGAGTATGGATGAGTATCGATTGGTGAGCATGGATGTATGGATGAGTATGCTGAGTATGGATGGGTGAGCATGGATGGATGGATGAGTATGCTGAGTATGGATGAGTATGGATGGGTGAGCATGGATGGATGGATGAGTATGCTGAGTATGGATGGGTGAGCATAGATGGATGGATGAGTATGCTGAGTATGGATGAGTGAGCATGGATGGATGGATGAGTATGCTGAGTATGGATGGGTATGCTGAGCATGGATGGCTGAGTATGGATGGATGGATGGGCACATATCAGCGCTGTGGGCACTACACATCCAGCCCACAGCTCTACTGCCACTGATCTCTCCCCTCTCCCCTCTCACTGTACCGATCTGTACAGAGAGGGGAGAGAGGAACCGGATGTGACGCCGGTTTGTTTACAAGTGATCGCTATCAGCGGCCATTTACCGTGATCCGTGATGGTCATGGATATTCCCGAGTGCGCGCCCCCTGGGGATTCAATGTACGCCCTCCCAGAGTTATCGAGCCACGCTGTAGCCGTATTTTGGCTATAGAGCGGTCGACAAGTGATTAAAAGTCAGCAGCTACACTTTTTTGTAGCTGCTGACTTTTAAAAAACACAGAAATGGGTGGAACTCCTCTTTTAGAACTGTCAGACGACAGAGCTGGCAGACGGTGGGAGCCTTCAGCAGGAGTGGACTTTTTTTTTTTGGGTCGGCGTTTAAGGCGGGCGTCGTGATTGATGATGGATTTACGTTGGATGACATTGTTTTTTGTTAAATAAAGGAATCGGTAAAAACTGCCTACCGCCATTTTTTACATTAAGGAGGGTATTTACAGCATCATGCCAGCCCCTCCCACTAGCCATGATTTACCATAGAGAAGCACAGAGACACAGTGATGATGTCACTGGGTAAAAAATAAGGCATGTAATAAAAACAGAAAGTATTTTTTGTAAACGCACTGGTTTTTCCCTTACAATATTTTCTCTAGGGATTTAGGGTGGTTTGGTCCATCTGCAGCCTTGCCCAAGTGTCCATCTGCAGCCTTGCCCAAGTGTCATCTGCAGCCTTGCCCAAGTGTCATCTGTAGCCTTGCCCAAGTGTCATCTGCAGCCTTACCCAAGTGTCATCTGTAGCCTTGCCCAAGTGTCATCTGCAGCCTTGCCCAAGTGTCATCTGTAGCCTTGCCCAAATGTCATCTGCAGCATTGCCCAAGTGTCATCTGCAGCCTTGCCCAAGTGTCATTTGTAGCCTTGCCCAAGTGTCATCTGCAGCCTTGCCCAAGTGTCATCTGCAGCCTTACCCAAGTGTTATCTGTAGCCTTACCCAAGTGTCATCTGTCGCCTTACCCAAGTGTCATCTGCAGAATGATCGTTTAAATCACCGCTGCCGAGATAGACAGAGCCGGATGTCCTGTGTACTTGGCTCCTCTCGGCTCGTCTCGCAGTCTCGCCCCTTGGCCCAGCTCTTATGATGGACACAACATCGGTCCAATGGCGGGACTGGGCATGACTGCAAGCGGAGCCGAGCCTAGCCGATTCCCCAGTACACTTGGCTCGGTCTATTTCGGTGGCACTCGTTCCCTCCTTCCCCTCCGAGGCAGCGGTTCAGCATATAACACCCACGATTTTCCCCTGAATTTAAGGGGAAAAAAGTGCATGTTATATGTTGAAAAGATACGGTATATTTTTATTCTTTAGTATATGTATTTATAAACCCTACGGGGTACACACACAGGCCCATACCACTCCATTTTTGTTATTTATTTTTTGTAAACATTTTATTAGCATGTTGATAATTGGGGGGGGGGGGGGGTAAATGAGCCAGGGAAAGCAAAATGAAAACTGATTAAATATCAGCTCTTGGAGTACATTACAAATTCTTTTTTGTTTCTTTTTCTATAAGTGATCATATGACCTCTGTTCTCAGCTGCATAAGGGACTTTGAGAGGCGAAGGTGGAGAAACAACAGTACACTTACCATCCTAGTGAATGGCAGTGCATAGGGATGTGTCAGTGCAGTTATTGACCATTGGAGGATAGGCAGGCTGTTTTTACAGCACAGCCAGAAAACTGACTACACTGGGGAGGACGTGCTCTCATGCCTAGTGTGGTCAGTTTGAAATAGGAGAGCAGAGGGACTTGAGAGAGGGAGGCCACCAGATGCTTCACACAAAACAAGCAATAAAAAGAGAACAGGATATTTTTTAACACAAGTACATGGTACACCAGACACATATGAAATGTTAGGGTAACATATTCTGTAATGCACAGTTACTATAGAGTAGAGCTGCACGATTAATCGTTAAAAAAATTGCGATCTCGATTCAACCCCTCTCACAATCTTAGTCCGACATTTCCACCATTCATGCAATGTAACAAATGCAGAGCCATTCTCTGCTCAGAGCTGTCAAAGAAAAAAAAATCCAGCAAAGTTTATCACAACATTGTTTAGCACTGTGATTAAAAAGAAACATTGTATTATTTGGTTCTTTTACATCAAAGGGATGAACTGCAGTCTGTAAATGATGCCCGTTTACCCACTTAAAGACTAAACCTTTTTCTGAAACTTTTACTTACATGTTAAAGAGGAACTGCAGTATGCTCACATAATTTGTAATAAAAACATCTTTGCCATTCTGAAGCTTCCCTCCAACCACTTTGCATATTTTTTTACATACAGTTGTGCTCATAAGTTTACATACCCTGGCAGAATTTACGATTTCTTTGGCCATTTTTCAGAGAATATGAATGATAACACAAAAACCTTTCTTTCACTCATGGTTAGTGTTTGTCTAAAGCCATTTATTATCAATAAAGGGGAAAAAAGCTGATTAAATTCCAGCTTTTAAATCATAATCACAACAGAAACTACCCAAATGACCCTGATCAAAAGTTTACATACCCTATTGATTTTGGCCTGATAACATGCACACAAGTTGACACAAAGGGGGGTTGAATGGCTATTAAAGGTAACCATCCTCACCTGTGATCTGTTTGCTTGTAATTAGTGTGTGTGTATAAAAGTTCAATGAGTTTCTGGAACCTTGCATCTTTCATCCAGTGCTGCACTGCCATTTCTGGATTCTGAGTCTTGGGGAAAGCAAAAGAATTGTCAAATGATCTGCGGGAAAAGGTAGTTGAACTGTATAAAACAGGAAATGGATATAAAAAAATATCCAAGGAATTGAGAATGCCAATGAGCAGTGTTCAAACTCTAATCAAGAAGTGGAAAATGAGGGATTCATTTGAAACCAAACCACGGTCAGGTAGACCAATTAAAATTTCAGCCACAACTGCCAGGAAAATTGTTTGGGATGCAAATAAAAACCCACAAATAACTTCAGGTGAAATACAGGACTCTCTGAAAACATGTGGTGTGGCTGTTTCAAAATGCACAATAAGGAGGCACTTGAAGAAAGATGGGCTGCATGGTCGAGTCCCCAGAAGAAAGCCATTACTACACAAATGCCACAAAGTATTCCTCTTACAATACACCAAACAGCATAGAGACAAGCCTCAAACCTTCTGGTATAAAGTTATTTGGAGTGATGAGACCAAAATTTAGCTTTTTGGCCACAACCATAAATGCTACATTTGGAGAGGAGTCAACAAGGCCTATGATGAAAGGTACACCATTCTTACTATGAAACACGGTGGAGGTGGATCGCTGATGTTTTGGGGATGTGTGAGCTACAAAAGCACAGGAAATTTGGTCAAAATTGATGGCAAGATGAATGCAATATGTTATCAAAAAATACTGGAGGAACATTTGCATTCATCAGCCAGGAAGCTGCATATGGGATGTCCTTGGATGATCCAAAACACGGCCAAGTCGACCTTTCATTGGCTACAGCAGAATAAAGTGAAGGTTCTGGAGTGGACATCTCAGTCTCCTGACCTCAATATAATTGAGCCACTCGGGAGATCTCAAACGTGCAGTTCATGCAAGACAGCCCAAGAATTTACAGGAACTGGAGGCTTTTTGCCAAGAGAAATGGGCAGCTTTACCATCTGAGAAGATAAAGAGCCTCATCCACAAATGCCACAAAAGACTTCAAGCTGTCATTGATGTTAAAGGGGGCAATACACTGTATTAAGAACTGGGGTATGTAAACTTTTGATCAGGGTCATTTGGGTAGTTTCTGTTGCCATTCTGATTTAAAAAGAGTAAACAATTGATAATAAATGGCTTCAGCCAAACACTAACTATGAGTGAAAGAAAAGTTTTTGTGTTATCATTCATATTCTCTGAAAAATGGCCAAGAAATCATACATTCTGCCAGGGTATGTAAACTTATCAGTATATAGAATCACTGTATACTGTGATTCTGTACTTGCCAAATATGCTGCAGATATCTCCCTCCACTGAGTCTGGCTGCAATAATTTTAACTGTGGGCAGCTGAAGCTGCTACCTGTTCACTTCCTGGATTTACACATAAACACAGAGGCACACTTCCAGCTCTGCAGCTCTCATTGGCCCTCTTATGACTCGCACCCCCTCCCTTGCTGGCAAACTCTCAAGAGAATGAGAGAGAGCTGTGCATGATGTCATAAGCCTAAGCTTTTTCCCAGACAAGAAACAGGAAGTGAGCTGTATAAGTTATTTACAGGCAGAAAAAAAATGTTTTACTATCCAAAGTTAAAAAACAAGGGCAGAGGATTTAATAGATGGAAAGATGAAAAAATAACTGAAGCTCTGCTTTAAAATCAGTATTTTTTGCTAGCAAATTACTTAGAACCCCCAAACATGATATATATTTTTTAGCAGAGACCCTAGAGAATAAAATAGCGGTCGTTGCAATATTTTATGTCACACTATATTTGTACAGTGGTCTTTCTAACATAATATTTTGGGAAAAAATACACTTCAATAAATTAAAAAAAAATAAACAGTAAAGTTAGCCCAATTTTTTTGTATAATGTAAAAGATGATGTTACTCTGAGAATCGTGATCTTAATTCTAAGAAAAAAAATTGTGATTCTCATTTTATCCAGAATCGTGCAGCACTAATACAGAGCTGTTTTATTTGACACAGTTAGGGTCATCATACAGGTTTCAGTCTGGCCCTGCAATCAATTTTAGATTTATCAAATGTACATCATATGAAGACCTACCTAATCTATTCAATCAATTTGTATCCAATGAGGCAGGTCCTTGCACTACATAATTGTTGGTAGTTGTATAAGTGATTGTACAATCTGATTGTAATGTGTGTATACCAACCAATCAGAAAAATTTCAATTACATTGATTTGTTTTGCTCAACATTAATTGATAACATGTTATGTATTTTTGATAATTCATAGATCAAATCATATTATCTCACTATGTGAAGAATTGTATAATCAGATTGTTACCAGTATGACCACCATTACACTATCCCCTCCCCACAGTGGCAATGATGCTCTCAATGATGCTTTTCAGTTGCTCCATCACCCAGAGTGGAGACACCCTGATACAGTAAGTGTGTTACTGGCCAGAATACTGGGTGAAAATAAAGGAGAAATGCCTTTAACGGGTTCCGGACTGCCTTCCACACATTTACTGTGGCAAGGTGGCCTGGCTACTTAAAACGACATACCTGTACATCATTTTGTGCAGTTACCACTGGGGGGGCACACGCACGCCACCAGAGGCACGATCGCACGCTGATTGGATAGAGGGGGAGCCAATCAGCGGGTCGGGCGGGCCCGATGTCCGCTGGCCACCCGCGATCACTCCCGAGCGAGGCAGAACGGCGATCTGCCTATGTAAACAAGGCAGATTGCCGTTCTGACAGGGGAGAAGATAGAGATCTTGTGTTCCTGCAATCTTGTATTTCCAGGAACACCGATCTCTGTCTTCACCCAGTCAGAGAAACCCCCCCCCACAGTTAGCAAGCACCCCCTAGGGACACACTTAACCCTTTGATCGCTCCTGATGTTACCCCCTACTCTGATAGTGTCATTAGTACCATAACAGTGAATATTTTTAGCACTGATCACTGTATTAGTGTTACTGGCCCCCAAAAAAGTGTCAAAAGTGTCAGTGTCCGATTTGTCCGTCGCAATGTCAGGGTCCTGCTAAAAATCGCTGATCGCCGCTATTACTAATAAAAAATTTTAAAATCCCATAAAATTATCCCATAGTTTGTAGACACTATAACTTTTGCACAAACCAATAAATATAAGCTTATTGGGATTTTTTTTTTACCAAAAATATGTAGCTGAATACATATTGGCCTAAATTGATGAAGAAAATTGATTTTTAATTTTTTTTTATTGGATATGTTCTATAGCAGAAAGTAAAAAATATTTTTTGTTTTTTTTTGTTTTTATACATCAATTTTATTTGGGGACTGCGCAATTGTCAGTTTAAGTAATGCAGTGCCGTATCGCAAAAAATGGCCTGGTCATTAAGGGGGTAAATCCTGGCCCTGGGCTGACATGGCTAAAGTATAAGTAAACTTTTTTTTTTTCGTTTTGGATAGAGTGGAGATAGATTAGGACACCTGTCAGTTTTTATTGTTGTTTGTGCACCCAATAGGGAGATTTACCCTATTTGTCCTGTTTACCGTTATCATTGAGGCCTCATGCACACAGGAAGTTTATTTTAAAGTGGATGTAAACCCGATTCATGAAATTTGAGCTGGGCACATCTATCTGCAGTGTTTTCTTATCTCTCTTCAAAGCACTCTGTCCCTTAGCTGTCTCCTGCTCCGTTCTTCTGTTATCAGCCTGATAACTCCTGATGAGTTCTCCGTCACATATGATAAAAGCACCTGGAGTTTTGTGTTGGGGAGGATGATATAAATAGATTAGCAGAGCAATGAACTATTCAAGGATCAGCTCTGAGGCTGGATTCACACCTATGCATTTTTAGTGCTTTTTGCATTTTGCAGATTTGCTCTACAGAACTTGTTCCATAGGAAACCATGTAAAATGGGCTGTAGTGCAAATCTGCAAAATGCAAAAAGCACTAAAAATGCATAGGTGTGAATCCAGCCTGAAAGTCTCTAACTATGAGAAGAGGGGGTGTGTGCCTTTCCTCCAATCAGCTGTCTTGGCTGTATGCCCAGACTTCACTGCAGTGCTGACCAGGAAGAGAAAATCTCCTAATACAATGTGCCCTTTCTAAACCGTATAGAAAGCTGAAGACAGCAGATATACATGTAAAACTTATGTAGGGAGATTTGTTTCATCTCTGTGTATCATCTGAGGCTGTTCACTTTACTGGGTATATGTGAGGGGTTACATCCACTATAAGGCTTCATGTACACTGGCCTACATTTACCCCGGCTGTGAGAAAACATGGCAAAATTGCGCCAGTTCCTGCATGCGGCGGTCAAAACGTTCCTATCCTGAATGTGATTCTTCCGCATTCAGGAGAGGGAGGTTGAAGCTCACCTAAATGCGGAAGCTCCTAAACTCTGCTAAAAGCCTATGGGTACATGTACCCATAGGCTTTTAGCAGAGTTTAGGAGCTTCTGCTGTTAGGTGAACTTCTCCTCCCCAACCAGCTTTTATGTAGATGAAAACAGAGGGAATGTCATCACTTATAAAAAAGCGCAAAAAAGTATTTCTATTTTTTTTTGTATATATATCTATACAAAAATGTTTTGCCTTTCATTTCTGTTTTCAACTGAATGGGTTGTTTTACAAGGTGATTGTTTACAATCACTTTAACTATGAGACAGGAAGTGAAGGGAAATTTCCCTAATGTGATACAGATGGCAACAAAAAAAACCCAAAAAACTGACAGGTGTTATAACCCTTATTCTATAGAAAATGGAAAAAAAAGTTCTATAGTTCTACTCTAATCACTGGTAAACTGCAATATATCACATTGCTATTTCTGGAGTTGGCGTTTGTTACCCCAACATTTCATATTCCTGATATGAGCCTGTTGTACCGCGTACTTGTATGAAAAAAGTATCCTGTTCTCTTTGTATTGCTTCCTTTGTATGAAATCCCTGGTGTTCCTGTCAGTCCCTCTGCTCTCTTATTAAAGCGGAGGTCCACCCACCGCTGCAAAAATTAAAAGCCAGCAGCTGCACATACTGCAGCTGCTGACTTTTAATAATCGGACACTTACCTGTCCTGGAGTCCAGCGATGTCAGCACCGCAGCTCATGTTTACTCGCCTCCATTGCCAGTAAGGGAACCCGGCAGTGAAGCCTTACAGCTTCACACTGGGAACCCTACTGCGCATGCGCGAGGCTCCTCTCGCCTACTGGCCCGGCGGCCAGGGAAGGAGGAGAGAGCCCAGGCAGTGACGTCAATACCCGCAGCTGAGGCTCCCGAAAGTGGCCCTGCCCCCCCTCCCCCCTGAAAGGTGCCAAATGTGGCACCGGAGGGGGAGAGGAGTACAACGGGTGGGAGTTCCACTTTTGGGAAGAACACAACGCGGTCAGTTCTCTAACTATGCTGGGAACACTGTGTGCTCTCCTCCAATGATCAGACTTGTCCTGACACACCCTGCTGCACATCCATTCACTGGGAAGCTCAGTGTACTGTTGTTTCTCCTCCCCCAGCTGTTATGCAGCTGAGAAGAGCGGTAATGTGATAATTTGTAAAAAATTGTATATATACATATATATATACATATATATATATATATATATATATATATATACATATATATATATATATATATATATATATATATATATACATATATATATATATATACGTATATATATATATATATATATATATATATATATATACATATGTATTTATTTATATCTATATAAAAATGTTTTGCCTTTCATTTCTGTTTTTAACTGAATGGTTAGTTTTACGAGGTGACCGCTTACAATCACTTTAATACTGCTTTAAGAATAATTTAGACACTTTGCATAGTTGAACTTTTCTTTTACTTCCAATCTACACATCACCCTCAAACTAGGGAGGAATATGGGAAAAGACAGAGGGACACATAGAGCCATGTATAATCTTTGGATCTGGGCACCGATCACAGGTGACACCCGCAGCCTCGACCACCCGATCCTTACTGTTTACCCTCTTTGTTGTGATCTGAAAGTCAGTTCGTGATTGGACGGAAAGTCTCTGCCGCTCTCTCACCATTAGCTGACCTTTGGGAATCCCCGCCTCTCCTATACCTCTGCTGGTTACGTCATGATCCTAGGGGTGTGCCTACACACTAAGCAAGATGGCGGCTCAGGACGCTGGCCGGGACCGGGTGCGGCGGTGAGCCGGTGTATAAAGCTGAGAGGGGATGATGAGGAGGAGGAGTCACAGCAGCCGGTGAGAGAAGCTGTGGGGGGATTGTGTGGGTAGGCTCCAGTCATGTACGGCTAGTATGTGGTGGAGAGAGGGAAGGGCGGCTTCCCACTTCTATCTGTGTATTACCGGGAGAGTGAGGGCGGCTGGTTACATGTGTGCTCTGTGTGGAGACAAGTATTGTACTGTGCTGGAGAGCTCCTCATAGAAGGACCTGGCATTACTTCAGCTGGTGACCATCCACAGGCTTCTGGGACCTACCTAGGAGTTCTGTCCATTCACTTGTCTCTGGATAGGGACCTGGGAGGACAGCACTTTTACAAAGAGTTCCACAATGTCTTACTTCACTTGTTTCTTCTACATGTCTTTAGTTGTCTTTCCTGTAAACTGAAACTGATAATGTTGCAAGTTGGCTTCGTGTGTCTGGCTAGATTGGGTCCTACTCTTCTGTGTTAGCAAGAATTCATCATGTAGGTGGACTCCACATGTACGTAGATGAACCTAGGTCTTCTATCCCATGTCTGGGGAAAGGTAACATGTTCCCACATTGGGGCCGCTATAACACATAGCAACGCACCTCCCTCCGACACCGCCACCACCGACTGAACAACGCACCTCCCTCCGACACCACCGACTGGGCAACGCACCTCCCTCCGACACCGCCACCACCGACTGGACAACGCACCTTCCTCCGACACCACCGACTGGGCAACGCACCTCCCTCCGACACCGCACCTCCCTCCGACACCACCGACTGGGCAACGCACCTCCCTCCGACACCACCGACTGGGCAACGCACCTCCCTCCGACACCACCGACTGGGCAACGCACCTCCCTCCGACACCGCACCTCCCTCCGACACCACCGACTGGGCAACGCACCTCCCTCCGACACCACCGACTGGGCAACGCACCTCCCTCCGACACCACCGACTGGGCAACGCACCTCCCTCCGACACCACCGACTGGGCAACGCACCTCCCTCCAACACCGCCACCACCGACTGGGCAACGCACCTCCCTCCGACACCACCGACTGGGCAACGCACCTCCCTCCAACACCGCCACCACCTACTGGACAACGCACCTCCCTCCGACACCACCGACTGGGCAACGCACCTCCCTCCGACACCGCCACCACCGACTGGACAACGCACCTCCCTCCGCCACCACCGACTGGGCAACGCACCTCCCTCCGCCACCACCGACTGGGCAACGCACCTCCCTCCGACACCACCGACTGGGCAACGCACCTCCCTCTGACACCGCCACCACCGACTGGACAATGCACCTCCCTCCGCCACCACCGACTGGGCAACGCACCTCCCTCCGCCACCACCGACTGGACAACGCACCTCCCTCCGCCACCACCGACTGGGCAACGCACCTCCCTCCGACACCACCGACTGGACAACGCACCTCCCTCCGCCACCACCGACTGGGCAACGCACCTCCATCCGCCACCACCGACTGGGCAACGCACCTCCCTCCGCCACCACCGACTGGGCAACGCACCTCCCTCTGACACCGCCACCACCGACTGGACAATGCACCTCCCTCCGCCACCACCAACTGGGCAACGCACCTCCCTTCGACACCGCCACCACCTACTGGACAACGCACCTCCCTCCGCCACCACCGACTGGGCAACGCACCTCCCTCCGACACCGCCACCACCGACTGGACAACGCACCTCCCACCGCCACCACCGACTGGGCAACGCACCTCCCTCCGACACCACCGACTGGGCAACACACCTCCCTCCGACACCACCGACTGGGCAACGCACCTCCCTCCGACACCACCGACTGGGCAACGCACCTCCCTCCAACACCGCCACCACCGACTGGGCAACGCACCTCCCTCCGCCACCACCGACTGGGCAACGCACCTCCCTCCAACACCGCCACCACCTACTGGACAACGCACCTCCCTCCGACACCACCGACTGGGCAACGCACCTCCCTCCGACACCGCCACCACCGACTGGACAACGCACCTCCCTCCGCCACCACCGACTGGGCAACGCACCTCCCTCCGACACCACCGACTGGGCAACGCACCTCCCTCTGACACCGCCACCACCGACTGGACAATGCACCTCCCTCCGCCACCACCGACTGGGCAACGCACCTCCCTCCGCCACCACCGACTGGACAACGCACCTCCCTCCGCCACCACCGACTGGGCAACGCACCTCCCTCCGACACCACCGACTGGGCAACGCACCTCCCTCTGACACCGCCACCACCGACTGGACAATGCACCTCCCTCCGCCACCACCGACTGGGCAACGCACCTCCCTCCGCCACCACCGACTGGGCAACGCACCTCCCTCTGACACCGCCACCACCGACTGGACAACGCACCTCCCTCCGCCACCACCGACTGGGCAACGCACCTCCATCCGCCACCACCGACTGGGCAACGCACCTCCCTCCGCCACCACCGACTGGGCAACGCACCTCCCTCTGACACCGCCACCACCGACTGGACAATGCACCTCCCTCCGCCACCACCAACTGGGCAACGCACCTCCCTCCGACACCGCCACCACCTACTGGACAACGCACCTCCCTCCGCCACCACCGACTGGGCAACGCACCTCCCTCCGACACCGCCACCACCGACTGGACAACGCACCTCCCACCGCCACCACCGACTGGGCAACGCACCTCCCTCCGACACCGCCACCACCGACTGGGCAACGCACCTCCCTCCGACACCGCCACCACCGACTGGGCAACGCACCTCCCTCCGCCACCACCGACTGGGCAACGCACCTCCCTCCGACACCGCCACCACCGACTGGACAACGCACCTCCCACCGCCACCCCCGACTGGGCAACGCACCTCCCACCGCCACCCCCGACTGGGCAACGCACCTCCCTCCGCCACCACCGACTGGGCAACGCACCTCCCTCCGCCACCACCGACTGGGCACCCACCCTTCCTTCCTTCCTTCTTAAAAAGAAAAAAAAAAAAGTTATACTTGCCTGCTCTGTGTAATGGTTTTGCACAGAGCAGCTGCGATCCTCCTCCTCTCGGCTCCCTCATTGGTGCTCCTGGCCCCTGCCTCCAGTTGAATGCCCCCACAGCAAGCATCTTGCTATGGGGGCACCCAATCCAAGCCGCTGCTCTGTCTGTCAATTCAGACATGGTCAGCCCCACCCCCTCTCTCCTGATTGGCTCACTGACTTTGACAGCAGCGGGAGCCAACCTTGACCCAAACACTAACCCTGGCACTGACCTAGATCAAACCTTGATCTAGCTATTTTTTTAAACATTTTTTTTTTTAATTTATTTTTATTTTTATTTTTATTTTGTTTCTATCTTTGCAAGGGCAGAGAATGAAAAAAATGTATCTCTCTCGTCCATTCACAGTGAGAGTCTATCTCAGCAATCGGGTGACCCAAAATCAGACGTTTTGGGTCCCGATTGTTAGAACAGGGCCTGGGGCTTTCGGTGAGACCCCTGGGAGCGCACCTTTTCCTTTTTTTTTTTTTTTTTTTTAAACTGTTAAAATGATGGGTTTAGTTCTGTTTTATGATTTTCTGCTGGGGCTCTGGGCTTCAGCAAAATGGCATCCTCCAGCAGGAAGAAACCGGGGCAATGCTGGAGGCAATTCACAGCACTCACTAATATTGGTAGCATAATTATTCATGTGGAATTTATGTTCCTTGCTAAAGAACCCTTTTTTTTTTTTTTTTTTTTTTTTTTTTATCATGTTATCGTTAAAGTTCTGCTTTAAGGTAAAAAAAAACCTTCCCTTTACAACCACTTTTATGCCCCGTACACACAGTCGGATTTTCCGACGGAAAATGTGTGATAGGACCTTGTTGTCGGAAATTCCGACCGTGTGTGGGCTCCATCACACATTTTCCATCGGATTTTCCGACACACAAAGTTTGAGAGCAGGCTATAAAATTTTCTGACAACAAAATCCGTTGTCGGACATTCCGATTGTGTGTACACAAATCCGACGCACAAAGTGCCACGCATGCTCAGAATAAAGAGATGAAAGCTATTGGCTACTGCCCCGTTTATAGTCCCGATGTACGTGTTTTACGTCACCGCGTTCAGAATGATCGGATTTTCCGACAACTTTGTGTGACCGTGTGTATGCAAGATAAGTTTGAGCCAACATCCGTCGGAAAAAATCCTAGGATTTTGTTGTCGGATCAATGTCCGACCGTGTGTACAGGGCATAAGAGTGTGAATGAGGTTCAGGAGCGTAGTATCTTCAACATAAAGCTAACGCCAAGAACACAGGGACAAGACTGCAAAGCAGGAGAAAATGTAACTAAAACGAACCTTTTTATAAAGTACAATTTTACAGAAAGTATAATTGATGATTTGAACACATTCAAGCAGAGGTAGTGAGTCAGTCATCAGTAAGACCCCTTTCACACTGGGGTGCTTTGCAGGTGCTACAGCGCTAAAAATAGCGCCTGCAAAGCACCCTGAAAGAGTCGCTCCTCACACTCCAGTGTGAAAGACCGAGGGCTTTCACACTGGAGTGGTGCGCTGGCAGGACGCTAAAAAAAAAGTCCTGCTAGCAGCATCTTTGGAGCGGGGTGTATACCGCCCTTGCCCATTGGGATTTTAACCCTTTCTCGGCCGCTAGCAGGGGGGTAAAACCGCCCCGCTAGCGGCTGAATACTGCTGCTAAAATGACGGTAAAGCGGCGTAAAAAAAAGTGTGTGTGTGTGTGTGTGTGTGTGTGTGTGTGTGTGTGTGTGTGTGTGTTTTTTTATTATCCCATCAGCACATATGTTTTTACATCTGCCTGCCCGTGTCTTAACAACCATGACTCATCCTTGCTGTCAGCTGGGGGCTGCCCACAGAATGTAAACAAAGAAGATGTCAGTGAAAAAAATAAATAACAATAAAATAAAAACCTTTAGTATTGGTGCTTGATTTTAGGAGGGATCCAATGCCAAAAAAAAGACGTGTGGACCCTTTTCCAAAATCATACCATGCAGCTTTGGACCGTATGGCCCTTCCATAACCAAACCATCCCTACATGTCCCCATCGTGGGGGAGTGGACATTGCCCATGTTGATGAGGACAAGGGCTTCTTCCCCACAGCCCTGGCCTGGTGGGGGTCTGCAGGGCCGGGGCTTATCGGAATCTGGAAGGATGCTGGGAGCCCCCCAGAAGCTGGCCTCCCAACATCCGACTGTTCCTGTCGCTTGCCGCTGTCAAATGACAGCTCAGCTTCCCCCTGACGCTGAAGTAAACCAGGGGGCGGGGTCACCCAGTGAAGTAATTGTCCATATTCGGCAAATGACATCATAAGGGCTTGGGGTGCATATATGAACACTGACCTCACCGGGTGGCCCTATCCCTAGGTTTACTTCAGCAGCAGGGGAAGCGGTGTGGGTCAGCAGCTGCTGTTCATAGTGATTGATGTTGACCTTCATCACTGATAATGATGTGATTTGACAATGGAGGTTTTTTTTTTTTTCCCAATAAAGAACTTGTCAAAAACTGATCCGTTTTTTCCAAGTCATCTTCCAGGATGGCTTACAGAGAGAGGCTCTGGGAAACACATGATCCACATTATAAAAGTACAACACATGCAATAGCCCCTCAGTATTTGCAGATTCTCCAGATGGAGACGCAGCCCGCCGCTCATCTCTGCTGCGTGGTTCTAGAGGGTCCCAGGAGTGAGGGCTTCTCATTCTCCAGCATGTGTATTGCGCTGGGGGCATGGAAAGATGATGTCACTTCCGGTGCTGGCAGCAGGAAGTGATGCGGTCGCTGCTGGAAATCAGGTGGCGGCCATCTTGGTACACCCAAGATGCTGTATAATGAAGCCCTGTGAAGGGTAATTAAAAGGAGAGCAGACATGCCGTGCTGGAGGGTTGTGCCGGATCCACAGAGTTGCCCCGGATCCTCCACATCTCCTTAAATAAGGGGCTGGGCAAGAAGATGGCACCGATAGGACTTCCAGGAGCAGCATGGAAGTGCCAGGATCCATGGAAGCAGGTCTGGAGGTGCCATCAGTAGAAGCCGGCCCTAAGATAAGAAAATAGGGGGCAGGATGGTCCATTCCTTTTCCTCCTGTGGTGGGGGCACAGGGAGTTTTGTTTCAGAGCCTATATTCTTTATGCCTATGGTGGACAGGTGTTACATATAGGCTCCGGTGGTGGGTACTTTATCGATTCTTAGATTAGATCTGTGTTATCCACCGGGTGTTTGCATATTTGGTATTTACTTCAGTGGAAGTAATGTGCTGGCGTTTGTCCTCTGCTTTATTGCAGGACAAAGTCCATGAGCCCAAAGATAGCAAAGCAGAGACACCCAGAAAGAGGTGCCCAATGTGCACCAAGAAAATGCCTTATGGTTGGAAGAAAAATGCATGTCAGGACTGTAAAGATAAGCTCATCAAGGGAGAGACAGGACCTGTCCTCAAGGGGTTTCTGGACCCAATGAGGAAGGAGATGAAACAGACTTTACAGTCCTTTAAACCCAGAGAGCAAGAAACTCCTTGTTGAACCCATCCCCTGTACATTCAGTACGGGCAGCCCAGGAGCAGGGAGTACTGGAGGAGCTAGAGGAAAGCTCAGAGTCAGATTCTGAGGAAGGGGAGCTTAAAGGGGTTGTAAACCTTTGAGTAATGCTGCAGCCCCCCTGAGCCCCCCGCTTTACTTACCTGTACCCCCTCTATCTCGTCCCGGGGACGAGCACACCAGCAAAAGCCAGTGTCGCTGGTCCTGATTGAATGGATTGATAGCAGCGCAGCCATTGGATCCCGCTGCTGTCAATCAAATCCAATGACGCGGGGGGCCGAGTCATACATGCGGCTTCTATGGACGCCGAATGAATGACTCGGGAGCGCGCCCGCAAGGTAACCCCCCTCGGTAGAGCGCTTCTCCTGGGGGGGGTTATCTAATGTGGGCAGTAGCTGCGAGAGCCGCTGAGGGCCCGCAGAAGAGGATGTTTGGGGCCACACTGTGGAAAACGAGCTGCACAGTGGAGGTAAGTATGATATGTTTATTTAAAAAAAAAAAAAAAAACTAAGCTTTAGTGTCACTTTAAAGAGGCTAAGCCTAGCAAGGTCCAAAGATTTGTTTTTCCTTCAGAGGAAACAGAGGAATTGTTAAAGACTAAATACAACACCGAGGAGCTGGAGGAACCAGAAAACCAGGAGTTGTCTGTACATGACCGGTGCATACGTCCCTAAAAGAGACAGTACTTCAAGAATGGAGGAATACGTAAAAGAGAGTCTTCTTCCCTAAGAATCTGAAGAGAAGGTTTTCCTTCAAGGTGGAGGATACAAAGTTGTGGGAAAAGTGTCCCAGACTAGATACTTCCCTAAAGTTTTTAAAAAGTTCAGAGCTCTCCTTTGAGGACATAGGCACCCTAAAAGAGCCAATGGACACAAAGGCGGAAAGATATTTAGAGAAAGCGTGGGAAGCCTGCTCTGCTAACTTTAAACCAGCCCTAGCCACTACATGCGTGGCTCGTACGCTTGATTTGTGTCTTAAATGGCTCTGCACTCTTCTGGAGTCACACTCCCAGGGAAGAGATTTTGGATGCTTTACCAACTCTAAATAAGGCAGTAGCCTATATAGCAGATGTGTCCACAGAGTGTAAAGTTCTCGGCCAGGTCTACAGCATTGATTAATGAAGCCAGGAGGGGTATCTGGCTGAAGTCCTGGGGAGGAGACAGTGTCAAAGACCAAGCTCTGTTCCCTCCCCTTTTCTGGAGATTTGCTCTTTGGTAGAATCTGTTCTAGAGAGGTCAGCCAATAAAAAGGGTTTTCCTTTCCCCAAAAAACAACAACAAAAAAGGAATTTTTGTCCCTTACAGAGGCCAGGTGAAAAGGAACTATCAGGGGGACAGACGACATCATAACAAGGGTTTTGCAGCTACGCAAGACCAGAAAAGAGGGTTGCAGTACAGGAGGGGAAAGGGCAGAGGTGGCTTCCTTTTCAAATCCTCCCAGCCTAAAGACCCCTCCCAGTGACTCAGTCGGCCATGTGGGGGGAAGGTTGGGGTCATTTCTCCTACAGCGGCAGGCCATTTCCAGCAACAGCTTTATCCTGGATCTGATCAAGTCAGGGACGACCTGTTGATCTTTGCAGACAAAGTGAAACAGAACCTGAACAGAACTATCAGACACCTTCTGCAGCTGGGGTGGCTGGTAAATCAGGAGAAGTCAGTTAGTACCTACTCAAAATATTCCTAGGACACTTAATAGACTCTACTACATCCAAAATTTTTCTGACGAAAGAAAAAGTGGCAACAATAATTGCAGAGGTGAGCATCCTCTGGGCGTGTACAGAAACCTCAATTCAAGGTATAATGAGGGCCCTTGGTTTGATGACAGCAGCCATCTCAGGAGTCCAGTGGGCCCAATTCCATACTTGAGCACTTCAGGCGTTAATGCTTTTTCTCTGGGATGGAAGGAAGGAATCTCTTCAGAGGCAAACAGAGATCCCGCAGGAAGTAAAACTCTCAATCGAGTGGTGGTTGATCCCCGCATATCTCTCTGCAGGTTTTCTTTGGTCCCAACACAACCCTCTGACGGTTACCATGGACACCAGAGGTCAGGGGTGGGGAGCCCACTAAGGCGCATAGATGGCCCAAGGGGTCTAGAACCAGCAGGAAGCCACCCTCTCCTCCAATGCAAGGGAGCTGAGAGCAGTTCTAAAGGCTCTAGTAGCCTTTGGTCCGACTGAGGGGAAGACCCGTGCAGGTCCTTTCGGACAATATTACCACCGTAAGCTACATCAACAAGCAGGGAGGTACAAGAGTGGCAGGCCTTATGAGGATAGCAGAAGAAATCCTTCAATGGGCGGAGGCAAATCTTCAATTCACTTAAAAGGGGAATTGAACACTCTGGCGGATGTCCTAAGCAGGGAGGTTCTGTTTCAGACTTGAATCGAACAGTGTTCAAACAGTTAGTGCAAAAGCGGGGAGTCCCACAGATAGACCTTTTTGCTACAAGGCAGAACAAGCAGGTGGAACAAATTTTCTCCCTCCAGAGAGACCATCTCAGTCTGGGCCTAGATGCCCTATCCCAATCCTGGGAAGCAAGCCTGGTGTATGCGTTTCCACCTTTTGCCCTCATTCCAAAGATAGAAGAAGATAAGAGTGTCGAGCACAAAGGTTATCCTGATCGCACTATTCTGGCCAAGGAGGTCTTGGTTTTCAGGACTACTAAGACTCGGCATCACAGAGCCTTGGAGACTGTCTTACAGGACATACCTCATATATCAGGGAGAGGTGAATCATCCAGAAGTGAGCGCTCTTTCTCTGATGGCCTGGCTACTGAGAGGGAGCTGTTAGAGCGGAGAGGGTTATCTGAAAAAGTAATTGATACCATCCTTAGCAGCCGGAAGCCGTCCAATAACGCAATTTACAATAAAATCTGGAAGAAATTTGGGGCCTGGCACAGGCTCAACAACTGAGTATCAGGAGCCATGATCCTGGCGGTCCTAGATTTCCTCCAAGCTGGAACAGACCTAAATCTTGCGGTCAGTACCCCCAAGGTGCAGGTATTGGCTCTGTCTAGCTTTTTAAATCAAAGGCTGGCAGAAGAGCCATTGGTCAAGAGATTTCTTACATCCATTAGCCGTAAGCGGGTCCCCAAGTCAAGGAGGTTCCCTTCCTGGGACTTATACACAGTGTTGCAAATTCTTTGTAAAACACTGTTTGAGCCACTAGAGGAACTGCCCATAAAGCTCTTAACCGTGAAAACAGTGATTTTAGTGGCCCTAGTCTCCGCTAGAGCTGCACGATTCTGGCTAAAATGAAAATCACAATTTTTTTGCTTAGAGGATAGATCATGATTCTCTCACGATTCTCGCGGCATAACATCATCTTTCACATTAAAACAAAAAAAATTGGGCTAACTTTACTGTTTAATTTTTTTTTTTTATTTATTGAAGTGTATTTTTTCTAAAAAAATTGCATTTGAAAGATCGCTGGGCAAATACAGTGTGACATAAAATATTGCAGCAATTGCCATTTTATTCCCTAGGGTCTCTGTCAAAAAAAAAAAAAAAAATAAAAAATATATATATATATATATATATATATATATATATATATATATATATATATATATATATATATATATATATATATATATATATATATATAAAATAATCTCTAATGTTTGGGGGTTCCAAGTAATTTTTTTTAGCAAAAAATATTGATTTTAACTTAAGAAAGAAGTGTCAGAAAAAAGATTTAGACTTTAAGTGGTTAAACTTCCTGCATTTACATGTTGTTTAAAGCTTGGCAGATTGCCCAGGTTATTTGTTTACACAGAGAAGTTCTATCCCTTTGATCTAAGAAGGAAGTTAGATACAATGTTTCAAGTTCTAAACTTGGCAGACTGCCCAGATGTTTTCTTTTGACAGTTCTCAGTGGCTGAGCCCTTCTGCATCAGTTTGCAAGACGAAATTATCCTCTCTCTGGACCGGCATTTCTCCCTAAAGTACTGTCTAACTTTCATAGATCGGAAGAGATCTTGATACCGTCATTTTGCGGAGATCCTAAGAATGACAATGAGGCTGAATTTAATAAAATGGATGTCAGGAGATGCTTGCTCGCTTACAGAGCACCGAGGAATGGCGATGTTCCACCAGCTTGTTTGTGTTGTTTGTGGGTTCAAACAAGGGTAAAAGGGCATCTAAAAATACTATCACAAGATGGTCCCGCCCTGATCAGGTAGTCCTATTCTGTCCTCTCTGTAAGCCAACCTGGAAGATGACTTGGAAAAACAGTGTTATTACCTGTTTTCTAGGAATCTTCCAGGACGGCATCAGTCTACTACTGACTGTTTGTGTGTGTTGTGTGTTTGTGTTTTTTTTTTTTTTTACACTCAATAGGGGTACCATATACCCCATACTCATTCACGTAGGGTGGGGCCAGGATCTGGGGGCACACCCTATTGTTAAAGGGGGCTCCCAGATTCTGACAAGTCACCCCCACGACCACAAGGCTAGGGTTGTAGGGAAGAGACCCTTGTCCTCATCAACATGGAAACAAGGTGCTTTGTTCAGGGCACATGGCCTGGTATGCTTCTCTGTCCCCTTTCCCTAAGCTGCCGTGCTGCATGATTGTATAAGGGTCTGGTATGAATTTTGGGGGACCCCACATGTTATGGAGATGATGCATCCCCTCTTAAAATTAATAGCAGACCCAAAAGGCCTGGTATGTATTGGGAGGGGGGTGGTTGGGATGTCATGTGTTTTTTTTTTTTTTTTTTTTTCTTTTCTGATCACTCCTTTGTTTACATTCTGCTGTCAGCCAGGATGAGTCATTGGTGGTTAGGGCACTGGTGGTTTACAGCTCCTTAAAGGGTAACTGTGTGTGTGTGTATATATGTGTGTGTGTGTGTGTGTGTGTGTGTGTGTGTGTGTGTATATATATATATATATATATATAATTTTCTCTCTCTCATATATACAATTGTGATAGACGCTATATTGTAATATAACGTATAAAAAAATTACCTTTTGCTTTTTAACCACTTCCTTCATGACCAGGCCATTTTTTGTGATTCGGCGCTGCGTTACTTTAACAATTGCGTGGTCGTGTAATGCTGTACACAACTAACATTTATGTCCTTTTTATTTCCCACAAATTGAGCTTTCTTTTGGTGGTATTTGATCACCACCGCAATTTTATTTTTTTCACTATCAACAAAAAAAGACAGACATTAAAAAAAAAAATCGATTTTTTAAAATTTCTGCTATAAAACACATCCAATAAAAAAAAAAAAAATCCAATTTTTTCATAAATTTAGGCCAGTATGTATTCTGCTACATGTTTTTCGAAAAAAATCCCAATAAGCTTATATTGATTGTAGAAGCTATAAAACTTTTGTGCAAACCAAACTATGAGATATATACTGGAACTTTTATTTATTTAATAATAGTAATGAGGGCGATCAGCGACTTATAGCGGGACTGCAATGTTGCGGTGGACAATTGGACACTGACACTTTTTGGGAACTAATGACACTAATACAGTGATCAGTGCTAAAAATATGCACTGTCTCTGTACTAATGACACTGACTTGCAAGGGGTTAAACATCTAGGGTGATCAAAGGGTTAATTGTGTGCCTAGCCAGTATTTTGGTGTACTGTGTGTGCTGCTTTTACTAAAGAAAGTAATGGATTTTTATTTCCTGTCTTGCGGAAAAAGAAATTCCATTACTTCCCCGCTGACAGAACAGAGCTCTGCCTTGTTTACATTGACAGTGCCCTGTTCTGTGTGTCTTCCTGATGATTGGCGGGTGCTGGCACTCATCCGTTGGCCGTCACTTGCTGATCCGCATCTGCTGTGGAGAATCACAGCACAGCCCGGTCGCTGGCGGCGCGCACCCAACTGGGACGTGCCAAATCATGTATCTAGCATGTGATCTGGTGCAGGATTGCCACCTTGCCACCGTGTATATGTACGTTTTTACGCTTGGCAAGAGGTTAATCTGCAGCTTTGTCATTTTCTGTAAACTACAATATGGCAGCCTGTAGGAGTTCTGTACACAGATGGTGTATGGAATGT